>CAWUPB010001160.1:21420000-22020000 GCA_963924115.1 Dovyalis caffra | reverse complement strand
TCAGAATATATGACAGGACTATTTAAATTATTTTTGAACCTTGCAATACATTTTTGAATTTGTCTTGGTATTTTGTACGATAAAAATTATGCCTCTGGTTTAAGCTTTCTATTGCATGTGAAAAATTCAAATCAATAATGGAAGATTTATGAGTCAAACCATAAGCATTGCATTCTCTGTATTTGATATTTATGTTTCTGATTGGTCACCATTTCCATGGATTTATGGGCCATCTGAAAGCACACTTGTATAAATTTCTTTGTGGAACTCTTTTTTTCATCATCATATACATCAATTATCAGCATCTAAATTTTCTCTTTTCCATTTCATGTACTTGTATGATGCTCTATCATATCCTGTTGGTGAATATGGGCCTTTTCTCATTGTTTCTTGTTTGCCCCTTCCTATAAGGACTTCCTTTATTATGGGCAAGTTTGGATTTTGGAGTGTGCTTGTAGAGTCTGCTCTTTAATTTGATCGAATGCTTCTCTAAGTTGTTAAATAACATGATGTAAATTCAGGGATCATTTCATTCTGGTGCGGTGCTCTCCCCAGCTGAAGTGTTAATCGCCATCCATGGTATTGATCCTGACAGAGACAGAATCCCCTTGAAGAAGGCATGTCTTCCATTATTTATTCCTGCTTTTGTGGAATTTATGAACTTGATCAGGTGCGCAACTGAGTGATGTACTTCTGTGTTCAGGTTACAGATGCTTGTAATGCTTGTTTTGAGCAACGACAGATATTCACTCAACAAGTTCTTGCGAAGGTCTTGAATCAGTTGGTCTGTATCATTCCTGACTTTGAACTTGTATTGAAAAATCCTTAAAACTGTCTATGGCTGATGTCACATTTGAACAAGTTAATCCCCTGCAGGTTGAGCAAATTCCTCTTCCTTTATTATTCATGCGCACGGTACTACAGGCCATAGGTGCTTTTCCAGCATTGGTAAGAAATTCACGAGCAAATATTTAAATAAAAAAGCCAATTTTTTAATATTAAAAAAAAAAACACTAAAAGAACTGAACTTTTTACTATTCATTTACTGTAGCTACTGACCCATTAACACTATTCATTGAAGCCCGGTTTTGGTGTAATTTTGCTTCTCTCTAGTAGTTGTATGGAAATCATACAACCTCTCACGCTTTGGTCCCTGATATTTTCAAGCTTTTATTTCGATCCTGGATTTTGTGTGTGTGTGTGTGTGTGTGTGTGTGTGTGTGTGTGTGTGTGTGGGGGTGGGGGTGGTTGTGGACCCAAGGGCTGGAGAATCAGGCCCAAGTGGGCGAGGCTAGCCTTGCGCATGGGCCTGGCCTGTTTGTTTTTTTACGTTTTCTCTTCCAACAATTTATTTTTATATATATTTTTTTCATGTAATTGGGTGTGAAAATTATAGAAAACATATCATTATTTTTTTAATTTTACGTAAAATTTGATGATGAAGAAATATATATGATATGTTTTAAGATTTTCGGTTGAGCATATATATCATATTATATTATTTTTATTGTTTAAAATATATTTTTTCAATTTATCATTTCTTATTGAAATTCTCATAAATTTATTTTTTTAATTTTTTGAAATAATTTTATTTGTTAAGAAATATATATATATATATATATATATATAGTTTTGTTGAAAGTTAACGAGTGTATCGCACACATAATATCAATTATTTTTTTTTATGTTCTAAAATCAATATTTTTCGAATAAAATAATTTAAATAATGTTTTGAGAATTATTGAAATATAGCTTTTTATGCTAATATTATTATTTTTTTTGTTAATAAATATATATAAATCAAATGATTTTGCTCAACAATTACATTGGATTTACATCAATCATAAGAAATAAGACTTCTGTCCGTAATGTACTATACGAATTGTTGACTTTACGCATGTAATGGTTGCTCGATCGTAGCATAGCATAGGTATCCAACTAGTGTTATCTGGAAGAGTATTATTGCTTAACCGATGAAATACAATTGGACTGATGAGGTGTTACTAATGTATAGTGCCTATTGGTGAGATGGATGTTACTTGGTGCAACTATTTATCTACAGGTTAAATTAAAACGGGCCTCAATATGTTAATAATCAATTCATTATTTGTAACTATGCCAAGATTCAGAATATTCTTAAGATCATGATCTCTACTTCAAAAAGTATGGCTTGAAATACATGCGTATGCTTCTAACTGTTCAGAATATTTGAAGACTGAAACTGTTTTCTTAGTTATGGAAACTCACTCGTGCTGTTTACATGTTGTAAGTGGCCTGGTTGCCGCTGTTAAGTGTTAACTACATTCCTTTAGAATTTTGTGAATTGACGCCTCCAACCCCCTTCCCTTTTTTTTTTTTTTTTTTTTTTAATAATATTTGGACACAATACTCTTTGAATCTTGATATGTGCTTGACAAGGCTGTTTCGATTGTTGCAGGTGGAGTTTATTATGGAGATCCTTTCTCGTCTTGTAAGCAAGCAGGTGAATGCTTCTTCACTGTAGGCTTCTTGCGAATGACTTTATGATCATACTTATTTTACAGTTGATTTAATGGGCTATTGCAGATATGGAAGTACCCGAAGTTGTGGGTTGGCTTCCTGAAGTGTGCATTCTTGACGAAACCTCAGTCATTCAATGTGTTACTTCAGGTGCGTTCTCTTCTATTTGCTTGCTGTTGAAAATTTGTCTACTTTAATCTAAAACCAGAGGGATGCTACGAACCAGCACCTCAGATATTTAAATGTCAATCTCCTTTCTATCTCAGAATGTAACTTATGCATTTCAGAAGCAAATTTTGATATTAAATCAATTTGACAGCCTCTGTTGTTTTGTCATACAGCTTCCTCCGCCACAGTTGGAAAATGCACTTAATAGAACTGCAGCATTGAAAGCTCCTTTGGTTGCCTATGCTAGCCAACCAAACATTAAATCTTCACTTCCAAGGTTTATGATACAATCTATCTTGCTTGTGTATATATAGAAGTTATATCTACAATTGTAAATAGAAGAAATCCATTTATCTTTCAGCTAGCTTTTATTTTATTTTTTTCCCCCTTCTGTTTCTGACTGTAGAAGATGCATTTTGGATTTTGCATTTTAGGTCTGTTTTGGTAGTTCTGGGAATAGCTCCAGATCCTCAGACTTCAAGTCAAGCACAGACATGTCAGGCTCAAACTGGAGATACAAACAACTCAGACAAGGATGTGACAGCAGAGAAATCAAAAACTGGAGATGTGACCAACTCGGATAAGGAGGTGCTGACAGAGAAATCTAAAGAATCTTCTGTCGCTAGCTGAATGTCGAGAAACTCAAATATTTGATGAGTCAAAAGTTGTGCTCCAAAGGAGGTTGCTGTGCCTGCCAAGCAGCTCCAAGCTTAGCGCTTGGACACACCAAGTTCTCCGAGTTTTCAGATGTTCATGCCACTCTCCATGTCTGCAACAGAATGAATCAAATTTTGCCCCATCTTGTGTTATGCTGATAACTTCTGCATGGATCACAATATCCGCTGCACAAGCTGAAGATATTCACTATCAGGAAGTATTTGGGGCAACATAGAACAGAGAAATGAAATTTGTGTAACATTTTCTTAACATTTGAGTTTAAATAAAAGCTGAAGGTAGTAGTTCTTTTTGTATTTTTAGATAGTTCTGTTGCTCATATTCGGGAGTTGCTAATATCGAAGATGTACATAAACAAAGATCTGTGCCAGTAGACTATTTCTTCTGCTTTGGCAAATAGCAATAGCGTTTTCAGAATACAGAGAGTCCATTATGTCAATAACAAGATCATCAAGAATCAAAGATGTTTGTTGATTTAAGCTGTTAACAGCCACTCCCAAGTAAATGCTTTCCACTACGACATTGACCAGATGCTGTCTCGAATTGACACAATTTTATTTCCTTCAAACATGGTTTTAAATCATGGCATTTATATAACGTAACAGCCATTGGTTAAAAATCAAGTATAAAAAATTAGAATCTGTAACAAAATAATTCGTAACTCGCAACTCATTGAACAATATTACCTAAACAGCCTATTCAATTAGCCTATTCATAGTCGTCTTTTGGACCTTCGTATAGATGCAAAAATTAGATTAACCACTCAGGTTGCTAGTACACTAAATAGCAAATGACCAGCAGAAAGAAAGAATCATAACTATTCAATCATTCCACAATGTTTATACAAGGGCAGAGACCACAATTCCTAACAGAACCCAATTCCCAAAACCTTCAAAATCATTTATACTACTGACTATGCCTAATTACAAAAGAATCAGAGTTTGCTCAATCCTGGTAAACCTGCTGTGTGACTTTTTTTTTAAAAAAGAAATGTACCATTGAGTTCCTCCAAAAACAATACAAGTCCCTTCAGTAGCACCTGTTCATGACAAGGGTAACATACACGAAATGGCAATATATCACAGCAAAATGCTACCATGAAGATGTGTTTGCTCAGGTGCCTGTGCAAGAATCAGAGCTATTACGCATACAGCTTATTTGTTCTCACACTGTCAAAGCAGAAGCAGGAATGCCATGCATTTGAAACCATTCAGGCATGTGGAACCTCTCGTAAAGTACAGGCCTTACATCCTTTTGCATTGATAGGTTTTTGAGGAGTGGGAGGATAACATCCAAAAGCTGCAAAAGCCAAATGACAGAAACAAACAGAAAATGAGGTGAATAAGATTTTTTTAGCATTAAAAGCAGCAAATTCTTTAATTCACTGAGAATACCTACTTGCTCATCATATGGCAATCCAGCAGAGAATGGAACACATGGTATTCCATTCAATGGTTGTAGCAAGAAACTGAATGGGTTGTTGTCAACAATCACAACACGAGAGAGATCTTTAGATAAACAAGACAGATCCTTCACATGTTCTCGATATTCCCTGTGATTTACACAATGTTAAAGATCAAAGATCATCAGCAATTTGAAAGCAAGGTCTTCAATCTATATGTGCATTTCAGAATCCAATAAAATGACCTGCATGGCTACCAATCTAGGAGTCATGCAAGTGGCAAACAATGATATGTGAACTAGAATTAGCTGTTCCACTAAAGCTATTTCTGAAATAAATGCTGTAATCAAATCCTCTCGCTGGCAACCCAGACCCTAAAAACCATTGATAATATTCTCATGGCCGGTTCCAAAATAATCAAACAAGTTAAAATACCATAATATCAAATATATATTGCCTCAGTGTGAGGGAATAATATTGTGGGTACAAGCTAGCTTAATTAGTATAGTAACTTGATGCCATGCCAATTGTATACTAATAGTTTAACTTGGGATCAAATCCCACTCACTCCAGAAGGAAAGGATTATTTAGTATGGTTGCTTGATGCCATACCCCACGTGAAGCCCAAGGTTCAATGAGACCCTCCATAACCAAAGAAGAAACAGAGCAAACTGACTGTAACCAACCCATCTATTTTAAGTTAAATTTATCTTCGCTGAGTTTAAAGATGGAACCTATGTGATGCTCTAAGGAGTGACTAGCAATCTAATTCTTCCTGTTAAGAATAATCTGTTCTGCCACTTGATCCTAATATAAGAAAGTAAGTTTGCTTACAATATCAAAAGGTTGATGCCACACCCCAAATTATCGAGTCCAAGGTTCAATGAGTGTCTCAATAAACCAAGTAACAGCACAAACTGGTTATAACCACCCATCTGTTTTACATAAAATTTGCTTTGCTGAGCTTAAAAATGGAACCAGGACTGACCCTTTTTTTTTTCTCTCCCTCTCACACACAAGATATACGAACAAGAAAAGAAAGAAAAGAGGCCACCGCCCAGTAGTCATAATGAAACAGGGTTTTTGAAAGGAACTTTGGTAGAAGCCCAACCCTTCAACAATTATTTGCAAGGTCTGTTAGGCTCCAAACCTGCAACCTCAGCACTGAGCTCAAGACTTTTACTATGGAAGTAAACAACAGCCCAATCTTAAACCAGAAGAAACAGCCACATACTTTCAGATAATATATAATGCCAAAGTTCTAAAAGATAAAGCTTGAGCATCCATATCCTAAAAAGAGATTCTTAGAATCGATGGTGGAGCATTGTTCTGTTAAGAACATCACCTCAGACTGGATATTCTATAAATAAAGAGTAAATTGCAATTCACTGGCTTGAGCATCCATATCCTAAAAAGAGATTCTTAGAATCGATGGTGGAGCATTGTTCTGTTAAGAACATCACCTCAGACTGGATATTCTATAAATAAAGAGTAAATTGCAATTCACTGGGCACTTACGTGCTAACAGTTGAAGGTCGATAAAGACGTTGACTAAATCGGTTCTCCACATCTATCCTGTCAAAGAGTGGTCTGGCATAACCTGTATGAAGTCTAAACACAATAAATAAAAGGATAAAAAGGAAAAGAATAACAGTGAAGATCAATAAAACTAACAGAACAACACTACCTTCAAGACCAGCGGTAAACAAAATCAGATCTGCAAATTCACCAATCTGTTTCAAGAACTCTTTCAAACCAGGTCTTTCAAACACTGTCACATGATTTATCTTCGGTTTTCCTTCATCATCCTTCAATCCAGTAAGATCGTGTTAATATGTAGGATACTGAAAAAAATCAAAGTATCAGGTAGAGAGAGAGAGAGAGAGAGAGAGAGACTTTCTCTGAAGAGAAACATTCCAATTCGAAACACTCCACCCCTGCCTCTTCTGCTTGGGTGCGAATAATGGCTGGCAAGCTAGAAGTCTCATATGAACAGATTAGAGTTTCATCCATGTCAAGCACCACCTATATTTACAGAATAAACTGCATTTACATAAATTTTTATTTAAAACAAGTAAACTGTCATACTTTCAGCTTGTAGCAGATTTCTAGACACAAATAACCCATTCTTCCACAACAAAACTTTACCTAAAACAACCACTATCACTTAATGCAACACAAAACCTCCCAAATTCAATCCATAACAGTTAAAAGTATCTAACAGCATGAATTTCTCATTCATCATTTATTACTACATTTCCGCAAAATGTCATTCATTTTCTGCAATCTACTACAACCAAACCATCTCAAATTACACCCCCCCCCCCCCAAAAAAAAAAAAAAAAAAAAAAAACCTAAACGAAACCCTCAAAAAAAGAGAAAAGAAAAAGGAAAACAGTAAAAGAGAGCACGTACAGTGAGTTTTCCAATGGCGCCATCATCACAAGCACCAGAATCGCAGACATCATCAGGAACACAACTGCTATCATGTGCCCTGTCTGTGATCTTCTTCGACGTGGTTTCTTGCAAGGGAATTTCAATAACAGGCAATGGCTTAAAAGAAGGAGAAGAAGAAAGAAGAGGAAATGTGAAACCAATATAAGAAAGTAAAAATTGAGCCATAGAAGGAGTCCCTCTTAAAATCTGTAAAAACAACTTTATTATAAACCCTAACCAATTCATTATCCCTCTCCATACTTCCACCACTGATCTTGACACACACACTTCTCCTCCTTGTTGCCCTCCTCCTATTTCCTCCATCATTACCAACCCACAATTTGTTCTCTCTCTTTTTTTTTTCACGTCAAACAGAAAAAAAAAAAAAGAAGTAATTTAAGGACACAGACAGCCTAGGTTGTCTTTCTATTTTGCGTGCGTGTCTTTTGGAACATGGTTTGTGTCGTTTGGGCAATGGAGGAAAAATGTCGGCGGTGGGCTGGAGGCGACTTTTCGTCGCCTGGACTAGAAGTTTCGTTCAAGGCGGAGAATATTTGAATAAATTGAATTGAATTGAAGCATTTAATCAAGAACAAACTGAACTAATTACTATTTGGTTAACTATGAATTAGTTCTCCTATTTTTAATTTTATTTCATATTAATCCTTGTCATTTAAAATTTCTAATTCTGCTTTGTTATTATATTATCCTTTAAAAATATGGAAAAGGTTGTGCTTCGTTAGTACAAATAGTTGGCCTATGCTTTGATTAGAAAGTTGTCTTTTGATGCTAAATATCAAAAAATAAAAAATTAGAGTTGGTCTAAATATAATTATTGCCATTTTTAAATTGTGATATTGTAGATGATCTAAAAATTACTAGATTTCTCAAAAAAAAAAAAAAAAAATTAGAAGAGTAAAATCGAAAGAATACATTTGATATTATTTGATATTAGAAGGTCTTTTATTGATTTTTAGTATCTTAATTTCTTAATTAATTATGCATATCTTCATTAATATCTAATTCCATCTTACTTGATTCACTTTATACACACACAGAGGAATGAAAAAATAAAAAATAAAAAACACTATGAAAATTGACATGTTAAACAAAAACTATCAATTAACAAAAAAAGAAAAAAATCTAGGAAAAGTATACCAAATATTCAAAGTCCTCTTTAAGGGTAAGCATTTGATTTTTAACATTTTGGTTTAATTTTCGGTTAATTCAATTTATCAAATAAGAAACTAAACTCAAACCGAATTTCTATTATGTTTTTTCTATTTTCAAAAAAATGATTTTTTTAATTTTTATTTTTACAAAATAATGTAAATAGGTAAAAAAATATTGTGTTGCTGACATGAAGTTCTTCCTCCAGTCCAAATAATCTAAATTAACTTATATGAAAAATAATAAATATTTGTTTAAATAAAATTAAAGCACAAGGATGCTAATCTACATCTAAAATAGACAAAGATACACAACCATTGATTGTTCAACACATTTTATAAACTAAACTATTAAAGTTCAAATAATAATAAAAAATCCACATATATTCTAAATAAAATTTTATTATTCTATTTTATAGAAAATAAACCGAAACTCAATAACTAAAATTAATTTGATTTTGATTTTTTGTGAACCAAATTTAATTAAAAACCAAACCGAATTGGTATTTTTATTTTGGTTCACTTTGATTAATCAATTCTAATCGAATATTGTTAATCTCTAATCCTTTTATGGCTTTGATCGTAGCTGGATCATGAAATATGCATAATTATTACATTTTATAAGAAAAAACAACAAGAATAGACAATAAAAAAAATTTGTGAATCAACCAATCTTGCTATCAATACCAATTATTGATAGATTGCGCCAATCTAATAACTTATATTGAATTTTACTCTTTTGTTTTTTTCTCCTTGATAAATAACAATTCTTCTCTTGTAATTCCATGAATGTATAGTTTATCTTTACAGCAACTATTGTTGTAAGATAAATATTTTGTTGTCGATCATTGTACTTAGAGACTCGGGATAAATTCTTTTTATGTAGGATTTTTGTATAAAGTTCAGTATCATATAAGAAAATAAAAACTTTAGTTTTTTGTTTGTAATCATTTACTTTATTTTGTTTTCTTCAACAATAAATGATATTTTTATACTCGTTATAAAATAATGAATGTCCATATAAATGTCCATCTACTTTTCATATCCCTACTATCCATGATCCTTAATGTGATTCAATTCACCATTCAATATAAGAAATTGAAAGGGTGATGCAATTGATGTACTTTTAATTATTCATAGTCCCTTTCAATTCTCATCTCAATTTTGAGGCCTATAAATAGGCTTGATTGTTCATTTGTTGATGTACAAGTTTTCTAGAGAGAATAAGAGAAACTTTGAAGTTCTTATCACTCATATTCACATTATAGTGATTTCATTTTCTTGTCATCCTTTTATTCAATTCTCCTATCATTTCTATTTATTTTATAACACGTTATCGACACGAAGTTCTAACCAATCGAGATAATAGACCATGAGGTATGTATCTATCAAAACACTTAATCAATTGTTTCAACCATTGGATTTCTTTTGCACAAGTGCTCTATCAAAAGATCTAAATTATTTAGATCATTAAGAGGTATATATCTAATTTATTCATGTACTTTAAATCTATTGATACTTGAAATATATATTTGAAAAATTTAAATGATTTACTAATGATATAATATATGTTATTTGAAAAGCTTTAATTTTATTATTATATTTATTTTTTAATATTATTATTATATATTGTATTATGAATTTTTATCATATCAACCATCACAAAACTTGATTTTGTGGTCCTTGACATTTTGGGCAAGAATTATTGATTATGAGTGCTTGATGCTAAGTTAATATCATCTACTTTTCATGCCTCAAATATGCTCCCGCAATAGCATATCAAGATCATCTACATTTCATGCTTCGAATATGCTCCTGCAGTAGCATATCAAGAAAAAGAGTTTAAGAAATATTATGAATCGATTTCATATTTGCTAATGGCTAAATAAAATGAAAAGCTATTGATGAAAAAGAATAAATCTCATCCAATTAGATCTATTCCATTCCCGAAGTGAATGTTACAATTTATAATAATTTTAGACATGAATGAAGATGTGGTCATAGACATGGATATGGTGGAAATAATTATCATTATAATTGTAATGACCATAATATTACATCTCACCACCGAAGTGGATAACTATGAAAAAAAAAGAAATAAAAATAGATAAAGTCAGTATTCTGAAGAATAAATATTATAGATGTGGAATGAATGAATATTGATCGTGTACTTGTCGTACACCAAAGCACCTCATTGAGCCTTGTCAAGCCTTATTGAAAAATAAAGAGTAAAATATGAAGGCCACTTTTATATATCAAAGTAATAGTAATTGAAATTAATTATTTGTTAGTTTTTCTATTTATAAATAAAATATTTTATATTTATTATAATTTATGTCGTATATTGATGGTTACAAATTTATTTTACTATTTATTTATTTTGTTTATGTTTATGAGGCATATATTGATTTATTTATTTTGTATTGATTTATTTGATTATTTATTTTATGTTAATATTATATATGATAATATCAATCTAATAGAAAGCTCTAGAAGAGCGACTATATTATTATCTAAAGAGATAGATTTTAAAGGCTCTAGAAGAGCGATTATATCATGATTTGAAGAGATAAATTTTTAAAGCTCTAGAAGAGTGAATAAATTATTATTTGAAGAGAAAATTTTTAAAGGCTCTAGAAGAGTTGATATATTATTACTTGAAGTGACTAATTTAAAGGCTCCGGAAGAGCAAATATGTTATTATCCGAAATGATAAATTTATTATGAATGATGTACTATTCTCTTCAAAGTCTCATAGAAATTTTTCGAGTTTCAAATATATTTATCTAAATGGACATTATATTAAGACGACAAATGTCAAAAATTGAATTCTTAAATATTATAATTATATCGGATAGAAAGCATGTATTGGAGAAATTATTCGCTTTCTCATCTATTCTTTATTACCAACATTGGAATGCTTGAAAACAAAATATATTATAGTAAACTAGAAGTTTACTAATTCAAATACTTTTATTATGTAACATGACCGATTTTGCTATCTTGGCTATTTCATGATGCGAAAAATTATTAAAAATTTATATGGATATCTATCGAAGAGTCGAAGATTCTTCAATTTAATGAACTTTCATGTTCTGCATGTTGCTAAGATAAATTGATGATTAGGCCATCATCAAGTAAAATTGAGATTGAATCTCCAGTATTTTAGAATATATTCAAGGTGATATATGTGGATCAATTCATCCACCATGTGGACCATTTAAATATTTTACAATTTTGATAAATGCGTCCACAAAATGGTCACATATATGCTTATTATCTACTCGAAACTTGACGTTTTCAAGATTGCTAGCAAATAATTTGATTTTGAGCATAATTTTCAAATTATGCCATTAAAACAAGTCACCTTGATAATGCCGATGAATTTATTTCTCAAGTATTAAATTATTATTGATTGGCTATTGAACATCCCGTTGCTCATGTTCATACTTAAAAAGGTTTAGCAAAATCATTTATCAAAAGGCTCCAATTGATAGCTAAACCATTATTTAAAAATAAAACTCCTCGTTTATGTTTGGGGATATGCAATCTTACATGCAGTAACACTTAATCGCATATGACCCATAAGTTATTAGAAATTCTCTTATCTTCAATTGATTCATGGTCATGAGCCAATTATTTCTTATTTAAGAATTTTTGGCATTGCAATGTATATCCTTAGTGCATCCCCGTTGAGAATGCTCATATTAGAATTGATGTCCCGAAGGACGATCTATTAATGTTATAGCTAATAAATCTATAGCACGCCCGAAGTATGATAGACCGATCGGTTCTAAAGATAAAATTCCTAAAAGAAAGGGGCAAGATAAAAATATAGAGAATGTAAATATTCATAAACGAGTCCAAGATATTTCGATAATAGGCTTCCCAAAGAAATACTTGAGAAAAATCAAGAGATTTTGATAAATTATATCAATGCAGTGGAGAAAATAAGACCGAAAAGAAACATCTATTGATAAGATTTTTACATATAATATTGCAATTGATATTATGGATGAAAATAAGGATCTTGAGCCTAAATTATTGAAGAATATCGACATAAAGATGATTGGCCTAAATGAAAAGAGCAATCTAGGCAAAATTATGTTCTCTTATAAAAGAGTAGTTTTTTGAACCCATAGCTAAAACACCCGAAGATGTTAAGCTAGTGGGATACAAATATGTATTTATGCAAAAATAAAATAAGAAAGATGAGATTATAAGATATAAAGCAAAACTTTTAACACAAAAGTTTTCGTAAAGAATTGACATTGACTACGAGGAGACATATTCTTCTATAGTGGATGCAATTGTCTTTTGTTATCTCATTAGCTTGGAAAAATGTATGAAAAATATTCATATGCATGCATTTAATGAATGTGATCACAGTTTATTTGTTCATTTGAAATAATATCGTATGAAAGTCTTAGAAGGACTTAACATGCCGAAGCATGTAATACATATTCTCTAGAAAAGAATTCAATTAAATTATAGAAATCTCTATTAGAATTATTTTAGTATTTTTTTTATTATTTTGGTTTTTAGAAATTCAATTTATACTTTTTATATTTTATTTTTATATCTACCGTTTATTACTAATCCGTGTGCATGTGATATAATCACTTCAATGATTATTTATTGAAAGAAAGTTATAAAAAATAACCCTATTTGTTCATATGTTTTTATTTGAAAAGGGGTTTGTTTTATATGTTGATAACTTAAATATTATTGGAACTCCCGAAGAGATTCCAAGTGTCATAAGTTACCTAAAAAGAGAATTTGATGTGAATATCTTGGAAAAACAAAATGTTATCTCGACTCGCAATTCGAGCACTCGGAGAATGAGATTTTCATTCATCAGTCAATTTATATAGAAAAAGGTTCTACAATGATTCTATATAAAGATCATTCATTGACTAGCCCGATGATAGTTCATTCACTTGATATCTAAAAAGACCCTTTTTGACCTCGAGAAGATAACGAAGAACTACTTGGTCCCGAAGTACCATGTCTTAGTGCCACCGATGCATTGATATATCTTGCTAATAATACTCGACTTAATATAATATTTTCTATAAATTTGTTAGCAAGTCATAGTTCCGTTTCAATATAGAGACATTGAAATAAAGTTAAATATATACTATGTTATCTTCGAGGAATAATTGATATGGGTTGATATTACTCCAATAAATGAAAGACAAGATTAATTATGCGGATGCGGGTTATTTAACCGATCCATACAAAGCTCGATCTCAAACTGGTTATGTATTTACATATGGAGATACATCTATATCATGGCGTTCTATGAAGCAAACTATAGTCGTCACATCTTTAAATCATGCGAAATATTAATTCACGAGGCAAGTCGAGAATATGTTTGGCTAAGATTAACGATCCATCATATCCGAGAGATATACAGTTTATCTATCAGCAAAAGAAGTTCCAATAATATCATATGGGATAATGTCGTTTGCATAGTTTCATTGAAGGAAGAATACATCAAAGTGACAATCCAACAGATTTGGTCACTAAGGTGTTACCTACCATAACTTTTGCAAAGATAATTCACAAGATTGAAATGCATCATCTTAGAGATCTTAAATAATGTCTTCAACAGGGGGAGACAAAAATGAGGATTAATGTGTGCAAGGAATATTGTACTATTTTTCCTTCACTAGGATTTTTTTTCCACTCGGGTTTTTTCCTAGTAAGGTTTTAATGAGGCATATTCCTTGTGCAATGGACATTCAAGGGGAGTTTTATAAAATAATGAATGTCCATATAAATGTCCATCTACTTTTCATATCCTCACTACTCATGATCTTTAATGTGATTCAATTCACCATTCAATATAAGAAATTGAAAGGGTGATGCAATTGATGTACTTTTAATTATTCATAGTCCCTTTCAATTCTCATCTCAATTTTGAGGCCTATAAATAGGCTTGATTGTTCATTTGTTGATGTACAAGTTTTCTAGAGAGAATAAGAGAAACTTTGAAGTTCTTATCACTCATATTCACATTATAGTTATTTCATTTTCTTGTTATCCTTTTACTCAATTCTCCTATCATTTCTATTTATTTTATAACATATACTAATTTTTTCTTCAATTTAAATTTAGTCTTCTATGGGAGGATTGTAAAGACAAACTATTATGATTAAATTGGTGCATTTAGAAGAATGAAATGTCACGAATGCTAACCCACAGCTTGAACTCAATAAATTAAGAAAGAAAATCTTTTTAATTAATCTTTCTTAAATTGCGTATTTTCTTGCTTTTTAATTAGTTAAAATTTAGTTTACATTGCTTCATTTAAATTGTTTTTTGGAAAAATATATATTGGTTTGCCAACTATTACTTAATTATCAACTAGGTCCTCAAATGAAAAATTTCTCCACCGGATCCCTATCTATTAGGCATTATGAAATTGATGTTGCCTTTAAAATCATAAATATAGAGGACCTATTTGTCTCAAAACGATGTCATTTTTTTCATAAATTTTATGGAAGGGGTTAATTTGGTAATGCTTAATAAATGAGGACCCAATTGGAAAATCGTTTTGTTTGGGTTCCCAAACAAATGATGTTTTATAGGGGAAAAAAAAATAGAGGAAGGACAAATTTGCTCCCAAACTATTATGTTTGTCTCCACTAAGTCCCTCATCAATAATTTTTTTTTTAACTCATACACCCAACACACATAACCAAAGCTTATAAAAAAACTAATCTATTAGGATTTAAACCCATAATCTCTTGTAAAAACTATTACCATTGGGCTATAAGATCTTTGGTTCCTCATCAATAGATTGTTTCAATTAATTAGTTCCTACTCTTTACAACCGATAGGTAGGGTACTATATTGGGATATATTTATCCGTACTTTCTCCTAAAAAAGAAAAATCTAGGTTTAATAAGTTGGGTCATGTTCCCTCTCATCTCCTTTGCACACCTTCAGACTTGCTTTTTTCCCGGCATTTCTCTTTTGGTTTTCAAATTCTAATTCTGCAATTCATTATCAAAATCATTTCTCCTCCTTTTGCAATCGCAACTTGGCTCCATTAAGAGATATGGTCTACCATTAAAAAATGTAGTTTGTTATGAAATGATGAATGTCCATGACCATTTCATATTCCCACTATCCATTATTCTTAATATGATTCAATTCACCATCCAATATGAGAAATTGAATAAATGATGTAATTCATGCATCTTTTAATAGTTTATAGTCCTTTGAAATTCTCTCTTTAATCTTGAAGCCTATAAATAGGCTTGATTGTTCATTAGTTTAGGTATAAGCATTTTGTAGACATTAAGAGAATTGTTTAGAGTTATTATCTTTTCTATTCTTTTTATTTCATAGTGAAATCATTTCTTCATCATTTTTCTCTCCAATTTTATCATTGTTGCCATTTCTTTTATAACACGTTATCAAGCACAAAACTCTAACTAATCGAGATAATAGATCATGAGGTATGTATCTACCAAAAGACTTAATCATTTGTTTCAATCATTGGATTTTTTTCTACACAAGTGCTCTATCAAAATATCTAAATTATTTAGATCATTAAGAGGTATGTATCAAATTTATCATGCACTTTAAACCTAATGATATATAGAATATACATTTAAAAAACTTAAATGATTTAATATATAGAATCTAATAATCTAACATATATTATTTGAAAAATTCAAATTTTATTATTATGTTTGTTTTTATTATTATATTTTGTCTTTATTTTCTAATATTATTATTATACTTTGCAATATACAATTTTAATGATATCAATTATCACAAAACTTGATTTTGTGGCCCTTGACATTTTGGACAAGAATTATTGATCATAAGTGCTTGATGCTAAGTTAATATCATCTACTTTTCACGTCTCGAATATGCTCCTACGGTAGTAGATCGAGAAAAAGAGTTTAAAAAATATTTTGAATTAATTTCATACTTGTTCGTGGCTAAATAAAATGAAAAGCTATTGATGAAAAAGAATAAATATCGTCTAATTGGATTTACTCTATTCCTTGAAGTGAATGTGACAATTTATAATAATTTTAGACATGGACGAAGATCTGGTTATAGCCATGGACATGGTCAAAATAATTATCATTATAATCATGATGACCATAATATTACATCTTATCACTATAAATGGATAACTATGAAAAAAAGAGAAAAGAACAAAAATAGATGAAGTCGAGTACTCGAAAATGAATGTTATGATATAGTATGAATGGATATTGGTCATGTACTTATCATACACCAAAACACCTCATTAAGTATTGTCAAACCTTGTTGAAAAAGAAAAGAGTAAAATATAGATGTCAATTTTATATATCAAAATAGAGGTAATTGAAATTAATAACTTGTTAGCTTTTGTATTTATAAATAAGATGTTTTATATTTTTTTTCTAATTTTTATTGCATAGAGATAGTGATAAATTTATTTTACTATATATTTATTTATTTTTGGTTATGAAAAATTTATTTATTTATTTATGTATTTTATATTTATTTATTATTTAATTTATTATTTTGTGTTAATATTACATCCGAGAACATCAATTTAAGAAAAAGCTCTAGAAAAACGATTATATTATGACTTAAAGAGACAAATTTTTGAAGCTCTAGAAGAGTGAATATATTATTATTTAAAGAGATAACTTTTAAAAGCTCTAAAAGAGTTAATATATTATTAGTTGAAGTGACATAATTTAAAGACACCGGAGGAGCAAATATGTTATTATCCGAAAGGATAAATTTTATTATAAATGATGTACTATTCTCTTCAAAGTCTCATAGAAATTTGTTGAGTTTCAAAGATATTCATCTAAATTGATATCATATCAAAATAGCAAATGTGAATACTTATATATTATAATCATTCATATTCTCAAGAAATAAATTCAATTAAATTATAGAGGTGTCTATCGAATTAGTTTTATTATTTTATTTTTTAGAAATTCAATTTATGCTATACTTTTTATATTTATTTTTTTATTTTTTAATATCTACTATTTACTACTAACATGTGTGCATGTGGTATAATTATTTCAATAAATATTTCTTGAAAGAAGGTTATAAAAATAACCATATTTATTTATGTATTTTTATAAATAAAAAATTCGAAAAGGGGTTTGTGATAGTTGCTATATATGATGATGATTTAAATATTATTGAAACTCCCGAAGAGATTCCAAATGCTATAAGTTAACTAAAAGAAGAATTTGATATGAATACCTTAGGCAACAAAATTTTATCTCAACTTGCGGTTCGAGCACTTAAAGAATGATATTTTTATTTATTAGTCAATTTATGTAGAAAAAATTTTACAATTATTCTATATAAAGGATCATCCATTGACTAGCCCAATGGTAGTTCATTCACTTGATATCCAAAAAGACCCTTTTTAGCCTTAACAAGATAACAAATAACTACTTGATCCGAAGTACCATTATCTTACTATCACCGGTGCATTGATATATCTTGCTAACAATACTTGACTCGATATAGTCTATTCTATAAATTTATTAATAAGTCATAGTTATACTCCAATATGGAGATTGGAATGGAATTAAACATTTCCTACATTATCGTTGAGGAAAATTTGATATGATATTTATTTTGCTCAAATAAATCAAAGTCGAGTTTAATTGGTTATGCGGATGCATGTTATCTATCTAATCTATACAAAACTAAATTATAAACGGATTATGTATTTACACTTGGTGATACATCTATATCATGACGTTTTATAAAGCAAACTATAATAGTTAAATATTCAAATCATATAAAAATATCAATTCATGAGACAAGCCGAGAATGTGTTTGGCTAAGATAAGTGATCCATCATATCCGAGAGACATGCGGTTTATCTACCAAGCAAAAGAAGCTTTAACAATACCATATGAAGATAATGCTCGCTTGCATAATTTTATTAAATGAAAAATTTGATCAAGTGACAATATAGTAAATTTATTCACTAAGGCATTACCTACCATAATTTTTGAAAAGATGATTCATAAGATTGAAATACATCATCTTAAAGATCTCAAATGATGTTTTCAACGGGGGAGGCAAAGGCCAATATTGAGATTAATGTGTATAAGGAATATTTTACTTTTTTTCCTTTATTAGGATTTTTTTCCATTGGGATTTTTCCTAGTGAGGTTTTAACGAGGCATGTTCCTAGTATGATGGATATTCAAGGAGGAGTGTTATGAAATAACGAATATCCATGACCATTTCATAGTCTCACTATCCATTATTCTTAATGTGATTCAATTCCTCATTCAATATGAGAAATTAAAAGGGTGACGTAATTCATGCATATTTTAATAGTTTATAGTCCTTTTTAATTCTCTCCTTAATCTTGAAGTCGATAAATATACTTGATTGTTCATTAATTGAGGTACAAGTATTTTGTAGAGATTAAGAGAATTATTTAGAGTTGTTATCTTTTTTATTCTCTTTATTTCATACTGAAATAATTTCTTCATCATTTTTCTCTCCAATTCTATCATCGTTACCATTTCTTTTATAACAAGTTTAACAATAAATGAGGAGTTGTTTTAATTTGTTCAATATCAATATTTAATTTCCATTATTTATATATAACTAGTTATAATTATATTTTATTTTTACAATACTTGAACTTGGGTTGATTTAAGAAATACTTGAATAGTCAATCAAAGATTAGGTGAATTTTGATGTTGATTTAATTCAAAAAAAAAAAAAGTTTAATCTTGATGGATGTAAAAAACTAACATGAGAATACTCCATTGCTTATATATATATATTTTAAAAATTATCTCCAATAAGTTTTTTTTTGTTCTTCCAAAAAAAGTATTGTTAAATTTATGGCCGATCCTTTCTTGACTTTTAAAATGCATAAGTACCCCCATAACAGAAACATGATTGAAGAATGTTACCAAATAATTTGTTGATGCTAATATTTCCTCATAGAAGAGACATATTTTCCAATATTTTCTTGAGCTAGAAATTAACTTAATATGTTTTCGTGAAAGGCCCATCAAATCGATAACTTCTTGTCAATCCGTGGAGAAAAATCCTTGTAATTAACTAGCACAGTTAATTTGCTTTTTTTTTTAACCTACTAGTCATGGGACATGTACATTTACTCTGATTATAATAGATGAAGGTTAATAACAACAAAACAATTAATTCATTCTATAGTATTTCTTCAAAAACTGAAATAATTCTCACAATGTTCTTCCATATAATATAATAACTCACCAATTCTCATCCTTAATGAATAATGAAACTAGCATTTTCATAAAAGAAAAATCCAAAAAAAAAAAAAAAAAAGGAAAAAGAAAGAAAAAAGCAATAACAGAATTTTATAAATCAAGATTCGACCAAAGATATAAGTAATAATAATTAGTATCATGAAAATGGATTACATAAAAAAAACTAAGCAAAAAGAAAATCTTGAATTATTTGATAATGTTCAAGCAATATTTGTTTTCCATTGCGAAACATAGCTCAACCTGTAAACGCTTTAGAACTATTATCTTTATTGCCCCATATTTTCTTTGCTAACACGAAACACTTTTCTTCATGGGGTTTGGAGAAAAATAAATCCTTACCTCTCCTAGTTTTCTCTACATAACTTTGACATAGTACATACGAATTTTAAAATAAAAAATAAACAAGATAAAAGTACAATAAATATTCAATTTTATTAAAATTAATGGGATTGTAGAACCTTTAAGGATGATGTGGCTCTTTAGCAGTTATTGTTAAGGTGGTGATTCTTGTTGAGAAATCGTGATTGTGCTGGATAAAATATCTACATACTAAGTCTTTCTAATTGAATGGAAGACTCTATGTCAGTCAAGTTAGTGTAAAGAGATAGAGATTAATTAGAGAAGGATATGGCGCAAGAGTGAGGAAGAAGATGAATAGTATAGTGAGAAGAGAGAATCAAAACCCTTAGGTCTCTCGTTTTTTTTTAACCAATAGGTTCTCAAATTGATTGAAAGGAGGGATAAAAAGGTTCATTATATTTTTGCCAATAACCTCTTATATTAGATGAGGAGATAAGTGTTTTTAATATTGATAAGTCACTATTAAAAGAACATGATGGACCAATAAGTTGTTACCATAGTAGTAAGTGAGCTAGTCTCCAAGCAAGTTTTTATGTCGATATATAGTGTTTGAATTTTAAAGTCACACTTATTGGAATGAGTTATACCTTATCGCTCTCACTCTAAACATAATTAGTTATATTTATAACGTGGGATAAGAATATCTAGATAAAAGAAAAAAACATGATAGCATCATTGTTGATGCAGGTTTGACAAAAATAGTGTTTGAAGTGTGTTCTAATTTAATTGATGTAGTTTTGTCATTTTTTATTGTGAAGAGTTGGATTGATCGTCTAGGCTATGACCGGGTTCCTCTATTGGGTCTTCCCTAGTGGTATAGATGTCTTCACCTGCCTATGTCTCGATCATGGCTCCATCCCCTAAGCTTTTGCCTAGGTGTGTTATCAAGTAAAAAAAATAATAATTATGTGTATGTGTCACGCATAATAAGGATTTATGGATCTTATGAGATGGCATGTGTCATTTGGGTATATCAGCTGCCTCTCAAATTTTAGCAAGTTTGATTGTGAGAAGACTAACTCTACATCTAGACATATATAAAATAAGTGTCACATTCGAGATAAAAAGGTGATCCCCTCTCTCTCTCTCTATATATATATATTTTGCAATTTGAACTTATGTGACAAGTAGCTAATTTTCCTTTTTTGTATCTTCTAGTTTTGACTCATACGATAAGAAGTGAAACTTCATTTTTATACGATGCAGTTTAGACTTCATTTTTATATGATGCAGTTTAGACTCATACAATGAGGAATAGGACTTTTTATTTATACCATTCATTTTATGCTATACGATCAAGAGCATATTTACTTCCACTCGTGCTATAAGGAGTATCATATAGTTAGATTCATGTGATTACTTCTCTTGTGTAATGAGGAGTATCTTACAATTTAGACTCGTGCAAGAAGGAGTATGACTTTTTCATTTCTACCATGCAGTTTATACTCGTGTATTAAGAGTCAAATATCTTATATCGTACAATGTAGCTTAGAGTTGTGTAACAATAAGTGAATTTAAGAAGAGTACGTAGCTATGTTCTGGACTTGAGCATCGTAGTTTATACTCATACGATAAAACGTGTCATGTAATTTAGACTTATACAATAAGAAGTATAATTGTGCTTTAAACTTGATGCTTTGTCAAAGATGGATGATGATCCACCCGCTTCTCAACATATCCTTGAATGTTGATGCCGTCAATATTGATAAAGTTGAAGTTTGTAGTATCTTTATGATTATGATTTCCCCCCTCATTATTAAGGCCATGATTTGGTCTTTTATATTGAAGCACTACTCCACATGATGGCCAATCAAACGATGGTACTTGTAGTAGTTTAATTCATCTACTTGATTTGTTTCATTTAGGTGTTTTACCTTTGGCAACTTGATGAGATTAGCTTGAAGATGTTCTTCTCACACCTTTGGCATATTAGAGTTAGGGAAACGATATCTATTTTTGCCACTTTCTTTGGAGCTCATCTTTGGCTTGCTTATGAACTTGTTGAAGATTTTTGTAGGTGTATATCTCTATTAGAAGAGTATAAATAATGATTTATCCAATTATACAATTAGTTAGTTTGTTAGACATGTATAGGGTATGGTGAAATATAGAGGATTATAACTCATATTGTATATATAATGTATGTATGCTTGTACGGAGGATACACGGAATATACGTGAAACTCGTCCCAATTTTTTCGGTTAACATGGTATCGAGCATAAACCTTAATTTTTTCCTTTCATTCATGAATTTGATACATTTCTTCTACCTTCTCTGATTCATCTCTTACCTTACACAAATTTGATTCTTGAAATCAAGATTCATGACGAGTCAACCTAAAATTTCTAGTTCCTCACACATTTCTAGTGGTCTTGCTCACGACATCAATGATCCTCTATTTTTGTATCCTTTTGATACGCCCAATCTTGTGTTGGTTACACATTTACTTAGAGGAGAAGATGATTACAGCTCTTATAGTAAAACAATGATGATTTCTTTAGAAGTTAAGAGCAAGGATGGCTTTGTTACTTGGAAAAATGCTCTAAGTTAAGGATTGATTCTCTAGATGATAAACATTGGAAGAAATGCAATTCATTGGTTCATGCTTGGATATTAAACTCGGTTTCCTCATAGTTGTTTAATAGACTGGTCTATTATTAGTATGCAGATGAATTTTGGAAGGATTTGAAGGAGAGATTTGATAAACAACATGGAGCAAAAATATTTTCCTTGCACAAAAAAATTAACCTACTAGTTTAAGGTTCTAATAGTATAGTAGTATACTACTCAAACCTCGGACAACTATGAGATCAATATGATTCATTAATTCCTACACTTACATGCATATGTCCAAGATACAAGAGTGAGGTTACTCAACCATTTGTTGAATACACAAAGCAACATAAAATGATGTAGCTTTTAATGGGATTGAATGAGCAATAGTAGGTTATGAGGTCACAAATCCTACTAATGAATCCGAGTGCCTACTTATTCACAAGCTTACTTGATGATCTCGAATAAGGAATCACAAAAGGAAATTATTCCACATCAAGATGTTCCTATCGTTTTTACTCGCCGGACAAGGGAATTAGTATAAGATAAGACAATTTTTTGATAACGACTTTTGGTGCAAGGAAATGAATTGTGATTATTGTCATATTTTAAGCCATACCAAGGATAATTGTTATAAATTGCATGGATATCCAAATGTGCCTAAGAAATTTTCTAGGAATAATAGAGGCAAACAAGGTAGTGATACCTTTAACTTTGGTGGAGATAGGCAAAGACTGTACAATTCTCATAATGCCGGATGTATGGGATAGGATGGAATACAATCTCATCATATTTACGAAGAGCACCATTATGGATTACGATCAAGCAAACGTGATGACATCTCCTCCTACATTTTCATAATCACAAGTACTCAGCAAATATTAGAGTTATCGTCAAAATTTTGCATCATCGAAAGGACTCTTACTAACATTGAACTAGTTGCAAACATGACGAGTGAATTTTTTTACGAGTCTTATTGATGTTATATCTCTTGTCGATGATCTGGATAATAGACACATGAGCTAATGTTCATATGAATGGCACATTCACTTGCTTGGAAAATCCTAGGAAATTAGTTTCAAACTTCACTATCAGATTACTTAATGGCACTCAAACTCAAGTTTCTCTTATAAGTTCTATTTCTTTTTCACATATAATTCTTCAGGATATCTTATACATTCCTAATTTCAAGTTTAATTTGTTGTCGGTAGCTAAATTTACTACTAACAATAGTTGTTTTGCTTCCTTCTATCCATATTTACGTCCGTTTCGGGACCTCATAACTAGGAAGACAAGGGGGATTGGTAAAGTTAGAGATGGTCTCTATCATGTTATGTCAAAGTCATTTGGTCTAGTTTCAAATTCAATTATCTTCAACTATATGTTTTCTTTTTCTCAATTTGATACTACTTGTGTAAACAGTTCTTTTCCAACATCTTGTTATACGAGTTGCTTGTAAATCTTCATCTATCTTAGACAATGTAGCACTTTGGCATAAATGTTTTGGCCATATTTCCGTTTATAGGATTCAAATGGTTCTTAGAATTTCAACACCTCGTACTCGATCTATTATGTGAAATATGTCCCCTTGCTAATTAAACAAGATCACCTTTCGACTAAGTACTTTTGTTTCTTAGGGAATTTTTGAGCTTATTCACATTGACATCTAGGAGTCCTCGTAAGCATTCTACATATAATTAAGCAAATATTTTTTTCTCCATTGTAAATGACTTTTGTAAAGGGACATGGACCTTTCTTATGCAAACTAAATCCTAAGCTTTTCCATTACTCAAACACTTTTATGCCATGGTCCTTACATATTTGTTTTGGTTATATTAAGAGAATTCGATCGGATAGGGGTTCTAAGTTCTTGCAAAGAACTTGTTAAGAATTTTTCTCCTCTCAAGGCATTATCCATGAAACTATTATACCCTAAAATCCACAACAAAATGGTATTGTGGAGAGAAAACACAGATACATATTAAACATAGCTAGAGCTATTAGGTTCCAATCCTATGTACTTATTCAATATTAGGGAGATTGTGTTTTAACATCCACATATCTTATAAACAGAACACCTACCCCACTTTTATATGGTAAAACTCCTTTTGAAACTTTATTTCATAAGCTCCACATTTTTCCATCTTAAAGTCTTTGGATGCTTGTGTTATGCCAAAGTTCTACCTTATACCGATAAATTTGCTCCTCGTTCTAGAGCCTATTTTTTTTTTTTTTAAGATATCTTTACTCTAAAAAAGGATATAAAGTCATGGATTTAAGAACTAATCAAATATTTGTTTCTCATGATATTGTCTTTCATGAATCCATATTTCCCTATAAAACATGTTTAGTCTCCTCCGATCATCACTCACACTTTAATCCTCCTACTATTATTTTTCATTGGCCACATGATGATGATTCATTACCAAATTCCCTATCTCCTTCTTCTATACCTTCACATTCATCCAGTTATCCAATTCCTTCTCCTCTTTAAAGATTGTTCATCTGTTTCTTTGCCTTTCACTCTCTTTCTTCTCAATCCATTATTCCTACACTCATTCCTCCATGAAAATCTTCTAGAATTTCTAAAAATCCAATTTGGTCTCATGATTATCATTGTCCTACTCTACCTCAATCCAATCCTCGTTTCTTTTTTTCCTACCACAAGACATCCCATTTCGCATTCCTTCTCTATCTCTTCTTCTCATACAGACTTTTCTAGCCTCTATTTCTCCAATTAGAGGAACTCGATTCATATTTAGAAGCCATTAAGAATCCTAAATGGGTAGAAGCTATGTCCAAGGAGATCCAAACACTTGAATTAAATAGAACATAGGATCTAGTTCCTTTGCCTTTTGAATAGAAACTTATAAGTTGTAAATGGGTTTATAAGGTTAAGTTCAATTCGATGGTAGTATAGAGAGGTATAAAAACATGTTAGTGGCTAAGGGATACATTCAATAAGATGGTATTGACTATGAAGAGACTTTCTCTCCAGTGGTAAAAATAGTTGCAATAAAGACAATGATTGCCTTGGTTGCTATTCATGCTTGGCCCATTTTTCAGCTGGATGTTACTAATGTTTTCTTATAGGGAGACTTACATGAGGAAGTTTATATATAGTTTTACCACTTGGACTTGGCAATCGGGGGAGAATATTGTATGTAGATTTAAGTCTCTCTACGAGTTTAAAACAAGCCTCACGATAGTGGAACTCCAAGTTCACTAAGAAAATGGTTAAAGTTCGGTTTTCTTCGATTCAAACATGACTACTCAATGTTCATAAAACACACAAAAGGTAAAAGAGTTATTTTATCGGTTTATGTTGATGATATTTTGATCACACAAGATGATATAGAAGGGATAGACAAGTTGAAAATATTCTTGCATGATAGTTTCTATATCAAAGACTTGGGATGTTTGAAATATTTTCTAAGAATTGAAGTTGCTAGGTCAAAGGAAGGGATTTGCTTGAATTAGAGGAAGTATGCTATGAAGTTATTGCAAGATATGGGATTGCTTGGTACAAACCAAAAAAATGCCCCTAGAGCGGAATCCGAAGCTCACCACTCGCTCGGTATGATAAGGTTATTCTTCATGAATGTTCGGATACCATTCCGCCTAATCTCGTCGAATATCGGAGGTTGATTGGAAAATTGATCTACCTAATAGTAACAAGACTCGACATTTGTTATGCTATCCAAATTCTTAGTTAGTTTATACACCAACCAAAGGTGCCTCACATACGATCGACTCTTAAGGATACTTAAGTATCTTAAAGGGAATCTAGGCCTTGGAATCCTACCGTCATCTTCTAGTGATATAAGACTTAGAGTCTTTTGTGATTCGGATTGGGAAGTTTGCCTAATGATAAGGAAATCCTTGACGAGTTTCTTTTTTTTCCTTAGCAATTCATGACTATCATGGAAGACTAAAAAACAAAACACAATCACTCGATCTTCGGTTGAAGTAGAGTATCGAGCAAAGGCTTCGACCACTTGTGAAATAGTTTGGTTGATTGACATGTTGAAAGAACTCGAATTATACAAATTTGGAACCATCGGAGGTTAATTGTGATAATCGAGCTACTCTACACATTGCTTTGAACCAGTTTTTCACGAAAGGACTAAGCATATAGAGATAGATTGCCACCTGGTTTGTGAGAAACTAAAAGAAGGACTAATCAAAACCAAATTTGTCAAGACTGGAGAACAAATTGATGATATATTTACCCAAAGTCTTGGTAGTAAGCAACACCAATTTCTCTTGTCCAAGTTGGGAGTTTATGACTTGTATAAACCATCAACTTGAGGGGAGTATTAAAAGAGTATAAATAACGGTTTATGTAGCCATACAATTAGTTAGTTTGTTAAACATGTATAGGGTATGGTGAGATGTACAAGATTATAACTCATATTGTATATATAATGTATGTATGCTTGTACAGAGGATATACGGAATAAACATGAAACTTTCCCAATTTGTTAGTTAACAATCTCACAACTAGCGATTGCTCATTTCGATCCTCCACTAGACTTATGCCCTCCCGATAAGTGGCAATGATTTTGTTGTATTTGTTAAAATTCAGACACTGGGAATATCAATTAAAAATATTTATTAAATTCTTCTTGATTTACTAAATCAATCTGAAAAATACATTTTAAAACTCATTTAGAAAAGGACTTGGTTTGAATTGCATTTCAAATTAGTCCAAAAATATTTTTATTATAGAGAAAAAGAACTTTTTGCTTAAAAACATATCAAGCTACGAGTAAAATTTTTGAAATTTACTATTTTCTTTGTTATATCTATATTTTAGCATGATTTGTTATATTTTTATGATTTTATCATATCTACGAAAAATTTAGATAATTAAACTCGATAAACCTTGGTCCAACGCCCCTGAAGTTACTTCAAGAATGAAATTAGTGAGAGAAAGCACCTTTTGCTTTGCGGTAGTGTGCGCTTGAAAATAACAAGGTCATTTTCTGGCTGCTGAGGACAGGAAATTGACGACGTTTTGCTTATAAAGGTTAATTTTGATCTGACGATTCTGACCTACTGTTGAACCAGACGACTAGTCCTTGAATCACATAACACTAGATGATTAGTCGTTCAGTCCTCTGTGTAGTTTTGTTAACCTTTTGCAAGTCTTGGTCTCGGTTTCTCATTGATTAGTTTTGTATGAATTTGATGATTCATAGCCCTTGATTAGGAAAAAGAAAAGGAAAATGAGAGCCATTTCAATTCAATGTTGACGCATATTTATAGTTTGGAATGTAGGATCTTTTATGCCCTTCCTCTTTGTTGATTGTTAAAACAGCATTGGAGCTAGCCATTACCAGTTTTCCTGTTACATTTCCATAATGAAGTGCTTCTGCGATGCCGTGCTGACTAGATTTATGGAAGACTTTTTCTTATTGATACCCAGCTGAAGTGCTGCTTTGTTCTTTCCCATTGTCCCTGCCTTGTTAAAAAATTATCTCTTGTGATAAGGTAAAATTATGCTGCTTGTTCTTTGTGGACTATATAGTGATATCTTAAGATAATTTTAGGAGAGTAACATAATACGGGTGAAATGTGTCTTCCACCATGCTTCTCTTCCCTCCTCCTCCTTCTCCTCCAAATTTTTTCCTAACAATCTTTCCTCACAAGAAAATGTTTATATCGTCAAGACTATTCAGCTTGGAGGATGTAAGTTTTTCAGTAGTTCGAAAAGAGAATCTTTCCACTCTGAATCTCCAAAGGTGCCTTAAAGCCAACGAGAATCAGCAGTTGTACACACAGGCCACAGCTGATTAACTTACTTTGATGAACAATCTTTCTCAATTTCTTGTTTGTGGTTTCTTTTAGTTATGAGATTTTCAAACTATTTGGTTCTTAAACTTCTTTAGTGGATCCGTTTATTCAACAGTCATTACAATTACATCTTAATACAATAGAGAACTACATTGACAGACATAGATAGACCACTTATCCAGACAAAAAATGAAAAGGAGAAAAACTTGTAGAACTGCTACGCTAACTCTTCCTCAGTGCGGGAAAGAGTTGGTTTTGGTTTAAGAATATGCCTGATCGAATGCAATTCCTTGACCGCATCTCGTATGTCCATTCGATCTTGAGAATTCTCCATGGAACATGACACCCCAATCAGGACCATGGAAGTCAGACACTCTGATCTTTGGCCTTTTGTTGTTCCCATTGGTTCTTGATTGTTATCAGCTACACTCACACCATCATTGAGAAGCAGTGGGTCTATAATCTTTCCTAATTGATCAGGCTCAGAAGTACTAGCAAATTTATGAAGATTAAGGCCTTCTTGAAAAAAATTGTCGGTGGGCTTCTTTCCTGTCATCATCTCCAACAGCAGTATACCATAGCTGTAGACATCCCCACTAGCAGACACTTCACTTCCTAGACCATACTCTGCCATTCCAAATAAAAATTCAGATTACTAAGAGTGAAATGTCTAGCTAAAAATAAATTAAAGTAAAGTGAATCAATTTAAACAACCTGGAGCAGTATAACCGATTGTTCCTCTGACTCCAACTGAGCTGCTTTGATATGAATTTGTTAGGTCGTGACTGTAAAACTTTGCAAGCCCAAAATCTCCAACATGAGCAACCATGTCATTGTCAAGAAGAACATTGCTCGGTTTTAGATCACAATGAACGATCGGATTCTGGCAACGGTGATGAAGATACTCAAGAGCAGTTGCTATATCTATAGCAATATTAATTCTTTGTCGAAGGCTTAGACTTCGAGGCTCAGTTTGCTGGTCGTTTGCTTTTGAGACTGGATGCAACCACTTATCTAGGCTTCCATTGGGCATGAACTCATAAACAAGAGCCTTGAAATCGTTTCCTTGATAATCAATGCTTGAGCAACAAGTTATGATCTTCAGGAGATTCCGGTGACGTACATTTCCCAAGGCTTTGCATTCAGCTGTGAAACTCTTAAAAGCACCATGTCGTTGAAGGTTGAGAACTTTGACGGCAACGATTGCTCCATTCTCATCAACAATTCCTTTGTATACAGAACCAAAACTTCCCACCCCAACCAAAGTCGCTGAAGAGAACCCACTAGTTGCCTTGGAGAGACTCCCATAAGAAGCATTCCACGTTTGCCCTTTCGGCCAGGATGCCAAATGCTGCTCCTTTTTCTTCCTTTTCAAACAGCCAAACAAGAACAACGAAACAGTGGCAACAACGAAACTTAAACATACTACTAAAACAACAATTATTTTTACAAGACCCAATTTGCTTCTCTTTGGTTTCCTGATGCATCTACGCAGCTCTAGCTCTGAAATGCCCCCACACAGCCTGTCATTTCCAACAAATGATACTGCACTTGCATTTGCAAAAACACCTTTGACTGGAACCTCACCCTCGAAATTATTGAAAGAAAAATTCAGATAATCCAAAGAAAATGTCTCTAGATATTTTGGAATGTCCCCTGACAAATTGTTTCGAGACAGATCAAGGTTCTTAAGACCCCTTAAAGAACTGAATGAATATAAGTTCCCTTCAAAGGTATTATTCTGCAAGTAGAGACTCTCAAGGCTGTTACACTTACCAAGATTATTTGGAATTTGGCCAGAAAACATGTTTTCAGATAGATCCAATTGATTTAAATGCAACCAGTTTCCGATTTCTAAAGGTAGGGATCCGACCAAATTGTTTTGAGAAAGATTAAGATAGATTGGCATGGAGGAAATATCAAAAAGTTGTTTGGGAATTGTGCCATTCAGATTATTCCGAGAAAGATCTAACCGCAACAAATTCTGACACTGACCAAGGCTAGAAGGAATGGTTCCTTGGAATTGGTTGTGATTCAGAAAAAGTCCACCTAACAATGTTAAATTTCCTAAGAAGTAAGGAATTTCCCCAGAAAAGTTGTTATAGCTGAGATCCAATTCGTTTAGATTTTGGAGATGACCAAAACCTGAGGGAATTGTGTCTGAAAAATGGTTATTTCGTATATCCAATAACATCAAGTTGGTAAGATTCCCTAACCCATATGGAAGGATCCCAAACAATCTATTTTCAGGAATGGAAAGGTATTTCAGTTGAATAGAAAGATTACCAATAGAGCTAGGCAATACCCCTTCAAGCTGGTTGTCATCCAAAGACAGCGTGTTTAAGTTGCTACAGTTCGACAATGAAGTAATAAAACTCAATTCGTCAGATTCACCACTTCCAAGCTTATTGCAACGAAGATATAGTGCAAATAGTTGACGCATGTTCCCGAAATCAACCCCAATTTTTCCAGTAAATTGGTTGCCTCCCATATCAATGAATTGAAGCTTTGAAGCATTTGACAGCGAAACTGGAAGGGACCCGCTGAAGTGATTTCCCCAAATCTGAAGCCACTGGAGAGAAGGTAGGGTGAGACCAATATCTTCTGGAAGAGTTCCCTCAAGTTCATTTTGAGAGACAGAGAATACAGAGACCGAGGAGAGATTATACATGGACGAGGGTATAGTACCAGACAGATTGTTGTCAGCCAATCCAAGCTTCTCTAAGTTCTTAAGTTGACCAAGGGCATCTGGAATGCTTCCATACAACACATTGCTCCTTAGATACAAAACCTTTAGAGAGCTCAGATTCCCCAAAAATTGTGGGATTCCTCCTGTCAAAGAATTTTGGCGGAAGTCAAGTTGTTGGAGTTTGGACAAAGAAGCGAGCTCTAAAGGGATTTTTCCGCTTAGCTTGTTATTAGCTAAGTAAAGGACTGAAAGATTGAAGCTGTGAGACAAGTTTCTCGGAATCTCCCCTTCGAATGAGTTGTTGTCTAGACGTAAAACTTGTAGCCTAAACAAACGGCCTAGTTCAGGTCGTATCTCACCTTGCAACGTGTTGTTTTGTAGTCTAATCTCCCTAAGGAAACTCAGGTTTCCTATGTGAGGAGACAGAGAACCCACCAATCCTTTGGACGACAGGTCTAGGATGATGACTCTTTTATGCTCGCAGAAGACACCTTCCCAGAAACAGAAATGGAGTGAATTATTCCATGACATTAGAATGCTTTCAGGGTCAAAGTTGATTTTTAACTTGAAGGCCAACAGGGCTATATGATCGGTTTCACTTGCATCGTGGACAGCAGTGGCAGCCGCGACCACAGTTATGTGAGAGTTTAGATTCAACAATGAAAGAAAACAGAAGATCAAGCATTTGGTACGAATTGCTCGTATAATTTTTGAATTTTCTGCACAATGTGAATCCATTTTCAGTGAAACTGTTATAGGGAGAGGAATTCTAGAGAAGAAATATTTGTAATGCTCACATCACTCACATATATTAAAATGCCAAATACAAGGGGTACATATAGGTACTCCTAACTCTAGTTACATGAACCATATTTAATATCCTATACATGAACCATAATAAATACTAAATATATAAATTATCTCATACAGAGTACTTATATTCTCAATGAACTTAGTCACTTTAAAAAACATCAAAAGAAACATGTATCTAGTCATAAGAGAAATCTAAAAAATTTAAATCATTTAATTTCAACACTCCTCCTTAATTTGAAATTTTCTTCTTCACTCCAAGTCTTGCTCTTAATCTTCAAAAATCTTCAAATTTGAGTGGCTTTGTTAAAATATCAGCACCTTGATCATGAATCTTCACATATTTGAGCTCCACTTCTTTGTTGGCAATGCTCTCTCTAATGAAATGATACCTTGTGTCTATATACTTGCTTCTATCATGAAACACTAGATTCTTAGTAAGTGCTTGTGTAGACTTGTTGTCAATGCAAATTTACGTAGCTTCTTCTTACAACAAATGCAGTTCCTTCAACAATCTTCTTAGCCAAATAACATGACAAGTACAAGTGGTTACTGCCACATATTCGGATTCACAAGTTGAAAGTGTAACAATGGATTACTTCTTTGAACTCCATGAAATAGCATAATCACCTATGAAGAATATAAATCCAAGTAGTACTCTTTCTATCATCAATATTTTTCACATAATCACTATCACAAAAATCCCACAAGGTTGAAGTTATTAGAAGAAGAATAAAGTAGCCCAAAGTCACATGTACCTTTTAGGTAAAAGAGAATTCTTTTAGCCATTTTCATATGAGTAGAGGTAGGAGCTTCCATGAAATGACTCGTTACTCCAACCGCAAAAAGAATATTGAGCCTTGAACATGTCAAGTATCTCAAGCTTCCCACAAGACTTTTGAAAAGAGTGGGATCTTCTTTTTCTCCAACATCAAACTTTGAAAATTTCTTCCATTTGCTTCACTTCTAGGCTCAAATAGTATGAAATGAGCCCTATGTTGGTCATCTCAAATTCAAGTGACATAGCCTTCTTGAATTCTTTAAACGAAATTGGATTGTTACAAGTGAAAATAAGATCCTCGACATAAAGATAAACGACCAAGATATCTCTATTAGCATGAATTTTAACATAAAGAGCATACTCATAAAGGCAACGAACAAACCGATTGTCTTGAAAGTACTTGTCAATGCGACTATTCCATAGCCTTAGTGCTTGTTTCAAACCATACAAAGCTTTCTTTAATCTTAGAATTTTATCTTCATGCCCTTTGATCGCATAGCCCAATGGTTGCTCAATGTAGACCTCTTCTTCAAGATAACCATTAAGGAAAGCCGACTTCACATCAAGTTTATAAACGTTCCACTTCATTTGAGCTACCGATGAAATGAGAAAATGAATGGTCTCTATATGGGTAACGGGTGCATAAACCTCTTCATATTCCACTCCATGCTTTTGCTTGTAGCCTTTAGCAACGAGCTTCATTTTGTATCTCTCCACTTCTCCATCAACATTCTTCTTTATTTTTTCCACCCATTTAACTCCGGTAGCCTCATGACCTTTAGGAAGAGCTCCTAATTCCCAAGTATTGTTCTTCTCAATTGCTTTGATCTCTTTATCCATTGCTTGTTTCCGCCTATCATCTTTCATAGCTGCATCAATGGTTAAAGGCTCACTATCCGTAAAAAGATAGTGTAAGTCATTAAGATCAAGAGTAACTTCTTGAGTATCTTTATAAATCTCTCTTATGTCTTTCATCTTCCGAGGCCTTTCACTTAAGCTTTCTCCATGAAAATGAGAAGTAGATGAAAGACGTGGTGAATGAGGTAGAGTCATAGGCGGAGTTATACATTGTGTAGGCATGTCTTCTTCTTTCTTTCCAAAATATGGAAAGAAATCATAAACTTTTTCTTCTTGGGCGTCCTAATTGCATGTTGCTTCTTCATCAAATTCAACATCTCGACTCACCACCACCTTGCCATTGCTTGGGTTGTACAACTTATAGCCTTTGGAATTTAAGTCATAGCCAATGAAGACATGCTTTATGTTACGATCATCAATCTTGGACCTTACTTGGTGTGGTACATGAACATATACAATGCTCTTAAAGCCTCTCAAATGATTAACATTAGGTCCGTTTCCACTCCATCCTTCTTGAAGGGTTTGATCTTTAACATTTCTTGTTGGAGAATGATTGGACAAATAAACCCCATAAGAAATAGCTTTATCCCAAAACTCCTTGGGTATATTTTTTGCTTTTAACATGTATTGTGCCATGTTAAGAATTGTTCTATTCTTCCTCTCTGCTACACCATTTTGTTATGGGGATCTAGGAACCGTTAAAGAACGATGGATGGCATGAGATTCACAAAATTCATTGAATTCTTTTAAAGTGAATTCACCTCCTCTATCAAACCTTATTTTGTAGCCACTCTTCTTTTCAATAAGAGCCTTGAAGGCTTTGAATGCAATAAAAGCTTTTGATTTTTATTTCAAGAAATAAACCCAAGTCTTTCTACTAAAATCATTAATAAAGAACAAAAAATACTTACTTTTACCAATTGAAGGTGGATTTATAGGTCCACACACATCGATATAAACAATTTGAAGTGGTTCGGTTGCTCGAAAATGGCTTCTCTTGGAAAACTCCTTGTAGCATGTTTGCCAAGAAGACACACTTCATCTAATTGATTGGGATGTTGATTGAAGGCATCCCATTCACCATCTTCTTTTTTCCCATGACTTTAAGTGCTTCAAAATTCAAATGGCCAAATCTCATGTGCTAACACCATGATTCATCTTTGGTAGTAGCCTTCATACACTTTGCTTTAAATGTCTTAATATTCAACATAAACATTTTATTTCTTGACATAAACACCTTAGCAATCAAATTACCATTTGAATCTTTGAGCCAAAGAGACATATCTTTCATAAGAATTTCATAGCCCTTCTCAAGAAATTGGCCCAAACTTAAAATATTACTTTTTAATTTAGGCATATAATAAACTTCAGTGATTTGTTTATGGATACCATCTTTGAATGTAATTAGAATTCTACCTTTCCCGTCAAATGGAATTTAGGAGAAATGCCCAAAAGACACCTTGCCTTTTATCTTTTTATTAAGCTCTATAAACTTCTCTTTGCTTTCACACATGTGATTGCTTGCTCCATTGTCCATGAACTATTGACATCCATTTCTTCCTCCTCGAGTGCTACCAACAAATTTGACTCCTCAATTTCTTGCTTGTCATCACCAACAAGATTAACCTTCTCTTCAATAATTTTATTGACATTAGGACACTCCCAAGCGTAATGGCCGGAGTTATGACAATTGAAGCATTCAACATTTGACTTATCATACCTTTTCTCATTTGATCTTTGATAGTAGCCAAGTCTTTTTCCTTTTGCTCTTCTATGACCTCTAGATGATGAGTGGCTTTTCTCCTAATTATATGAATTTTCACCATTACCTCTTCCTTTTTGGCCACGACCACGCCCTCTTCATTGTCCACGTCCTATTTGGCTTTTTTCTCCCTTATCATCCTTCAAAGAAGCATTAACTTTGAGGACATTCTCTAAAGACTTTTATTATCGTCTTTAAATTCTCTTCATAGGCTTGTAAAGAACCCTCCATTTCTTCAATGGTAATAGAGTCTAAATATTTTGACTCTTTAATGACACAAACCAAATAGTCAAATTTAGGAATTAAGGAACGAAGAATCTTTTCCACCATATGAACATATTCTACTTTATCTCCATATCTCTTTAATTGATTCATAATTTCCTTTACCCTTGAACAATAATCCAAAATTGACTTGGATTCCTTCATTATCAAGGCTTCAAAATCATCCCTTAGTGATTGAAGTCTAACTTTCTTCACTTTGTCAACTCCTTGGATGGAATTTTTGAAAATCTCCTAAGCTTATCTTGAGGTGGTTGTATCAGCCACCTTTTCAAACATAGAATCATCAAAACATTGATGGATGAGGGTGAGGGCTTATTGATCTTTCTTCTTTGTCTTTGACATAGCATTCTTCTAATTTTATGAAAGATTGTCTTCATCTTGAGGAATCTCATAATAATTTTCTACAATATCCCATACATCTTAAGAGCTAAGTAATGCTTTCATACGAAGACACCAACTCTCATAATTTTCTTTTGTAAGACGAGAAAAGTGGAATGAAAGAATTCCATTGTTTTTCATCTCTCTAATTTTTTTCTCTCAACACTCTTTCATAAATCTTAGGATCTTGGCTCTGAATCACTTTGTTAGAGGGAGAGGAATTTTAGAGAAGAAATATTTATAATACTCACTTCACTCACATACATTCAAATGATAAATACAAGGGGTATATATAGGTACCCCTATCTCTAGTTACATGAATCATAATTAATATCCTATACATGAACCATAATAAATTCTAAATACATGAATTATCCCATACAAAGTACTTACATTATCAATGAACTTAGTCACTTTAAAAATATCAAAAGACACAATTATCTAGTCATAAGAGAAATCTAAACAATTCAAATTATTTAATTTCAACAAAACCACTATATTATCATTTGTTTGCTTTAATAGATAGATACCGACTAGTTATTGGCCGATGGTAGACTACACATGAGGTAATTTGGTGCTATTACTTACCTTCTTCTTTTTCTAATCAATTTTTTCTCTAGTTTTTGATTTGTCTTTGTTCGGGGTTTTGAGAACTGATTAGATGACCGATGGGTAGGTCAATTAACATGTAAAGAACTAGTATTGTGACGTATAGAAACAACAATCGACAAAGTAAAAAGACTACAAATAATGAGAGGTGTTAGAGGAATAGATAGTGCTAACAAGGCACAAGTCGAATGACCGACATGTGAGTGATCAAAGTCTAAATAGATAAAATTTTAGATATTGATCAACATGTAAGATAGTTTTGAGAGATAAGAGTTTGTATGTATTTTATTTTTGTAACCTTTTAGTTTGCACTATCCAACCATATTAGTGAAATTAAAAATATATTATCTCATAATTTGAAAAGCCCAAGAACCTTATGTCAAAATTATGTGGACTTAGCTAGTCTTTATTGGTGTTCTTTCTCCATAATTATAGAAATTTCGTGATCCAAAAACATAAATAGCATCGTTAACGTTACTCGGTTACTTTCTTCATATATATATATATATATATATATATATATATATATATATATATATATATCATAAGTTAAATGCAAGTAGGTTTTGAATTCTCTTAAATTAGAGTTTTTATATAATCTAACCGAGTGGAAGGGATTAATTGGCTCAATTTTGACGCTTAAATTATGTTTTAGGTCAAATTAAGACTATCATAACCCAATTTTTAACCCCTCGTTTATTTTCCTATAAAAAAAGAAGAGAAATTCAAAAAATCAAAAACAAATTGGAATGTTGCATAGTTTGTATTTTTTTTTTTCATGATTTTTAAGCATTTTTATAAATTTTTAGGATTTTAATTTCTTAGAATCATTCTCCATTTTTAATGGAAAAGAAGAAGAAGAAGAAGAAAAGAATGAAAAAAATTATGAAGATGATTTGTGACCCAATTGAAAATGATATGAAAAGTAAGGACCAATTGACATTTCAATTAGGAAAGTAATTGGAAAGGGATAAAAATTAAGAAACTCGATTGAGAATTAATCGAGTGCAAAATTAAAAAAAAAAAATCAAGAAAACATGGATTAAACAAAGTCCAACACTATCTACTCCATAATGATACTTCTACCACGAGAAAACCTTAGCCACATCTTTTCCTCTTCATCTACCTAAAAAACTCCCAATAACCACAACCATAGTCTTCCTTATAAAAACCATAGTTGAAAAAAATGTAGTCTTTACTCAAGAAGATCTTCTTCATCATCCATCTCCTAATAACCACTAAGCCTCCACCTCTCACAAACAAAAACAAACACCTAGTGTGCATACCTCCAAAAACCACCACCCACTACTTCACCGATCTCCACTCGCCATCCTCTTCACCTTCACCGACCATAAATTCTATCTCACAACCATAAATATTTAGTATACTTTTCCGAAAAAAAAACTTATCCTTTATTGTCTAACTTTGAGCCTAAAGGATTTATTTCGATAATGACCTAGACTAGGATCACCCCTCACACTAGGGATAATTTTGAAGTTCATAAATAATCAAGAATATTCTCTTAGAAAAACAAGATGATAAATGATGATAGCTGTTCACAAAACAAAAAATTATCGAGAAAACCTTTGAATGACTTTGAAAAAAAAAAAGAAAATGAAAAAAAAAGTGAAAGCACTAAGACAAAAGAGAGTGCTATCTAGGGTGATCTCTCTTATGATTTAAAGTTAGAAAGGGTTAGAAATTCCTAAAATAAAAAATGACAAGAGTGAACATGAAAGAAGAGTCGATTAGAAGATGAGATTAATTGGTAAGATGACAAAGTTAAGGCGTATGCCTAAAGTGATCTCGAGAAACAATTAAGTGATCCTAAGTCTTTACACCCTTAAACATGTTTTGGGTCTTTTATATCCTTTCATTCATAAGCCAAAGCCATAGCCTACATTATATGCTTGTAAAAGCCCTTTCTAATCAAAGATGACTTGTTTTTGTTGATAAGTTCTAGCTTCAAATGAGAAAAAAATATTTTTGAATAAAGCTTGACTTGTTTATTGTATTACAAACCATCATTTATGACATTGAATCATCAATTTTCATCAAGTAACTGGGGGTGAGAAGGAAATAAATTGAGTCTTTCTAGGCAAGATCACCATTTGAGCCAAGCTTTTTCAAAAACTCTTTTAGTTCTTGAAATTCAACCAAGCATGCCACGCTTTGGGACTAAACTTTTATCAATCACACTGTCGAAGAGACCAATCCTTTTCAAAACTTTTATTATCTAAGTGTATTTTGCTCATTTTAGCCTAAAAATGGATCACCATGAGAATCGCATCCGAACATTGCATGATGTGTTTTGGCTTTTAATCAAATAAGTCCAACATCTTTTTGAATGAGATTACTTTCTTTTGAATTTCTTAATTATTTCTCTTAAGTAATTCAACTTGCCTTGATGGAAAATTTTTAAATAGACAGACCTAATTTATGAAAGTCATAAAAAAGGAAAATGTTTTTTCTAAAAATTCAAAAAAAAAAAAAATCTCTCAAAGACAAGTTCACATAATCAAGCATAAACATTGAAAGAAGATGAATGACTTGAGCAACAATTATGAAAAGATAGATGGCAGATGAATGATCACTACCAATATTTTAGAAGCATGCTATGATCGGACTAGTCACAAAATTATGTCGGCACTAGAAGACCAAGAATTTTAACTCTACTATCTTGAGCAATAAGGAGATAATTCGAGTTATGGCTAAATATTCATTAGCGTGATCATTTAACTTTGCTTCTTCTATTCTTGACCCATCCAACATGATGTAATTCATGATATTTTGTCTCTTAAAAAACCCTTGTTTTCACAAGTATGACTACTCTAAAAAAAAAAAAAATTTCTTTGGTCTCATGCATGATATTATATTGATGTCATTGAAGAAATATGATGATGCATTGAATTAACATATGATAACATGACAAGGATCTTACTTGGATTTGATCTACAATAGGTCGACCTTTATGAAATCCGTTATAAGCTTCCTTATGACAAATTATAAATGGTTGATATAAGGCTATCTCAATCATTTTAAGGCTACATTCTAGATACATGTTGTCAAAAGTTTGAACATTTGAAAAAAATACTAAGTAATAGTAATCCCTCATTTAGTCGGAGGAAGGAATGCCACTCAAATGACATAGGTAATGGTTCGAGTAGCCATTCCAAGGTAGGGTTGCGTAACCTTGCTAATCGTTTTATGTGGAGTTGCCTAGTGATAATTGTATTTTACTTTATAGGGTAGGCTACTCTTAATAACAAGGCTATCGTATTGCATTTTACTTTTTAGGATAGGGCACCATTGACAACAAGACCGTCGTATTGTATTTTACATTTTAGGATAGATCGCCCTTGACAACAAGGTCATCAAATTGCATTTAAATTTTACATATCAAACCACCCACTTTAATCAAACCATTTTGCCACTAATTTATTTTTATTTTGTTTATTTATAAATTCACCAAGCAAACCCAATCGAAGTTCGCACTTCAATTAATATTTACACTGTGAGCGTTCTAAAGAGAGGGCAACTTGTCATAATCTAAATTTTGCATTCTATATATTTTCCCTTAATTTTATCCCTTTTATTTATATTATCCTCATTTATTTATTATTTTAGTTTATTATTTTATTTTATTCATTTTATTTTATCTTTATGTATTTATAAAAAAATATGAAAAGAGAAGAAGAAAAAGAAATAAAAAATGCAAAGAAATAAAAAAAATAAAATAAAATTGAAGGATAGGTTCAATCTAGGGTATAATTACATTAAATCAACTTTAAAATAGATGTTAATAGGGGCCAAATTGAAAAAAAATCTCGACTAATTAATGGCATAATTGAAAGGAATCGAAGACGTGATTAAAATTTTTTTAGGAAGTTGGGGGTTTGATTTGACAAATTGCATCAAAGACAGTGAAATTCATTCATTGTCTCTTGCATTTGAAAACTAGAATGATTTCAATCATTCCTAATTTTCTAATTGTTTTGATTCGCTCAACCAGACTCATCGATCCCTCTCTTTAGCTTGGTTTGCAAATTGTGTTGTAAATTGAGACGATTAGAACATTAGGAAGTAACGAGAATGGAGAGAAGGTGATTTTGATTGAACCATTAGTAATAAAGGCGGGAATGGAAAATGGAGTTAGTTAGCCGAAATTGGGCATAAATGGGATTGGTTTAGAGTCCAAAAGAAAAGGTAAGATCGGAGGGTGCAAAGAGATAAAATCTAGGCATTCAATTTTTTGAGGCTTGGTTCAAGTTTTGGGTTGGTTTTCTTAACTTTTGGTTTTGATTGAAGATTTTATGTTTCCTTTAGAACTTTTGGGTTTTTGTTTTTGATTTTCTAGGTTTTTTTTAATATTCTAGGTTTCAAAAAACATTAGAGATCATTCCTCTCAAGCATTTGTGAGTCTTCATTCATCACAACAACAAACTCCGGATCTCAAGATCATCATATAATCAATCCACAACCATCATCCATCACGTACAAGCGACGAGAAAATCAAGGCAATCCCATTCATCCTGTTAAGCACATCCTAATCAGTCATGTTTTCCTTAGGTAACCTGAATCATTCCTTTGTCCGTATTAATTAGTCTTACTCCATTTTTGTTTGAGCAAAGGAAAAAGGCGAGTGACATTGTCATTGCTTGATTGATGGAGTCTAAAGACTCAAGTTCATCAAATCATTCAAGAAAAGGAAACTACAGGGGATTTAGTAATCTTAGGAACTACTTGTGATTTGGGGGGAGGAACTCTAATCAATGGATTAAATTCTTAAGGTATTAAGGGACTAGACATTCGGTCTAGAACTAAAGAAAGGAAGAAAGGAAAGAAAAGAAGAGAAGGAGAAAAGAAAAGAAAAAGAAAAAGAAAGAAAGGAAAAAAATGGGAAAAGGAAAAATATATATATAGACTTGGTTGGGAATAGCCCGACTAGAAAAAAAGAAGAAGAAGGGGACGAAGAGGGCTCCCTTCAACCCAATCCTAGCCCAATGGGCCCAATAACCCCATTTTTATCATTTTCATAGGAAAATTAGTCTTTATTTTTTTTAATATATGCTTTTATTTCATGCCTAGTTTAAGTTTAATATTTTTAAATTTTTCATTTATTTATTTACTCAAAAGTTTTTAATTAAATAGGTTTTATTTCAAGAATTAGAATAAATAATTAAAAGTAGATGAATCATCTTAATTTTTAGGGATTGATGATGATTCTTCACAAAAAAAAAAAAAAAAAAACAACAACAAAAAAAAGAAGAGAAAATAATAAGATAAAAAGAAATCGTAAGGAAAAGAAAATTAGTTTAGATAAGAAAAAAAATGAGGAGAAATGATGAAAATAAAGAGAGAGAATCCTATATATATATATATATATATATATATATATATATATATATATATATATATATATATATATATAAAGTACCGGGAAAAGCTAACACAATTTTCTATCTAATATGGACTAATGTTAACCAAAATTCATCGCCTTAATAATTAGATTATTATCTAACATATCGGTTATGTTAAGACTTAAATTAGATTTGATATTGAATTGATGTGACATCCGATGATCAATTCAATATGATACTATAAATAAAAAAAATTAGTTTGGAATAGGAAATAAAACTTGAAAATAATTTGGCAAAAAAAAAAAATTTTTTAAGGAGATAAATTTTAGGATTAAACTAGGCATGATAGCTTTCTTAAGAAATGATGTTTTTAGGTGATTGATATCTTTCCAAAAGCATAACAAACTCCTTACTCTAAAATCTCTAAACTAGTATCATTTTAGGTTTCTAGTTATCTTTAATATTAGACGGTGACTTTGAAATAAATGATAACACATATCTAAAAAAAATTACAAAATAATTAATAAATAACTTATATTTTTGGGAGTCCCGGAAAAGTTGGGTAGCGAAAAAATGTACCAATATTATTTTTTCTATATGTAGAAGTTTTTTTTTATGGCGTGCGGAGAATGATGCATCGATTATGGATACATGGGAGAGTCTAGCACAAAGGAGAGATGCTGACATGCTTGAACAAGCAAAGTATAAGACTAATAGACACTGCATATGTTAAACAACATTTGTGGAAAGTATGACACCGAGATTGAGCCACACTTGAGTTTTAGGTCTAATCTCGGCAGGTATTTCAAAACTACATGTTAGAGATGAGTGGTGTCGATACTTAGTCCATTCAAGCATACAAGAAGGGGGAGTCCATCTCTTTGATTGAGCATGCTAAACATTTAGTAAATCCTATTATCTATTGTTTTATAAATTAATTTTTGCATTTATTACATCTCATACTATTTTGACTTTTTTTCACCATAATAAATTAGGTCGTAACCTAAATTCTTACTAGTTGTTTGTGATCGCTCACAAGCAAAAAGATGAGTCATTCGTCGGCGAGCGGTCTTAGACAATAATGGTCAATTTTTTATTTTTGTAAATATAAATATATCAATATAATCTAAAAAATATATTTATGATTTAATATTATAATTATTTCAATGATGTAGGAGCACATGCACTTAAGGCAAGAAGCGACTCATAAGGAGCGAGTGATTCATCGTCTCTAAACATTGACATAAACGAGATTTATTTGGATATTATAGGAGGATAGAAGAAACGGAGAGTATGTAGCCTTTGAATACATGCATCTTGGTTTTACTCCTATTTTGGCACTAGCTTCTCCTCTACCACTTTGTGGTATTATAGTGGTAATATTCAAGAGGTTTAGTACGAAGATAGGATCAAAGGGATGGAGACTACAATCCAAGAATAAGCCAATAAATTCAATACTCTACAAAATTATATGCGAGATAGTGATGGAGTTTGTAACACTCCCGACCTAGGGCCTAGATAGGTTGAGGATATTATCAGCATTGACTTACATCGAAGTGCAATGAATGCAAGCCAACAAGCCTTCTCCCTTAACATTTTCGGTTTGTTAGCAAAGTAGGCAATTCTCGTATGAGATCCCTTATAAATATGAAATAATAGGTCAATGTTAAATAAAACTTTGGTATAAATTTTTTTAAAAATTCAACTAACATCATTTAATATTCCTACACTATGTATAGAGATAATAAATACTCTATTTTGGTAAAAAAATCTATATCCTTGGAATCCAAATTAATCATTTTAATAAAATGCCTTACATTAAATTAAATTGAACCATGTCTCTTATTTTTCTTGAATTCCTTTTAGAAATTCATATAAAATTTAATTTAGGAATATTTCATTTTCAGATATTCTACACATTAAATTAGGATTATATGATGTTGATTTTATTTAGAAAATAATTGAATTATCAAGTATTACATTTCATTAGAAAATAATCCATTAATAGTAACCATTAAATTAGGGTTTAATACTATTATTTTTATAAAAATTCCATAGGCTAGGAAATTATTCCTAAAATTCCACAAAGCATTAAATAAATTTATTTCTACCTTTAACTAATATGTTGGCCATTTAAAAAATTTTTTGGACTTAAGGAACTTAGGTTCCTAATTTATTTAAAACTAACACATTTAATGCTTTTATTCCTTAATCTTTAACTTCTCTTTATACCTCACCATACAAACTTATTTAACCATACCATTTCAAGTTCACATTCTTTTATCATGAACTTTTAGTTACTAACTTAAGTAGCTATTTAGATATTACATTCATTGTTCCTTTAATTAATTCCTTCCTATAATCAATTATTGCTTTTAAACCATATTGATTAGCCAAGTAACCATTTAGGTTAACAAGTTATGTAACTAATCGATCAATACCACAATATCAAACTTTAACTTTTTAACTATAACAGGATTAATACATACCACTGTTTGCTTAACCTATTAGCGAGATAAACATAACCTAAAATTAAGTTAAGCAAAGGTAAAGTTCCTCATACTATAACACATTAAGCACATAAAAAGGCAAGTCTTCAACTTTTCTCGATGACGGTCCTTAATCATCTTTCTTTTTTCCTACACCACAAGAAGAAAAAGTGAGCAATGGGCGGTAAGTGTAATCCATGTAATGCATATGATACATATGATGCAACTTTTATAAAACTTTTTCATGCTTTTGAAATTCATTTTTCTCTTTAGGTGCATCTTGTCGATATGTATATAATCGGCTATCCGTTAAAACATGTAATTTGTGAAAAATCACAAAAAGCATAGGTACCTTCCCATAACCTCAACACGCAAAGCATGCCCATTTCCTCAAGAGAGGGTGATCATTCTTCTCTCATAATCTCAAGAAGGTACAAAGCCATTCCTTTTTGAAAACCTTTCCTTTTCGTTTTCCTTTCATCAAAATCATGAATGTAAAACCTCTTTCATGATTGTTATGTGCATATGCATTTAAATAAAATGCAATGCATTTAACATAAAACTTAATATGCATAATTTGAAATCCTTAAGAACATGTAATATAAAAATACATCAAGTACATATTCCATATAAAATAAGTATGCATGCAAACATGAATAATAAATAAACATAATTCATACCTTGAACATATATTATGGCCGAATGTTTAAGCAATATAATCCATCCATTTTTCACATGATTATGATCATTTTTCATGCCATTTATACCTCCAAATCTCGAAATTAGGATTACCCTTAAATTAACCTCTTTTGCCCTTGTTTTCATTCTTGGCCGAAACTTGGCCAATGGAAGGACAACTTCCATTTCTTCATTTTTCTTCAAGTTTTCACTTATAACCTCTTAATATAATATGTTTTTAATCCTTTTAAAATAAAATAATTTAAGTAAATGAATCAATCAAAACTTCACTCTTGGCTAAATTCTCCAACAAAGTGGCCAAGTTTCAAGTTTTCCAATTCAATACCATTAACAACTTTTAGACATATCATCAAACACTTTGTAAACAATAGGTCTTAAATCCACTTGTTTATTCATGCCGTAAAGACAAGTGAACCACCTTGTTCTAAGGACAAGGAAAACCTCAAGACACACTCCTTTAATCCAATTAATCATCTATTCATCATAATTTCAACATGAAGAACACATAAACATTGTCAAAATCATCCAATCCAACAACAACATGGTAATTCTCAATAATTCAACCATTACTCCATAAGCAATTAAACTCCAATTTAACATCAATTACACATCAAAAACTCTATTTTCTTATGATATGGTGAGGATTACACTTACCTCACTTGAAGTTTGGCCAATCTTTCTCTTTTCCTCCTTGGTTCCTTCCTCATCTTTTCTCTTCAAAGTTTCAGCCAAAGTGGAACTTTTTCCACTTCCTTTGCTTGTTCTCCCAAACGAATTCTAGGAAGATTTTAGGGCATTTCAAGGTTTCCTATATGATTTTGGTGTGTTGGTTTGGTGATTTCTCTTTTAGTTGAACTCCTTTTTCTCTTAGAGTGGCTTGTTTCCTATAATTTTCTAATCTTTTTTCCCCCTCTCCAAGCCGAATTTATAAGGGGGAAATTCTCTTGGATTAAGCCAAGTGTGTTACACTTGGAATGATCTCAAGTTCTTGCATTGATTGTGGCTCTAGATTTTTCTTGATTTTTTCTCTTTTCTTCCTATTTTTCTTTGATTTTTCTCTTCCTCATTTCTCCTTTGTTCATTGACTTTGTTCTTCTCTTTTTCTCTCCACTTTTCTAGAATTATCTTGCTGGTCTTAGTCTCTCAAAATGAATTAATAATTCCCCTAAAGTGTCATCATTTTACATTTTAGTCTCCGAACTTTTAATTGCTTAATTCGAGTCCTTCAAATCATTCAATTTTAGCCTTCAAACTTTTAATTTTTCATAAATAAGCCCTTAATCTTGGCATTTTTAAATTACAAAGTGGTTATTTAAATTTCTTAATCATTTTAATTGAGTATCCAAATTTTTAATTTCTACGATTATGCTCCTAGGTTATGCAATTGTGGCCCTAAGTTAAAACATAACCATATCAATTAATGACACCAATATCTAATTCAAGCCTTACTCATTCCATTAATCTACCCCCTTTAATTCTACTTGTGTTTATTTCATTCTTAATTAAAATCTAAACTTTATTCCTCACATTTAATAAACATAATTTTATTAATTAAATAAAATATCTTTATAATACATTTACATTCAAGGAGGGTTTTTAGGTCACGAATACACATGATTGATATGGGACCCGCAGTAGACTCATGTCCCTCCTGCCGACCCCCCACAACCTAGGAGTCGGTTGTTCCTCTTAATACTCAAAAGTCGGAAGATGATGTAGGAAATGATGAGGACTAGATTTTTTTTTTAAAGGTTTTTTAATATTTTCATATACCTTAATGGATTTATATATTTATTTGATTTTAATTTTATTAAAATAATATGTCATATTTTAATAAGGTGTTATTTTTAGTTATTTGTTGCTACCATTAACATTAAATGGCTATTAATTTGTATAAAAAAATTTCTTTGTTTAGTGACAAATTAGTGATTGAATTAGCGATAAAAATTAAAACTCTTTGTGATGGACACACATATGGTCGCTACATAACGATGGATTTTAGCGTGTACAATTTAGCAATGGATATTTCGTCGCTAATTAGCAACATAAATAACCAATTAGTGATGATTTTGCAAAAGATAATAGATCAAGGAGATGACTATTTACTTCATTTTAGCAATAAAAATTCTACACATTAGTGACGAGAAAAAATTTTTTTTTGCTAAGAAAATAGCGATGATCACATTTGCTACTAAAAGTAAATTGTTGTAAATCCATCGTTACGGCTAAATAACGATGGATACCGACGATATAGTAACATAAAAATTCATCACTATTTTTTTTGTTATAGTGGGTATACAATAAAGGTCATATTAGTACGATAGATTGAATTGATCATTACTACAAAAATAATGAGTTATTCGACCTTCCATTATAAAAATGCTTTTTGAAGCTCTAGTATTCAAGACAGATAATTTTGTTGGGAATTTAATCTCACTCTGTGTAAATTAGATTTTGTGAGAAAATAATCAAGCCAAACAAACACAATAACTAAGAGCATAAAATAAATTAATCATAAGAGCACAACCATAAAACACCAAATTTATGTATATAACTTTCTCTATCATAGAAAAAAAAACTATAGGATCAATTTCAAAATAATCTACTATAATTAAGAAGCAAAAATATTGGTAACGAGTATAAGTTTCCTCTCTAGTTAAATCCATCTCATCATAAAAATCTAAAATTTACTATTTTAGATGCATATCTCAGCTAGACAAGTGAAACAAAACAATTTTTTTTTTAATTTCTAGTCTCACAATAGTCCTATTTTTATTTAATTTCTTTTTGAAATTTATTAAGATCATACATGAACTAGACCTATAGCATACACCAACAAATTTAAACTCATAACTTCTTACCAACGGAAAGAATTTATAACTACTAAATCGAAAGCCTATTGATATCACAATCATCATACATGTATTTTGTTATTTGAAATTTGAATTCACACCAGGTTGAGAAATTTTAAAATATTTTAAGAGTATGGGCCCATTTTTTAGGACAAAGATAGACAAAAAAAAAAAAAAAAGAAAAAAAAAAGAAAAAGAAAAAAATAAATTACACGAGACCGCTAAAAGGGATAAGAATATTTACACCTAGGTTGAATTTTTTTTTTAATTTCTTTTTCCTCTTTGTATTTATCTCTTTCAAAAATAATGTTCTCTTTTTAACTTTTAGATTGATGAATTTTAACACGGAGAGACAGAGAGTTTTTACCATTTATATTTTTTAATAACTTATTGGAATTATTATTTTATTAAATTTATGTAAAAATATTTTAAGTGCTAAAAAAGACATGATTGGTTTTTTTAGATGGTAATGACATGGATTTTCATGTGGAGCTTATGCAGCACAAAATGCACTATTTTAGAAAATAAGATTAAAAGTACCTATTTTCAGAAATAAGATTTTAAAGCATTTTATTTTGAAAAGAAGAAGAAGCAAAACTCCAGAATATGTGATAGAAATATAAACTGAAGGATGATCCTATATTCCACAATTAGACTTATAAAGTTAAATTGAAAACTGAGCATAAAATGAGCTAATTTGTTTCACTACCACTGCCACCATCATTTTATGACCAATTGAACTACAATTAAAAAAACACCTAACTAAAATTGCACTGTGTGGTTGTCAATAATATCATCTTACCTTTAATCATTTATTTTTCACATTTGTGTCAAATAATGACTTAATTGAAATATTATAAGGGTGTAAATAAAAATTCATTGATCTAGTGTTCCAATTATAAGTCTGTAAATATTATAACGGACCTTGAGATTGATTGCTCTAGTATATGATACAATTTCTGTTGCTTTCTCTCGGTTTACACTTAGCAAAAAAACTTCAATATATATTATAATCTAAAGCTCACAACATGATTTTTAGTTTGGTTTAAACAAAAATAATTAACAAAAAAAAAAAAAGAAGAAGAAATTTTAACTTAAAGTTTTGGTCGGAAAATAATCAACTAAATTCTATCTCCTAAAACCACATTAATGCATTTTTTTTTACATAAACTACAAATTAAAAAAAAAATGCTCATCTTTACATCATTAGATATTAAAATATTATAAAAATACGATAATCAATAATTGGCCTTGTTGAAAAAAAAAAAAAAACAGGATTACATTAGAAGTCCGCAGGGAAAATTATTAAAACTGAATTGCTCTCCTGGCATGCTAACAAACCCTTTTGATCATTTCTTCCTTTTTCAACATCTACTAGTAAAAATCCCATCGTGTTGCTGTCTGTCCATGATTGTCCGATTTGTTTTATACAGTATAAAAAGAGTATATATAATATATTTCAAATATATTATAGATAATAAAATAAAATCATGCCGTAAATACACAATTTTTAATTAAACTCTATTGTCTCATCATAATTCTCGTACGAAGTACATTAAATATACATGTGCATGAAAAGAATGTTTTATTAATGTGATGCTAATATGAATTTGTTACATAACTAGGAAATCCATCAGTATGAATCATACACAAATGACTGAAAAATTACAATGATATTTTCTATGCAAACATGAGACTTTTAGAGAGATGTTTATTTTTAGGATTAGGAGAAATACACCTCCAACAAGCATAGAATACAATTGAATCAAACCGAGATATCTATGAATACAAAGTGCTTGGTAAAAAAAGATTAAAATTCAATTACAAAAACTCTAAAAGAGAAGCCACTTTCACTATTCCTTTCATTATAGCACAAGACTCGGATGTCTTGTTCTTTTCACTATTCTTTCAACGAGTCCTTTTCTTTTCCACCTTCCTTTACCTTTTGCTAAATCACGAGTACAAATCTATTTTTTTGCACATTTTTTGTTTCAACCGTCCGATCCAAATTAATTTCTTTGGAGCCATTTGATTGAACATTACTTTATTTCGATCTCAACCATCCACCTAAAAAATCCTAACAATCACAACTATAAAATTATGATATATAAATTCATTTTATCTCGGCCTCACCAAGTTGCCATCTTCTTAGACAAGAGCATGCATCATTCTCCTCTTCACTCAAAACCCTTACTGCAACTACACGCATGTCCACCACGGTTCGACACTATCCATCGACCATCGATCAATATGACAACATCATTTAATCCTAATCTCATCAAACCATCTTCCTCTATCTTCATCCTTCTACTCTTTCTTGTTAGTCTAGGTGCTTTAGATCCAACTTTGATTGGATGGTTTGAGTTATTGTATCATTGCATTATTTATTTTATCAATAATAAAAAAGTCTTTCTATTAATTCTTATTTATTTATATTTTTTTATTGAATAAAATTAGATAGAAGTCCATATGATAAGCATTTCCATTAATGATTGATCAAAAGATGTGAAACAAACATTAATGCACTTAAATGATATCATTAAATGTCTTAAATTTTAGTGTTTTCAAGAATAGATATTAACTATATACGGTTAGACTTATGAATGCTATGGTCATGCTAATATGAGATCTCACATCTATTAACATGGTAATACCAAAGCAAGCACTTAGGTGATTTATGTTAGAGAACATATCATTGGACTTGACTCGTTATGAGAGCCCATTTGGTTTAGTTTATGAGAATCTCATATGAGATGGGTACAACTGGTTCTTTGACTTGAAGTCATTACGGTTATCTCATTAGAGGATTTGTGTACTTTGTGTAATATCCCATACTCGTTAAAACCTGTTACTAAATAAATTTAAGGATCTTTAAGGTATATGAAAATTTTTTTGAGGGCATGGAATAATCCTTGAATGGTTACAAGAATATTCATAGTAGTTAAGATAGTTTTTACATGCTTAGTGAATATTTTATTGATTTTTAGATACATGAATAATGACTTTTTATGTGAAATAATTATTTTAAACATGTTAAATGTGCATGAAAAATATTTACTAGAGGGGTGTTAAATTATTCAATGCCATTTGAATTTTTCAATGCATGACTAGTGTTTTCTAAGTACATTAATTAATTTAAGTGCCTTAAATGTGTAAGAAAATTATCCAATAGACATAGAAAAATAATTTAAGATATGTAGGAATATTTCATGAACTTAGATGAATTTATTATGCATAGGGAATATTTTCTATGGAAATAAGTGTATTTCCACACAAAATGATTAATTTGAGGGCTTAAATAGGCATATAAAAATTATGTGAATGGTGAATAAATTCTTATAGAATGTGTTTGAATTTATAATGAAAAGAAATTAAATTTTAGAAAGGTGTGAAAAAGTTTTTTATAGAATTAGCGACCTAATTGCATGAAATTAGGGACATAATTACACAAAATAAAAAATTTGAACTTTCAAATTAAATTAGCCATGAAATTTAGGAGTTAAAAATTTCTTAGGAAACCTTTAAAGGAAGGACATAAAATAATGAATTGAGTAATTGAGGGACTTATGGAGGAGTAATTAAAGGAAATATTAGTAACTTTAAGGACCAAAATTAAGCAATTTTTGGGAGAGATTTTTCTCTCTTTTGCCGCCACTTTCAGCCCAATTATTTGGATGCAATTAATGCATGAACAAATGAAAGGAATAGATTTAAAGAGAGTGGTTAGATGGAGGGACAAAATTTAAAGAATAAATGGATGGCTAGGATGAAACCGAGTTGAAAGGTTAGGATTAAAAGTGAAATTAAGGACCAAGATTAAACAAAATGAAGGGTTGAAATGGATTCAATGACGGGAAAAAGTCTTAATTTTTCCTATGAATATGGGAGGTAGGAATAATGGAAAAATGTTAGAAAATTAAAAAACTAAGGGGAAACTCTTGCAAATTTTCCAAAAACCTCCACCTAAATTTTTACCTAAACATTTTAAATCATCTAATTAAGCAAGGAATTCAAGCTAGAAGATCAAGAATCACAAAGGGGAAATTTGAAGTTTGGGTGAAATATAGAGGAGAAAAAGGGAAGAAGAAATTACCGAGAAAATTCTACTTTTCAATGATAAATTAGAACTTATTTAGATAAGTTAATCTCACCTACATCGTAAGAAATGTTTAATTGATGTTAATTGATGGTTTGATGCTTTTAATTTGTGTTTAATTGCTTTTAATTTCAAAAATTAGGGTTAGGGTTCTTAGTTAGTAAAATCTAGAAAAAATGATTTTGAGTTGGAAATTCATGCAATTGAGTTCAAAACATGTTGATTAGGCTTAAAATTGATGCGAGAAAAATAAAAAATTCCAAGGGTTAGGAGAGAGAAAGCGTTCGGCCTAAATTAGGGATTTTAAGGTTTTTGATGGTTTGCTTTTTTTTTTTTTTTTGTTGATTTATCACTTGATTATGTGTTAATTACATATGAATTGATGATTGAGTGTGAAAATTGCATTAAAAATGAAGAATTTTCCTTGATTTCCTTCAAGATGCATTCGGCCTAAAACTTGAAAATTTAGGGTTTTGATTCCTTTGCTTACTTAATAAATTATTGGTGAATTAGGATTTTATTAAGTATTAATTGATGAATGAGAATGTGAAATTTCATAAAAATTGAAGAATTTCACCTAATTAGCCTTATGCCTATATTTGGCCCAATTTAAGAAGAAATTAGGATTTGATACATTTGGTTAGTAATGATTTAATTTGTTAATTTGAAGTTAGAATAATGTAAAAATATGAACTAGAAAAATAAATCACATTGAAATTAAAAAATTAACCTAGATTACCTTAATTAGGGTTTCGGTCCATTAGGCCCAATTTAGGGTTCTTGATGCAATTTGTTATTTAATTATGTGATTGATTTTGTTATGATGAAATTAGGTGATATTGGTGCCCAAATGTGAAATGTGATGATCATGATATATTTGAACACATTTATGGATGTTTTTGCAATAATTAGATGTAAACCGTTATTTGATCGTAATGTGAATTGTGATTGTTATATGGTACCTTGTGATAATGGATTGTGTTTAAAGTGTTAATATCAATTGGTTGGTTATGTTTGACTAGGTAAGGTATAAATGATGATGAATTTTTATGTTGTTGGTAATGGCATTGTTATGAATTAAATGCACCTCATATATGGTATTTAATTGACATGTGATACATGGTGCATAAGCATAATGCATTTACATTAAAATGCATATGCATACCAATTCTTCAAAAGGATTTTATGGAAAGGTTTAAGTCATGAAAAAGGTTTTTTCCTTTAAGGATTTTCCAATGCTAATTGGAAATGATTCCCGATTTTGAGGTTTTCATGACTTATATGATTTTTATGAGGAGGGCTTTATGGGATTTTCATATTTTTATGGTTCATGGTTCGGGGTTGAATAAGTGCAAATGTGCATTTTCGGAGACTTGATAGGACACATCCGTAGATGGGTGTGGTTCTCCGGACATGTTATGGAAACCTTGAAGTTTCTATAATGGGACATGTCCAAAGACAAAAAAGATTTTCAAACTTGTTTATAATAAGGATTTTATTACATGAAAAATGATTTTTTGATGAGCATGCAAATGATTTTCACATGCATTTCATCTACATGCATAATATGCATGGATTAACTTACGAGTCGTCGCTCACCTAGTTTCTTATGGTGTAGACAATACATGTAAAAATAGATAATGTTCATTGCTTGAGTTCATCACCGAGGGGTCCATGCGCCGCATTTATCTTGGATGGGGTTTTGGGTTTCAAGTGGACCTCTTGCATGCGATTCTCTTTATGGTGCTTGGTATTATATTCTATGTAATAGGTGTGGCGGGTTTGTTTTAGGCAATAGTTAAAGCTATGAACAAGTAGAAAAATAGTTGAAAATATGATGTAGATGGATAAAAAAGCCATTTTTATAGTATGTGGCATTAAGTTGTTTTGTATGTAAATAGGCGTAGTTTGTATGTAATTGAAACTTAAAACAAATCAATACTAGTGAAATGACGTACTTATGGTTAGCGTTAGTTCCTCTTAAGTGAGTTCTTTACATATCAATGCCAATAATAAAATATGATCACTAAATTAATAATGAAAATAATGAAAATAATGATAATAAATGGAAATTAATGTGGAGGTAAGAAATCAATAACTACATAACGGGTAATTAATAAATAAATTCCTATCAACTAATAGAAAAGGAATTTGGGAAAAATGAACGTTATAGATCTAGTCTTTTAGTCCAAGCTACTTAAATAAAATAATAAAATGGAAAATATTTATAGTGCATTTGGACTGAAACTTAGGACTTATTCACATTTATAGGTTTTTACGGCGTAGTCCATACCTAGTAATGGCTCGGGGATGACATAGTGTCTTGTTGACTTGCATTCATTGCACTTTGAATGTAGGTCAATGAAATAATATTTTTTACCTATGAGGTCCTAGGTTGGGGGTGTTACACTTTGATACTCGTTTCAATGGACTTAGTAAAGGTTGAATGTGGGTGATTTGTTGGGTGCACTAAAAATCTAATGGAGGTAGGTGGATACTAAGATAGGACATATATTTCTTGTATGCTAAAAGAGTTATCATATTGCACTTTGATGAATGTACGCTCAAGAAATATATGGCCATAATAAGAGTATACCAATAGAGCACACTTAGTTTACTCTAAGAGCTAAGACATTTGGGAATCGAAGAAAACTTATGTGATCATAATTGAATAGTCTAATAATCAAGTTTGAGATTACACTATGATAAATTGACATAAAGAATGAATTGTATGGTAACCATGCTTATGAAAGGTAATTGCATATTAATTGATCCTCTTAGAGAATTGGACAATCATGATGCCTTGTTGGAGGCCAATCTTGATTTATGTATTAAGAGATAAAAGAGGTGTCTTTTATTCTTGATACATTACCAACATATCCGGAAATCTATTGAGTCACACACAAGTTTAAGCATTCATATAATAAAAGAGAAGCAAAGATGTTGTAAAAAGTTTCTAATTTTGAAAGTTTCCTATTTTGGAAAAGGTTTTCAAAAACGAAAAGTTTCCGAAAATGAAAGTTTCCTAATTTAGAAATTAGTTTCCTAATTTGGAAGTTAGTTCCAAATTTGGAAGTAATTTACCTAAAATAGAAATTAGTTTCCTAATTTAGGTTTAATGGTAATTTGTGAAACTGTTTCCTAATGTGGGTCTCCTAAAAATATCTAATCTAATTTATTTGGTTAGTCCAAATTAATTAATAATCAATTAAGCCAAAATAGTTCGAGCCAATAGGTTTAATTAAAAAGTACGTAAGATATTTTGATGGGAGGATAAACATGAGCCTTATTGGATAAGGACTAAGGTTTAAAAGGATAAGATAAAAAAACCCACATGCATAATAACTCCTAATCCTTGAAGGAGTAGAAAGCAACAACCAAGAGTCCTTTAGGAAATCATTGTAGCCACCTCCTTTTCCTTCGAGGTCAAGGAAGACACTCCTCTTATAAATATGTAGGGAGTTGTGGCAAAGAGTAAGAGAGAATTAGGATTACACTACTTAGAGAGAAAAAATAAGAAGAAAATAGTTTTCTCCCTCCAACACACACTCTACCTCTCCCCTCTCTCTAAGGGTTATCGTAAAATATTCCTAAATAAATTTCTATAGGAAAAACACTAAAAAAGTTAAAAAATATAGAGCTAGCACTCTACTAATTTTGAGTGCTTCTTGTGTGGGTGCTTGAATCTGCGTGGATTATCGATAGAGGTCGAATGTTTGGATGACTCCTTTTCTACTAAGGTTAAAATCTATGCAATAAGAGGTTACCCTTTAGTTATGCTTTAATTCATATATATATGATTAGTTGATTTAATAGCATGATCTTGAGAACTTTAGATGGAGAAATTTTTTTGTTTTATTCCATACCTTGATAGGATGCATTATCCTTTCATCTCTTCTTGCTTTCAAACATAAACAAACTTACATATAGAACTTCTTGATTTACCATTTACTAGGCACGATCATTTGCTTTCATTAGATTGGATCCGAAACTTGATTATTTTCTCTATTTTTAGGAGGAATTTAGAGTGATTTTGTTCAATCACAAGTCGTTGGTACATAGACCATTCTTTGAATCGGTTAGTTTAAGTTCTTTTTTTTTTTTTTGAATAGATTGTCAAGGCTTTAGTTGTTTGTAATGCGATTTGTGATGGAATTGAACGGATCGGAGAGTGGAAGAATCTTTTAGAGATTTTTTTGTGTGATTTGAATAATCAAAGAATGTTTGGTGAATGTTAGTTTCACCGTGCTAAAAAGATTTGATTGGTTTGTTGATTTCTATATTAGATGAGAAGGATTCAACTGCATCTGTTTTGGCTCATAGAAATCGATCTCGTTAGAAGATAGTAAGCTTCATCTAGAGATCAACATCATAGGAATCTTAGGCATTTTAAATCATTTTCATGGAGTGTGTTATGGTCATGGTTTGCTATTGGGCAACTACAAGCAATTGGGAACAATTTGGTTGCATCGCAAGGGAATGAAGTTTTGTCCACTAATGAAATTGTGGTAGCTATTCATACTATGAGTACGATTTTTCTTTCTATAATGTGGGCACTTTTTGTTGTGATTTTGTGCTAGGATAGAGGATTACAAGTGCATTTTTCGAAACCATTTGCCACCAATGGCTACTTTCTACCATCGTCCGCTAATTTCATTCAAACCCACTCATGGACCAATCCACAAGTGATTTTAGCTACCAATATTCAGTATCGATCCATTATTTTCATGGATCTTTGTTTTTTTTTTTTTTTTACCCTTACATTAAAGTAATAGCATTTTGGGATTTGAAATAATTGCTTATTTTCTCCAATTTGGTAGTCTTGATTCTTCCATCCATGCTACCTCAATAACTTCCGAATTCAACAACTACATTCTTTGTATAATTAATTTTGTCTTTCCTACATGGTTCAAATATCCTTTTTTTTCCTTATTATGATGGTCTTTTTGAGTTTTAGAAGAATTTCAAGTCTTATGTTTTCTTTTATGCAAAAGCTAGGTGAACATCATTTTCATATTTGGATAAAGAAACTTCAAATCATAGGGCTTTGGATCTCTTCATTGTCTGCATCAATTTCTATCTTGAAAGTGCTTTTGATATCCTCACTTGGATCATTTCTAGCTTTTAAACATGTTGATATGCTAGGAGAAGAAGCTAGAAAGCATGTAAATAATGTAAAGTTTGTTACTTGGTCGTTATAGGTCTAGGTTACTCATCAAAGAAAAGTAATCACAACAATGATGATAAAGAGGTGCTATTGTTGCCTGGCTATGATTATAATAATTGGTTGATTATTATGGACTTCCACAAAGCTCCTACTCCTATTAGAGAGTAGATAATTGATACTTATTGTAATACTATTGGCACTTATCTTGGGCGAGTTGATTTCTTTCTTATTTTTTTTAAAGGTTTTTGTTATAAATATTGTGTATTTTTGTGCTTTTTTTTTGGGTTTTATAGAGAAATAGATGTTTTAGTTGATGGGTTTTTGTTTGAATGTTTTTGGTTGGTTGTCATTACATTGGTGAAAAAAAAATTCATATAGTAAAGTTTTTCTTTTAAGGGGTATGTTAGTGTTTGTTTGGTTTTGGTTGAGAATTGGATGTTTTGTTTGAAGGGTTTTCATTCTAATTAAGTAAGTACTGAACTTCACTCTCACCCTCCTTCTATCGATTACATTTATCGTTCTTGGTAAGAAGATGAAACTAATGCCACCTGAAGTATTTATCGGTGCGGGCATACCATGCTATAGGTACCCTCTTAATCCTTATCATGTTTTTCTCCTAAGTGTTTTCCTTTAGCTTTCTAACAACTTCCTTAAATTTCATTACATGGGCCACTCATATACATATGAATTTTAGGTTTTTATGATGCTATTTTCTAATCTAAATTGAATTTGATTGATTATTTGGCGAGTTCAATGTGATTCACAATTGAGTTAAAGTGCGGAGAAAGAAGATCACTCATTAAAAAAGTCATCTTTTAAGAACCTAGAATTTCATCTCAACTTTTCTCTTCTTTTCCTAATGCTCAAACAATAATACTTGCATAGAGCCTTTGTGGCATGAATTTTATCTTTGTGTTTCTAATGCGTCCAGTTGATCCAAATAGGTTAGTTTAGAATGCTCGGAGAGTTTGTCGTCGCTTTCCCAAGAGTTGAACATTCAAGGTTCAACCATGGTAAGTTGCTTTCATATTTCACTTTAGTATTTTTCTTTGGGACAATGGTTATATTGTTGTTGCTTTTGTTGGTTGATGTAAGTATTTGCTTCATCCATTACTTTTGACATCCAAGATTTAATTATGAGAAGGCGACCAATATTGTAATGCTTAAATGGTTGACGGTTGCTAAAGATGCCACCAATCAAAAAGTTTCAATCAATTATCCTCCTATGGTGTCTCATTTTCAGTTACTTTATGATCTTGCACTCAAATCTTATATAAGGTATTCCGATTAAACATTTGCAACTTTCCTTTTAGTTATTGAATTAGCAATACAATTCTCTCAAATTTATAGCATAAATTAGTATTTATTTGGTTATTTGTATCATGGATAATTATGACTTTTATAAGGTTGGAATATTTGCTTAAAGGTTGTTTATTTTAGTCCCATCTATTGATATTGGTTGGTTATGAAAGTATAAAATATTATTATGGCTAATGAGTACTTTTTTTCTTGAATTTAAGGTTAATTGAATCCTTTACAAGGCTAATTTATATTTTTTCCCCGACTTAAGAGTGAACATGATACCCGAAAATCTAATTTTTATACATCTCTTTAATTAAGCTCGAAAGTTTGGTTTGATCTTGGCAAGAATGTTTTCCTTTTTTATCTAATTTAATTTTTTTGATATATTTTTTTATTTCATCCCTCTTTTTCCTTTGTTTGTATAAAATTAATTTGAGAATTTTTATAGTCCATATATTAAGTTTTGATCTGTATTTAGCTATCCTTTAGAATTGCTAAGTTGCTTAATGTTTTGCTTAAACTCTAGCTAGACTAGCCTCGCAAAAAAATAAGCTTCCCAAAAGACTCTAAATTGTAATAGCTCTTGCATATTTTTTAGATTTGGCAACATGATTTTTGCGTAATGAGGGATGGTCTAATTTATGTTTTGGCCTTTCAACTTGAATATAATTGGTAGAACTTCATGATAAGAGTTGACTTTACTATGATGTGTTGTTTCATCTTTTTATTCTCTCTTCTAATTATTTAATATGTGAATGGTTAATTCTTTTTAATAAATAAAGCAAATTCCATTTTTGTTTAATTAGCTAAATACATAGATGTTCGGGTTCGAAATTCTCTTTATGCAATGACTATAGGTTTGAATCCGGGCAACCCATATAAATAATGTCCCTACTTTCCGGTTGTGGAGTTTTAGATGTTGACATATTGCCCATTGTCTTTGGTAATTTAGTTTTTTTTTTCTTTTTGTTGGGCTATAATCATATAAAGAAAGAATACAATTGTAAAGTGTTGTCTAAACCGAACTTTGACTTTAGATTTGTCCATTTGGAATGAAATTTGATCCTTGATTGGTTACTTGTCTAGCTATTGGTTACGGATCTAGACTTTTCTATCTGGTTTTTCTTTATTTTTTTTTGGTGTTGGATAAAAACGTTCATGGAAATGATTTTGATTTGATATGCTTGCTATATGAGTTAGGACTAAATTGATAAAATGAAATAGGGATGTTTTTTAACAAAGGAGAAATTCGTATGAAGATGGAGTCCAAGGTGCTCCATGTCCCATTCCTCTAGGTCATGACTTTACTTATTTTACAAGTAAAAGATCAAATAGGCAGACTTCTACTACTACTTATCTCTCACCTTCCATAAGACAACTAATGGGTTTGGAGGCATCGGGAACCTTAGCAGATCATGATTCTTATTTTATTCTTTGAACACGGTAGTGATTTCACTCTTCTTATTGGAGATTGGTACAAGACCAATAACACGAGTAATTAACAAGTGCATGCAATGAAAACCTTCTACTTAATTAAGTAGCTTAATCAAAATTTACATAATGTTTGCATAATAGTAGTGAATTTGCAATGTTGTTCATTATTTTAGGCATTGAAGGACTTTTTAGATCATGTCCACAAACTTCCTTTCCTACATGGCATCTTGGTCAATAGTCATGGACCTAATTAGACATATCTCACATTCCAAGGATAATAATAGTTTATGGCGTGCTTCATACCTTAGAACTTGGAAAATTCAGAAAGGACAATGCATTTTTATTGCAAGAAAAACTTATAAACTTAGAATATTGAATTTAGAGCTTTAACATTCACTTTATTTTTGCATTCAAGGCCATAAGATAAAGCTAACTAATTTACAAAACTAATTTCTTCCAAATTAAGTTCTATGCTTAGCTAACTTTAGATAGTGAGTTCCTTGTTTTTGGTGGTCCTTCCATTATTTTATTATTTGTTCCATTGGTTTTCTTCAAACTTATTGGCTTAGGATATCAAATGTGTGATTCTCTACCATTTATATACTAATTCAATATTTGATTAGTTATTGTGTGCATACAAACTATAGAAAAATGTAAGTGTTTTAATGTATGTAGTCTAGAGTGTTTTATGTTTGTTTCGACATTTATTAGAAGAAATAATAAATAAATAAATGGGGGTTTGTTCTTTGTTTTAATGATGGTAGCATATAATTTAACAAATTTTGTCATTGTTTCGAGTTACTTTATAATCAAACTTCGAGCTTCATTGAGAAGCTATTTTGTTCTTTCATAGTTTGGAAGCTCATCGCTTTCTCCACCTCCTCTCCTATAACATTATTTTACCATCCCTAATTTTATTTAGGCTTTGTGATAATTGGTGGATTTAGCTTTACAATCATTGTTAATTGGATCTATAAACTCAAAGAAATATACAAATCGTATATTGAAATGGATTTAGTGGTCTTAATTAGGATTTGGTTTAGGCTAATTGCATTAAGATGGATGTTGTTTTCATCATGTAAATTTGTGTGATTCTCATCCATTTATATACTAATTCAATATTTAATAAGTTATTATGTGCATAAAAATTGTAAGAAAATGCTTTAATGTATGTAATTTAGAGTGTTTTATGTTTGTTTTCGACATTTATTAGAGGAAATAATTAATATGAAAATGGATTGTTGTTCTTTGTTTTAATGGTGGTAGCCCATAATTTAACAAATTTTCTCATGGTTTTAGGTTACTTTATAATCAAACATTCAAGCTTCATTGAGAAACTATTATGTTGTTTCATATTTTGGAAGCTCACCACTCTCTTTACTATCTCTCCTATATGTTTATTTTATTATCCGTAATTTTATTTAGGCTTCATGAAAATTGGTGGATTTAGCTTTACAATCGTTGTTAATTGGATCTATAAACTCTAGGAAATATGTAAATTGTATATTGAAATGGATTTTATGGTCTTAATTAAGACTTGGTTTAGGCTGATTGAGTTGAGACGAGATGTTGTTCTTCATTGTGTAAATTTGTGTGATTCTCTTCCATTTATATATTAATTCAATATTTATTCATTTGTTACGTGCATACAAACAATAGGAAAATAAAAATATTTTTTAATATATGTAGTTTAGAGTGTTTTATGTTTGTTTTTGACATTTATTAGAACAACCAATTAATAAATAAATGGGGTTTGGTTCTTTGTTTTCATGGCGGTAGCACTTAATGTAATAAATTTATTCATTGTTTAATTATGTGTTTGGTTCTGTTTATACAAGGCCTGGTGGAAAAGTGGTGTTTCAATTATTCGGCTTAACACTTGCAATGGAAGTATTTGTTTGTAAATATAAATTGTTAGAAAAAACAACTAATTGAATGGACTTGGTGTGTTTGAGCTACTCATCTTTATTATTTTTTTCTTCTCATAAAAAACTTGACATTTTCCTCTCATTTTGTTATGAATTCTTTGCTAGAGTCATTTTTTTTATACCTCTAATAAACTAGATCAATGAGATTGTCGCATTTGTTGCAATATCACTATTTGATCATTATGAAACACCTTTGAGGATCGATCGTTGTGAAGCACATTTGAATGAATAAAAATAGCATTTGTTGCCACATCACTCTTTGCTTAGATTTTGAATTTTGATATTTTTTAAGGTATGATTTTGGTAATGTTTTTTTTTTTTTTTTGGATTTTTTTTTTTTTGGGATCTAGAGGTTCGACCACTTGGTAGAGCAAGTCTTAGAAACTTTACAACCTTCCATAAATTTTGCTATGTCTGAAAAATTCATATTATGATCATGAAAATGATTAGCATTTGAGGATTTAGTTTGCAAGAATAAGCTACATTTTTTTAGTAATGTTTTTTTTTTTTTTTTTTTTTTTTTTTTTTTTGTGTTTGTACATTCATTGGTTAACAAGTTTATCCAACTTATGTGGGCTTACCTAGAAAAGGTTTGAATTCAATCGCTGACTTTGGTTTTTTTTTTTCAATTGATTATTGGTTCTCTTTTTAACTATGTTGGTTATGTTTTTGCCTTTTTTTTTTTTTTGTAGGCCATTTGTAAGACTACTAAGAATATTGCAATATGATAATTGCTGAGTAGATTTTGAAATACAAACTCGATGCGACCGAGTTTGAAACTCTTACACTTGGCATCCTACCACCAGCCTTTCACGATAAGGAAGGAACTAATTTTGTAGTTGATAAGACAAATTTTGAAGATGCATCGATTTGGTTTTTGCACTTTATGTTAGAATAGAAGTTACATTGTCATTTCATAGTGTTTGATAAGTTTGATACAAATATATATAGTCAAGTTCAAGTTCTTTTCATTGTAATCGATAGAAAAAAAAACTTTTTCTCAAGTTTTTTGATTGTTGACACACCAATCTTCGACAATTATTTTTCTATTACACTAAAAAATTCCTTTTGTTAGATTTTTTTTTATTTCTTTCTATTGACTATTTGGTTCATCAATTAATAAATTAGTTTTACTTTACGGTAGTTATAGTAGCGGGTGTAATTTAACTAATTCATATTAATGAAATGAGACTCTTATTATTCTTTTGTAATTTAACCTAATGGGTATGATATCATATAAATAAAAAAACAACAACAATATGTATGTTATGAACATTATTGATCTCGTAAATCGTAAATCCTAGTAATTAAATAAATTAGGCGATGAATGTATAACCTATCCTAGTGCATTAATTAAATAGAACATAGAAATCTAATATATAAATACATATATTTAAAGATAATATTTTCATTTAAATTTGTGATAATCACAAGAAAATTGTCTAAAAAAAAAAAAAAGCCTTGTCAACATTTTCTATGCCTAAAAATTCAAAATCCAACCTTCTTAGCTTCAACCCTAATAAATCTAGGTTGTCAAGGTTGGACAATCTTCCTAGAGGAGGCAAAATCTCAAGGTTTCCATAATCATTGAGTTGAAGCTTCGTTAATCTAGTTAATGACATAATCCAATTGAGTAAAAAGATCTTACTCGTAATCAAATATGTTTAGAATTTCCAAGTCCGATGGCAAGTGTAAAGTTTCAATTAGAGCATCCTTGTTGGCTTGCAATCTTATTTTCTTCCCATCGAACCTTAATCCCAAACAATGTAGCTACTTCTTATTCTTCGGTTATGCTTTCTCGACTTCATTTACATCTGCTATATTTCCTATTTTCTTTATTAAAAGAGTTATGTTAAGATGGTTTTAAGTTTTTTAATTCTCTTAGATTAGTTGCTTTACTTTCATTCTCATTACCACTACACATAATGAATTGAGTTAATGTTCAAAGAGAACTTAACTTCTCTATTTCCTTGGGTATGAAGGCTACTCTAGAAAAATTAATCCCTAGATGCCTTAATTCTATCAATTTTCCGATTGTACGGTGTAATTCCTTCAAAGAGCTATAATAAGAAAGTTCTAGGGATTGCAGATTATACAAACTACATATGGTTTTAGGCATTCACTTAAATTCCTTACAATATTCCAAATTGTGGTGGGTCTTGGTGATTCAATTACGAGAAGAATGCTAGTTAGGCTGGTGTATTTTGGTTGAAGGATGAAGGAAGAGGAAGGTAGCGACTAGTAGTTGGTGGGTAGTTGGTATCTAGTAGGGAGGATCTTTGGGGAAGATGAGTAGTGAATCCTTTTTCTTCAATTTTCTACGTGACATTTAAAGTCTATTGTCAAGTTTTGTCATGTGCCATGTCGGCGTTGTCCGAATTTTGATCGAAAAATTAGATTTATGCTAGTATTGTTATCGAAGCTTAGTTGGTGACCTTTCTATCCAAAATTAAAAGAACTACCTAAAATCATTAAAAAGTGTAAAGTTTATGATTTTTTTGAACATTAAGCCAAAAATAAATTGATGGATTTTTTAGACGGAAGATTTTCTAAAGGGTTTTCTAGTAATATGTAATAATAACCTCATTTCATAGTTTTTGACGAGGTTGATACTTGATTTTTTTTTTTTTGTCGATCAAGTTCGGGTTCTTTCTCATTGCAATTGAAAAGAAAAAAAAACTTTTTTTAGGATTTTTGACAATAGACACACCAATCTTCATCAATTATTTTTCTATTACACTAAAAAATTTCTTCGATAGGAGTTTTTCTTTCTTTCTATCGACTATTTGTTATATCAATTAATAAATTAGTTTTACTATCCGGTAGCTATAGCAACATAGGCAATTTAACTCGTTTAATATTAATAAAATAAGACTCTTATCATCCTCTTGTAATTTAATCTAATAGGTGTCATAGAAATAAAAAACAAGAACATGTATGTACGAACATTATTGATCTGGCAAACATCAGAATTATATCAAAAGGCCTTTTTGTTTTTTCACATATTAAAGTAGTGTTGAATATCATCCTTGGACATGATCAAAGAACATCAAATTATCTTTTTGTTTTTTCGTATATTAAAATACTATTGAATATTATAATTAGACACTTATTAGCGTAGTTAGTAAATGAATGTGTTTTCCATATCATCATTTAAGAATCGAATCTCAGAAGAGATTATAAACAAATAATTTCTCTTAATTATTTAATGTAGATGTTTCATTTAAAATTAACTAGAAAAAAGAATCTTAATAGCCAAACAAACTCCAAAGACAATTCCAATTCCTTTCCTTTCCATGCAAATCAGGGCAATGCAAGCATTGATTTTAGTAGAGAAACGACTTCTATCTTGGATGTCATTTTCTACTTCAACTTTATTGATGGAAATTGATAACAATTAGTGGGGTTTTTCAATTTAGATTATTCATCAAAATATTGGCTGTCCAAATCTGTCGTTAGCATATTTCATTATGGAGTAGTATTAAAAGTTATTCATGCAAATTCCAAATCATTTCGGTGCCATCACTGTACTATTAATTCCGACAGATTTTTTTTTTTTTACTATTCCACAGTGAATAATCAATGCTACAGGATACCACAAGCATTGATTTATTAGAGAAAGGACATCCAGTCATTTTTAACTTCAACTTTATTGATGGAAAATGATCACAGTAGCTAGTGCCGTTTGGAGAATTTTCTGTTCGGTTTATTCATCGAAATACTCTGGCAATCCAAATTGTTCTTAAGACAACATTTATTTATTTAGAATAGTCGTCAAAATTATTTTACACAAATTCCAACTTCTTTCCTTGCGATGCAGTTGGGACACTATATGTTTGTAAGCATTGATTTGGACATATTCTTTGACTGACTATTCCACAGTGAATAATCAATGATAAGTTAAGGACAAATTTAGACAGCTTGAATATTGAATATTTCGATGAATGATCTGAAATGAAAAATCTCTATTACTGCTCTCACTTTTCATCCATTAAGTTGAAGCTAAATGTGACCTAGGAGATGGATGAACGTTCTCTATCAAAATCGATTCTTGCAAAGCCCTAATTTGCATGGCAAGGAAGAGAGTCGGAATTGTGATGGATTGGATTTTAGTGGACATTTTTTGAGATCTATATCGACATTTCGATGAAATTTTCATTACACGCACACGCTAGCGAAATTTATTTAATCATAAAAATAACATATCAATTTTAGTAACAATTAGGATACATATTTTTGGATATTGCTCCAAACAACATTAATATCACTATTAAATTTTAGATAAAAGATACCAAGATCTTCTATGCTATTGGTCGAAATACGAAAGGTTCTTGAATAAATTATTCAGTATAAATAGTTTTTAAATAAAATTGGAGGTAAAATTAGGTCCTTCTGTTAATTGGATTTTGCCCATACATGGTCGCTCTACTCTTCAACTTAAATTGATTGAGACTCTATACTCTCTTTTTGTATTGGTTGAGTCCCTTTATTCTTCATATTGTTTTATTTCCATCCTTATGTTATAATGTAATTGGTTGTGAGTTAGGTTGGCGTTGACTTGGTGCATCTACTCTTGAAATCATGGCACATATTATACATGTGGTTCAATAGAAAAACTCAACAAAGATAATTTAAAGATTATGAGGTTTCAATCAAAATAATTCAAAAAATACATGGTTTAAATTATTATTATTATTATTTTAATATTATTGTGTTTTTAAGACCTCATATTGAATGTTGCGAAACATATCATATACAAGACCTCTTCACATCAAAATCACGAAGAGTAATTTTCTTTAAAAAAATTATTATAATAATTTTTAAATAATAAAATACATACAAAAGAAACCTAAAATACCATTAAAAAAATAAACTATAAATATTTTCATTAAAATAAAAATAAAAATAACGAGTAATATTGATTAGTAGCTAATTATCTATATTAAATAAGAAAATATGGTGCGATCTCATGTTTTTTGAGAGAGCAACTCTATTTTTCACTTTGAATTGATCAAATATTCAAAATTTATTACTTTTTATAGAGAATTAGACCCATTAACTTGGAATCTATGACTGATTGATATTGCACATCATCATATTTTTGTTTTAGCAATTGCATGTTAGGTTCCATTTTTCTTTTCTTTTCTATGTATTATTTTATGATTTTAGCTTAAAATAATAATATTTAAAAGAAAAATATTTCTGAATTTTATTATGATGAGGTCTAACATATGACACTTTTATACATTTATTACGAGGTTTTAAAAAATAACATGACAATTAAAAAAGAAAAAATAATTTGATGTCTCGACTATTTGAATTATTTTGATTGAAACGTTATACTCTTTAAATTATTTTGATTGAGTCACTCTATTGGGGTTCTATGCATGACAAGTCTCACGCTTTCAAGAGTGGTTATGCCTCATAAGTGCCACATAAGCTCACAATTTGTAGCGTTACAACGAGGGATAAAAAAATGAAGAAGAAGTAAAATTAGCAATAAAAAAACTTAATCATCATGAAAAAGAGTATAGGGTTTTAATTAAAATAATTCAAAGAGTAAATGGACCATATAATAGAAAAATCCATTAGGTTTTTATCTAATTTGAGTTAAGTAAATCACGTGCCTAGCATGTGGAGCTCCGATCCATTTACTTAACTCGGGGGTTATAATTTGACTACACATTATACTTTTAAAAAATTGGAAGAAAACCTAACCCCATTTAAGAGAATAACTAATTTTATCTCTAATTTTATTTATGCAATAGTTATACTTGAATACTTTTTTCAAGGACTTCTTATAGTTTTATCAATAATACAAGAAGTCATTTTCAATGTCACATGGTGGTGATCTCTTGGGGGTCGAAAGAAAAAAAATCGAAATGTATAAGTGTGGAAAAGTGGAATTGCCATTTAGTTTTCAAAAAAGTGAAAGCTAAGAAATACCTAACATTGGTCTTAAAAGTCCTACGTATTGGGGTTGATTACACAACCGGAGAAGACTACAATCACCTTAGTGTGCCATCACAACAAGGCTACATTGTCTTTCTAGACTACGAGAATTCATTCATACAAGGCAAATTTTCACCTCGATTTATGACTTTGATTATTTAGGTTCTTTTCTAATCGAGTCTTAAATGAGATGATTTAGAAAATGAAAGAAGACTCGGTCTCTCACCTAAAATATCATTAGGTCTTTGGAGCCCTTTTAGAAAGGTGAAAGTTAAGGCTTAAAGCCCATTACGAATTAAAAACTAATCCCACACAAAAATGCAAAAATAAAAATAAAATGAACATGGCCCATATGCCTAAATTCCTCTGCCAACCTATGAAAATAAAATAATTACAAGTCCATAATAATATAAAAAAGGGGAATCCACAACGACTTAAAATACTAAATTAGGTCCAAGGCCAAATTAAAAGCTAAATCTCCTAGAAGAAATTAGTAACACCACAAAAATAAATTAAAAATAGCAATAAAAATAGCAATAAAAATAAAAATAAAATAAAATAAAAAAGGAAAAGTTCATCGGTAGAATAAAGTCGAGTTTTAGGTTTTAAACTTATTCTATTTAGATTGACCTATAAGGACACCATATAAAATAAACACTCAAAGTTCAAGACATAATAAAATTAATATGTAAAAGCCATAAACCACATAAGATGACACTATGAAAAGTAAAATAATAAATAGGCCTCCACAAGGTCTTTGGCCTATTAATTTTGATTTGACTTATTTTAATTATTTTTTAAAAAAATTGCTAGCCTATTGCCGACTTCATCATCAACCAACAGTTCCTCGTGAACTTTTTATATTGAAAATAAAAATAATATGCAATATATCATTAAACCCTTTTTTTAAATAATAGTAATAAAAATATATATTTTAAATAAAAATAAGACAAACCTTAAAAAAAATACTAATTATTCCCTACCCTAATGAAATCACATATACACATAAAAAATATTTAAATTGGAATCCTTTTAAATTTATCCAACAACATCAATAACCTTCATTTCAAATCTTTTCAATTAAGCCAAAATTAAACAAATTTAATTCAATCAATCATCTCAATCGTATGTTAATCACATAATTGATATTATAGAATATAAATCAATAATATAATAATGCAATCCACATAAATTTGAATGATAATTAAACAATAAAAAAATTAAAGCGCAAGGGTATAATTACCAAATCAGAAATTCAAGGACTAAATGGGACATAAGCAAAACAAAAGGAAGAGACACGGATGGGCAGGTGTGATGTATGTGAAAGGAGCTCAATGGCTAGTTTCACGTATGGGGAAACGTTAGCCATCAGATGAGTGGCAGAAATTACGTTGGCTTCATCTCTTCCTTCCAATACTAGTGGTATGATGAGTGTTTAATTCCAATGATTGGAGGAGAAGCGATAGTGTTGGGAACCTTGACTTCTATTTTTCCTTTTTTTTTTTTTAGTGTATGTTAGTCTTTTGAGTTTTGGTTTTTTTTACTATAAGCTTTTTTATATTTCCTCCCCTAGGTGGCTATGTGTTCTTCCCTCTTTTATGTGTGTACGCATGATATTTATTAGGGTTCTTTAACGGTTAACTAAGGATTTCTTTTTCCTATTTTAGTTTTTCCTCTTTTATTATTAGTCAGCCCAAACCCAATGCCTAGTATCTAGTCCAATCTTGATCTACCCTTAGTTCTATTTTTTTTTCATGTTTTAGTTTTTTTCATGTTTTAGTTTTTTTCTTCTTCTTTTTTTGTAATTTATATGGGCAAAAATAGGGTGATGACAACTTACTCCTCTTTACAATGCTTCGTGTGAAACATGAAAGAAAACAAGTTTTCAATTTAGAGAAGAAGGTAGGGCGAGTTGTTGTGTTTCGGTTGAAGGATAAAGGAAAAGGAAGGTAATAGTTGGTATTTAGGTGGGCGATTGGTATTTGGTGGGAACAATTTTTGGGGAAGATGAATAGTTGATCCTTTCTTTTGATTTTCCATATCACTACCTACATGGCATTTAAAGCCTAGTTGTCTCGTTTCATCACCTACCATGTCGGCATTGTCCAGAATTTAGGACAAAAAATAAATTTAGTTTAGTATTGTTATCGGAGGCTTACTTGGTGATAATTCTATCTAAAGATGATAATCTCTAGTCTCGCTTCGGAATCATGAAGAAAAGAAGAGAGGGAGGTAGAGCAATGAAGATTCGGGGATGACAAGAGGAAAGAGGAGAATGAGAAGAGTGAGGCAAAACCCTTTGGTTCGGGTTAAAGGAAGTATGACAAGGAGATGGCGACTTTGGGTTTGTTTCTAGAGAAGGAGGAGAACAAAGAATAATACGGAAAAGAAAGAGAGGGAGGGTTTGATTGAAAATGTGTTAAGGGAGCGAGAAATCGAATTGTTTTTGGTTTGGGCCAGTCGAAGTGGGTATAGGTTGGGCCAAGCCCAACACATGAGAAGTTTGACTAGGCTAATCTCAGCCTAGTTTAGCCCGAGCAAAAAAAAAAAAAAAAAAGTAGAATTCGAGTTCGGTTGATCCATCCCGGTTTAGTCCAAAAAAAAAAAAAAAAGAATTGAAGGAGAAGGGAGGAAGTTAGGGCCAATCTAGAAGGTCAAGCCTAATAGGTCGAAGGTCCACCGACCAAAAAAAGAAAAAAAGAGGGCTTAGTTTTTTTTTTTTTTTTAATCTTGAATTTGTTTTTGTATGTTTGTTATTTATGTTTAATTTGGATTTTAATGTTTGAATTTCCTTTAATTTATTTAATTAATGTAATTATGGATTTTATTTCAGTAATTAGTTTAGGTGATTAATAGGTAGACAAATTGTCAATTATCTTAATTTTTAAGGATCGAAAACAATTCCGCATTGATAAAATACCTATAATTAAAAAAATTTAAAATGTAAAAAAAGGAATTTATTTTAGTAATTAGATTAAGTAATTAATAGATGGATAATTATTAAGTCTCTTAATTTTTAGAAACCGATGATGGATCTCCATTGATAATAAATAAATAAAAATAGAAACAAAATACTATTTTTTTTTTTTTACAAAGTCTCATATATAATAGGGACTATTGTTAGCTAAAATCATTTTAGTAATTAGGGCGTTCTCCAACACATCTATTGTGTCGAGACTCAAAAGTGGATATGATGTTTGAACCGACGTGTCTCCCGACGAAGGGGTCCAACGATTAGTTCAATACGATGCCACAAAATAATAATAATAATAATAATAATAAAAGCTTGGAATTTTGACTAGGAGTAATTTTTGGCAAAAAAATAATTTTTTTTTAGGAGATAGATTTTATGACTACACTAGATGTGGTACCTTTCTTAGAAAATGACACTTTTGGGTGACTAATATCTTTCCAAAAGTATCACCAACTATTTATCTTAAAATCTCCGAATTTGTACCTACTTTAAGCTCTAAGTTCCTTCAATACTAGGTAGCGACTCCCATAAATCAATTATAACTTGCATCCCCATAATAAATTATAAATAACACCAAACAAGATTTAAATAAATTTTAATTTTTTTTTAGAGTCTTATTCAATGTCGAGTAATGACATTTACTAGTAAAAATCCTATTGTGTTGCATCTATCCATGGTTTTCGATTTGTTATATATATATATATATATAGCTGAAAATTACATATGTTATAGATAATAAAATAAAATCATACCATAAATGCATAATTTTTAATTGAACTCTATTGTCTCACCATAATTCTCATATGAAGTACATTAAATATACATATACATAAAAAGAATGTTTTATTAATGTAATGCTAATATGAATTTGTTGTAGAACAAGGAATTCCATTAGTATGAATAGTACACAAATGAATGAAAAATTACAATGATATTTTCTATGCAAACATGAGACTTTTAGAGAGAGATTTATTTTCAAGATTAGGAGAAATATACCTCTAACAAGCATAAAATACAATGAAATCAAACCCGATTATCTATGAATACAAAGTGTCCGGTTAAAAAAGAGTAAAATTTAATTACCACTAAATGCATTATTTTTCAAACTAATTGAAAAAATCGAGACTTGTGGAATTCGAATGATTGCACACGCAATCTACATATGTTAGTTAGCTTATTGAGCACTTTGATAGTCCATCAATTTTGAATGTCATATATGCGGTAAACACTTTCCTTTCTAACTGCATACAAAATTTAGGAGTATTTAGTAACTTTTTTTTATATAGGACTTTATGTTGTTAATCTCATTTAATTGTTTCTTTTTGCACTTTTGGGATGAATGAGCTAAATGGTGGACTAAATCTCAAAAAATAAAGTTTAGAGAAGTCAAAATACAAATTAAAAATTAAAAATTAAAAAAATTATGTTCAACTAGACTAAATTTCAAGAGACATTTGTCATTTTAGTCTATTTTCTTGTAACTACTTTTGCATTTTTTATTGAATAAAAATTTTATAATTCCATTTGGATGTTAACCTATCTCTTTTGGTAGGTAAGAGGAGGTATTTAAAATAAGAATTCCAATCTCTAACTCAATAATAATCTATAAATAATTTTTTAAATATTAAAACCAAATTCTAAGTGGATAATAAGCTATTAGGATAATTACCAAAAAAATCCTCAAAAAAGAAATATTCTCTCTAAAAATTTCATTAATTTATTTTTAATTCTCTCCAATCCAAAATAATCTTTTTCTTACCAAAACATCCAAAAGTTTGAGAGATTTAAAAATAAAGACTTAATGTTCTATAAAATCATAAACTTTACACTTTTTAATGGTTTTAACTCTTTCTTTTTAACTTTGGATAGAAAGGTCACTAGCTAAGCCTTCGATAATAATACTAACACATATATGAATTTTTGACCAAAATTCGGACAATACTAACATTACGGGTGATGAATCATGACAGCTAGTCTTTAAATGTCTCTAGGCGAGTGACATGGAAAATCAAAAGAAAGGATCCACTATTCATCTTTCTAGAAAATCCTCCCTACTAAATACTATCTTCCTAGCTAAATACCAGCTACTACCTTCCTCTTTCTTCATCTTTCAACCAAAACATACTAGCTGCCCAACCTTCTTTCTCTCGCTGATTAAAGTTATAGCATTATGATTAGAAAAGCAATGAAGGCGATTAAGATATGATTGAAGTTGTGGTATTATGATTGATGTTATAGTATCTTTTTCTCCCACTCTCCTTTCTATACCATCATATTCCCACTTTTCTAGTTCTTCCGGAGACCAAATTCGAGTAGTTTCAATTTAAAGAAAGCGAGTGACCCTTGCAATTTCTCCTACAATAGTATAAGCCTTATCAACATTTTTTATGCCTATTATTCAAAATCCAACCTTCTTAGCTTCAACCTTGATAAATCTAGGTTTTCAAGGTTGGGCAATCTTCTTAGAAGAGGTAAAACTTTAAGGTTTCCACAATCATTGAGTTGAAGCTTCATTAATCTAATTAATGACATAATCCGATCAAGCAAAAAGATCCTATTGTAATTAACTATGTTTAGAATTTCCAAGTCCGATGGTAAGAGTAAAGATTTAATTAAAACATCCTTATTCCCTTGAAACTCTTATTTTCTTCTTGGAGAACCTCAATCCCAAACAATGCGGCTCCTTCTTATTCTTCAATTATTCTTTCTCAACTTCACTTACATCTACTATATTTCCTAGTTTCTTTATCAAAAAAGTTCTTTTAAGGTGGTTTCAAGTTTTTAATTCTCCAATATTGGTGTTTTACTTTCATTCTCACCACCACTACACAAAATGAATTGAGTTAGTATTCAAATATAACTTAACCTCTCTATTCCCTTGGGTATGAAGGCTAATCTTGAAAAATCAATCCCCGGATGCCTTAATTTCGTCAATTTTTTATTGTTTGAGGTAATTCCTTCGAGAGCTACAACAAAAATGTTCTAGGGATTGTAGATTATACAAACTACATATGGTTTTCGACAATGACTTAAATTTGTTACAATATTTCAAATTATGGTGGGTCTTGGTAATTCAATTAGGAGAAGATGGTCGGGTAGCTAGTGTGTTTTGGTTGAAGGATGAAGGAAAAGGAAGGTAGCAGCTAGTGTTCGACTAGGTAGTTGGTATTTAGCAGGGAGGATTTTTGGGGAAGATGACCAAGTATATCATTTTCTTTGATTTTTTATATGTACTACAATAAAATTAACAATTAGAGATGGATTTTAGTGATGAATATTATTATGTCTCTAATTAGAGACAAATTAATGATGGATGAGAAAAAGATGATTTTTGCAATTGATTAGTGATGGAATAGCGAGAGAAACTCGGTGATAGAACTAATTTAATCATGAAATAACATAGTAAAAAAAAAGCACCGGGTTCAATGATGGACCAATGACAGATTTTCATTAATAATTTTGCTATGGAATAGGATCCATCGCTATCGATCGATAAATATCGACGAATCTATTCCGTTATTAAATTTTAAGTTCAAAATTAGCAACATAATAGTTATCCATCACTAATTTGACACCAAAAATAGTGATGGATTTTAAATCCATCACTATTTTTTTATGATTGAGGTGGGAATTTTCCCACCCAAATCGCCAATGAGTGATGGATTGTGCTATTTGTTGCTAATTTCACTTTTAAATTAGCAACGATTTAAAATTCGTCACTAATTTGACCATTTGGGTGGAAAAATTCCCACCCAAAAATTTAAATTGGTGACATATTTGGTGATTTCGTTGTTGATTGATGACGGATTAGCGATTGAATCGCGTCTTTCGCTAATCCCGCAGTCTATAAAAGCCTAGTTTCTCTTCTTCTTACCCATTTGGCCCCCTTCTCTCATCCACGTAAAAATCCACCACCGGCTAGAAAACCACCACCCATGCCGCCCCACGCCACTAAGTGATTCCCCAAACTATTCAACTCAATGATGTGCATCTTTCTCCCTCAAAATCCGATAAAATCTCTACTCTCTCCTTGATCTCTTTGGTAAAACTCTCTCAAGTCTTTTGGTTTTTTTTTTTTAATAAAATGAATGTTATAATTTTTGGGTTAATTTTGTTATTTGTTAGTTGATTAATTGTTTGAATGTTGTTAATTTTGTTATTATGTTAATTTTTAAATGTGTTTATTTATTTTTTAATTATTAGTGTAAATTTGTTAATTGTTTATTTAATTTTCTTAATTTTTAGATTAATTTTGTTAAGTGTTATTTGTAAACAATGTTAATTTTTAGGTTAATTTTAACCTAAAATTTGTTAATTATGTTAATGTTTTAGGTTAATTTTATTAATGTAATTTTTTTATGTAATTTAGTTAAGGTTAATTTATTTTCTTTTAATTTTTAGATTAAAATTTAATTATTTAATCTTTAAATGTTATTTTAAATGTGTTAATTAATTAATTAATTATGTTAATTATTAGGTGAATTTTGTTAGTTTTTTTGTTTTAACTTAATTTTTAAATTATATAATTTTGTACGTAGTTTAGTTAAATTATGTTGATTATTTCTTAAGAAATTTTTAATTTATTGGTTGGTTAGTTTATTTTTAATTTATTATTAATTTGTGATATTGTGTTTCGTTTGAATTAGTTACTAGCTTAATTAGTTTAATTTAATTTAATCTAATTGATTTGGTTTATGGTTATTTCAAATATAAATTATAGAAGTAATTGCTATAGTTTAATTATTAAAATTGAAAGAAGATAATGTGCATAATGATTTAATCATTAAAAAAAAGAGTAAAAATGTAATCGAAAAATAAACATAAACATTAAAATTTAATAAAGATCTTAGTAATTAATGGAATTTAATAAATATTTTATTTATGATTAATTAAATTAAATTTAGTTGAATTTATTATTAAATTAATTAAGAAAATTTAATAAACATAAAAATTTTTAGCTTCAATAGAGATAAAATTTCATGTAATTGAAGTTAAAAAAAGATGAATTTTCGATTAATCCCTTACGAACCCATTCGGCTCAAAATTGGTAAAATTAGGGTTTGATTTCTTTTGCTTAGTTAATGAACTATTGGTTAATTGGGAGTTAGTTAAGTGTGAATCGGTGAATGAAAGTGGAAATTTTCATAACTATGGTAATGTTAATTCTTTAAAAAATGAATTAAATATGAAATTAAATTCTTAAAATAAAATTAATAACTAGTACTCGTTAATTACACAACTAATATATATGCTTACTTTTTTTTTTTTTAATTCATAGGAATGATGATAAGTAATTATTTGTATTGGTTATGTAATTTTCGTAACAATTGCAAAAATGAGATCCGATCAATAATGGATGAATGTTAGGTTAGTTGACGGGTTGTTAAATGATGATTTTGTCGGACATATAGAATAATTTTTAGCTTTTGCGATTGAGCATCCTAAATGTATGGACGAAACCAAAATTAGGTGTCTTTGTAATTTGAGTAAGTGTCGAAATAGAAATTATGAGGAGGTTGAAATGGTAAAATATCCTTTGTGCCGTAAGGGTTTTGTCTTGGGATATTATGATTGGGTACATCATAGTGAATTTGAATCCTATATGGCATTTGTTAATTTTAGGAGTCGGTATGTTTTTGGAAATTATTATGTAGGCGAAGATAGTTTTAGTGAACCTCAAAACCCATATCCAACTATGGTAATGAATGCAGTTGGTCCATCCTTCGATCCGTCTAATACGAAGGAGGTTCCTAATCCTAACGCCTAGTACTTTTATGATATGTTGAATGCATCTCGTCGAGAGATTTAGGTCGATTATGATGAGCACTCACAATTATCAACGAGTTGGTTGAATTCTGAATCTAAAAGTTGAATATCATTTTCAGAGAAGTGTTTCGACTAGTTATGTGAGTCGATGAAGGAGTTGATACTAGTTGATCACCGTGTCACGGATAATTTTTATGAAACAAAGAAGTCTGGTTAAAGGGATGGGTTTACCGGTGGAAAGAATTCATTGTTGTCAAAATGACTACATGATCTATTGGAAGGAAGATAAAGAATTAGATAAATGCAAGTTATGTCAACATTCTCAATATCGAAGTTCACATTGAGGATCGAAAGAGAAAACTTGTTCCAATTAAAAAAATGTACTACTTCCCTCTAACCTCACGTTTATAGCGATCGTAGGCATCAAATACGATAGGCGAGCATATGACGTGGCATGTCGAACATGGGGGAGATGATGTAGGATTAATTCATCATCCCTCCAATTTTATTGCATGGCAAAGTTTCAATCGGATTAATCATCCTTTTGTAGCTGAAATAAGGAACATAAGATTAAGAGCGTGCACTAATGGGTTTTAACTATTTGGTCACTCCGGTACGTAATATTCTTCATGATCGATCATTATGAATCTATACAATTTGCCACCATGGATGCATATGAAAGAGGAATATATGTTCTTAATAATGATTGTTCCTCATCTAATAAATCCAAAACATAAGTTGGACGTTACTTGCAACCTTTCATATCCAAGCTTATCTAATTATGGTAAGTGGATGTGGTGACCTACGATGTGTACCGTAAGCAAAATTTTTTTATTAAGAGCTATAATTATGTGGACTATTAGTGACTTTTCTAAATATTCGATGCTTGTCTAGTTAGAGTACTACGGGAAAACAAGCTCGTCTTGATTGTACAAAAAATTCGGATGGTTTCTCCTTTCTTAATGGAAGGAAGACCTCCTAGTTTGACAAACACCAAAAAAATTTTCCTTATGATCATCCATATAGAAGAAACAAGAAAACATTCATCGCAAAAAGAGTTATTAAATCTAGCTCTCCAATTCGATCCGGAGTAGAGATGTTACATATGGTGAAATAATAGAGGTTGTTGAAAGTGACGGAATATGGTGCGGATGATCATAATAGTAGAATCTCTCGGATGTGTGGATGAAGGAAGTGGAGTATTTTTTTGAATTTTCCTTACTCGACACAATTTAGATGTCATAAGTATTGAGAAAAATACGTTTGACAATGTTTTTAACATAATTATAAATATTTCGAGTAAGACTAAAGACAATACCAACTCTAGAAAAGACTTGAAACTTTTCTATAAAAGGTTAGAATTAGAAAAGAATGATGCGTCTAAAAAGTATCCTAAACTCTGCATTTACTTTATCTAGACAAAAAAAATTACTTGAATGGATAAAACAACTCGGGTTTCCTAATGGATATGGTTCTAATCTAGGTAGATGTATTAATATGTAGCATGAAAAACTTTTTAGGATGAAAAGTCATGACTATCATGTCTTCACATAGAGATTACTTCCAATTGCATTTAGAAAGTTTTTGTTGAGAAATATTTGGCAAACACTTACATAGTTAAGTTTATTCTTCAAGCAATTGACTTCTACGGTGATAAGGGAAGAAGATATGATGCGACTTAATGATGAGATACCCATCATTTTGTGCAAACTAGAGTGAAGGATCATGCATCCTAGGAGGTGTGGAATAAACAAAAAATTTTCCTCCAAGGACCTAAGATCACGCCATTGAATCTACTAACCATACATGCATGAATTTAAAGCATTAAATAAAGGATTACATCTTATAGCACATATTTAAATTCTTTTATCGGAAAGCATTCTAAGTGTTTGGCCTCTATTGGTGATCCACGTTGTCCAAGTATCCACAAAGAAGCACTCAAAATCGATAAGGTGCTAGCTCCACCTTTTTCTAATTTGTGTAGTTTTTCCTATAGAAATCTAATCTGGGTAATTTTGTGACAACCTTAAAAGAGAAGAAAAGAGTATGGTGTGTTAAGGTTTTGGAGAAAACTATTTTCTTCATTTTTTCTTCTTTCCATGTGCCCTAATGGCCTTTTTCCAATTTTGTCAAATTTTCTTTCCCCAATAATTCAATCTTATGCCGTACCTCTCCTCCTATTTATAAAGGGAGAGTTTCCTTGTCGTCTAAGGATAATGAGTTATTTTCACATGTGGACTTTTTTATCTTTATATTTAAAATATTCATCCTTATCCAATAAGGTTGATGTTTATCCTCCCACCAAAATATCTTAAGGCTTTTAATTAAATCTAATGGGTCAAAACCATTTTAACCAAATTAATTTATTTGAACTATTCAAATAAATAATTTTAGATTATTTTAGACGAGTCCACATTAGGAAGCAATTTTCTAAAATACCCTTTACCCTAAATTAGGAAACTTATTTTCATTTTAGGTTATTTATTTCCAAATTTGGAACTAACTTCTAAATTAGAAAATTGATTTCTAAAATAGAAAAATTTTTATTTTAGGAAACTTCCTATTTAAAGAAACTTTTCATTTTAGAAACCCTTTCCAAAGTAAGAAACTTTCATAATTGGAAACTTTTTTCAATAATTTTTGCTTCCCATTTATAATGTGAATACTTAAACTTATGCGTGTGCCTCAATAGGCTCCTAGATATGTTGGCAATGTATCAAGAATAAAAGACTTCTTAGTTTTCAAAGAGGATTAATTAATCCGTTATTACCTTTTATGAGCATGGTTACCATACTATTCAGTCCTTATATCAACTTATCACAATGTATCATGACTACTCGGTTTTCCAAGAGAATTAATTAATCCATTATTACCGTTCATGAGCATGGTTGCCATACTATTCGATCCTTATGTCAACTTGTCACAATGTGATCTCGAACGTCTTATTCGATTATGATCACATAAGTTTTCTTCAATTCTAAATTTCTTAGCTCTTAAAGTAAACCAACTATGCTCTATTTTTGTACTCCTACTATGGTCATAGATTTCTCGAATAGATATTTATTAAAGTACAATGTGATAACTCCTTTAGTATAGAAGGAATAACATGTCTTATCTTAATCATACACCTATCTCCATTAGATTTTTAGTGCACCTAATGAATTGCCCACGTGTAACCCTTTAATGAGCCAATCGAAACAAGTGTCAAAGTGCATAACTCCTCTAATGAGACCACGAGTGATAACTTCAAGTCTAAAGACCATTTGTACCCATCTTGTATGAGATTCCTATAGGCTAAAACCAAATGAGTTCTCATAAAGAGTCAAGTCCAGGTGATATGTTCTCTAATATGAATCATTTAAGTGCTTGTTTGGGTATTACCATGCCAATAGGTGTGAGATCTCCGACTACATTCATATAGTATGAGCACAGCACGCACAAGTCTATCCATATATAGTCAATGTCCATTCTTGATAATGTTATGACTTGGGACGTTTAATGATAATATTTATATGCATTAGTATTTGTCTTACATATTTCAACCAATCACTATTGCAAATGCATATCATTAGAACTTCTATCTAATTCTATTGAATTTACAAACATAAAACACAAGAATTAATAGATCGACTTCTTTATTATTATTAAAATAAATAATGTAATAATATATTAATTCAATCCCATCCAAACATGGTTGGATCTTGGGCACTTACACTAACAATCTCCCATTTGCACTAGAGTCAACCAGCCACGTCCCTTAATCCCAATGATCGAGTAAGGGTCTTATATTTCAGCTATGAGAAAGGCTTAGTCAAGAGGTCAACTATGTTATTATCGGTTTGGATCTTTTCTATCCTTATATCACCATGAGTAATAATCTATTTAATCAGATGATAACATTACAATACATGTTTGGATCTTTGATAAGACCTTGGTTACTTAGCTTGTGCTATAGCTCGTTATTATCATAGTACAATAGTATTGGATAAATAACATTAGGAATCACTTGTACTTGTAGATAAAAATGTACAAATCCAAACAACCTTCTTAGTTGCTTCTGCAGCTATAATATATTTAGCCTCGGTTGTTGAGTCGGTCATACGTTTCTTACTTGAAACTTTTCTAACTAATAATTGTGCCATTTAACTAGAAAATGAATACTAACTGTGATTTAAAGTCATCATGGTTAGATTGAAAACTAGCATATATGAACCTTTTCACTACTAGTTCATCTCCTCCATAGACTAGGAAAGCATATTTAGTTCTTCACAAGTACTTTAGAATGCTTTTCATGGCAATCTAGTATTTTTCACCTAGATCAGCTCGATATCTACTACATATAATCATAACATATGAGACATTAAACCACGTACATAATAATAGATCCTATAGTTTACGTATAAGGAATGCGACTCATCCTTTCCCTTTTGTTTTGTGTGTTAGGACACTCGACCTTGTATAGTTTTATGCCATATGACATTGGTATAAGTCCTCTTTTGGATTCTTTCACACTAAACCTCTTTAGTATTTTATCAATGTACATGCTTTGAAGAGACCTAACATTCATCGTGATCTATCCGTATGGATCTTAATTCCTAGAATGTATGTTGCCTCCCCATATTTTTCATGGAGAAATTCTTAGATAGCTAATACTTTACGGATTACAACATCGTTGTATTATTACCAATAAGTAGAATATCATCCGTATATAGCATAACAAAAATAATTGAATTCCCACTAATCTTTTTGTATACACAAGGTTCATCTTTGTTTTGTAAAAAATTAAACTCTTTGATTATTTCATCAAAACTTTGATTCCAATTCCTAGATACTTGTTTAAGTCCATAAATGGACCTTTGTAGTTTGTAAATCTTATTTGTATGTTCTTTGGTGATAAAACCATCAAGTTCGTGTCATGTACACATCCTTATTTAATTTTCAATTAAGGAAAATAGTTTTGACATCCATCTACCATATCTTATAATCGTGATATGCAAAAATTGCAAGCATAATCCGAATGGATTTAATTATTGCAACTCGGTGAAAAAGTTTCATTATGATCAACACCTTATTTTTTATGATACCTTTTAGTCACCAATCTAGCTTTGTACGTATACATATTTCCATCCATGTCGGTCTTTCTTTTAAAAACTCACTTACACCCAATAGGCTTAGCACGTTTATGGGGATTAACCAAAGTCCATACTTGGTTAGTGAACATGGATTTGATTTTGGATTTCATAGCCTCATGCCACTTTTCGAAGTCAATGTCTAACATTGCTTCTTCATAGGTATTAGGTTTGTCATCTCGTATAACGTACACATCTCTATATGTTGAGACTAGAAGGCTATATGTTTTTAGCTCTTGATAAATCCTCTTAGACCTACGAAGTTCTTGTGTATCGTTTTGTTCGGTAGTTACAACACTTTGTAACTTTTTTATTTGGGGTTCCTCTAGTAAAGTGTTAATTTATGAGTCTTTTCAAATCTCATCGAGTTTACCCTTCATCCCACTAGTCATAGCATCCATAAATTCCTTCTCAAGGAATACAACATGCCTAATAATGAACACGTTTTGTTCTTGTGGTTGGTAAAAATAATATCCATTTATTTTTTTTGGATATCTCATAAATTTACACTTTATTGATTTAAACTCAAGCTTGTCTTATTCTAGACATTTGACATATACTTCATAGCTCTAAATCTTAAGGAAATATAAATTTTATTTCTTTTCTTTCCATATCTCATATGGAGTCCGATCAACATACTTTGTTAGAACCCTATTCAAAATAAATGTCTTGGTAAGGAGCGCATATCCCCAAAATGATATTGGGATATTAGTTTGACTCATCATGGACAAGATCATATCTAATAATATCCTATTTCTCCTTTCGTACACACCATTCGTTTGTGGTGTTCCGGTGGTATCCATTGTGAGAGAATCCCATTCTCTTTTAAATGATCTAAAAATTCGATGCTTAAGTATTCTTCATCTCGATCCGATCGAAGTGCTTTAATACTTTTGCCAATCTGTTTTTTGACTTCATACCTAAATTTTTGAACTTTCCAAATGCTTCGCATTTATGTCGTATGAGATACACATAATCAAAACGCAATCTGTCATCGGTAAAGGTTATGAAATAATCATATCCTCTTATAGCTTGGGTAGATATGGACCCACATATATCACTATGTATGAGACCTAACAAATCAATAACTTTTTCTTCTTTTCCACTAAAAGGAGATTTAGTCATTTTATCAAGTAAACAAGATTCACGGACATCATAAGATTTATAAACAAATGATTCTATGTATCTATTTTTGTGCGGTTTGACTATGCGATTTTCGTTTATATGGCGAAGTCAACAATGCCACGGATATGTTTTATTTAGATCATTAGTTTTGAGCCTTTTCACATTTATGTCATATATAGGTGTGTCTATGTTCAAAACATATAAATCGTTATTCTCATAAGCACTTCCATATAATACATCATCTTTATAAAAGGAATAATACTTGTTCTTAAATAAAAAACAAAAAATCATCTTGGTTCAAACAAGAAATGAAAATGATATTCCTAGTTATACTAGGAATATAATAATAGTTTTTTAGTATAAGCACAAGTCCATATGGTACTCCTAACTCATAGGTGCCTACCGCTAATGGTACAACTCTTGAATCATTACCCATGTGTAGTTTAGTCTTACGAGAAGTAGCCTTTCTAGCCTTTTTTAGTCCATTTAAATTTAAGCAAATATATGCACCACATCCAATATTAAATACTCATCATGTTGGATTAGAAGTAGAAAAATTTACTTTAATAACATGAATACTTGAGGTGCTATGAGAACTCTTCTCTTGTATCCCTTCATGGTACTCCTTATCGTCTATCGTATAGAGCATTTTTCCATGTTGGAGGACATTCTTGTTATTCAATTTCTAGTCAAGGAAGTTTATGCCATTTAAGGCATTACTTCTACTTTTCATTGATCTCATCGATGTATTACCAATCATACCGTGCAATAACCTTGACGAGTATAGAAAAACATACAGTTTCATTAATTAAATTGCATAAAATAAAATAAATTATAAATTAAAGAAGTAAAATCTATTTTTGCTCTCACTATTTTCTTCAAGTTCTATAACCTTCAATTTAGGACTCGAGAAAACTTTTTGATTCGTTTTCTTAGTGGGCTAGGATTAGGTAGGTAACTCCTTACCAATTATATATGATGTAATTCCTAATTTCATTGGTATGAAAACTCCTTATCAAATCATATCTAATGTGAATACCAATACTTACTTACAAGTTTATTAGACCTTGAGTTATCTCAATAGATCTAACAACTCATTTAAGTCGGACCCAATGTTTAGGGACATCATATGGCCCATGATTTTTTTTCCTCGAAGAAAAAATGACATTGAGTTATCTTAACAAGCCAACAACAACCAAGAAGGTTCCATCCTCATAACGTTTGAAAGCAATTGACTTAATATTTTATTTAAAGGATTTAATATGATTGGTTTTATCCTAGCATATATACTAAACAATAATCATATTATTTCTAACATACATACTAGTATCGATCTTATAACTTACGCACATCTCATGCATGACTCAAAAACCGATGAATGGTAATGGATTTCTAGTACTAGCTACCTTGAGCCACAAGGAGACTAGTGGTTCATTTCTATGTGAAAAATTATTACAAATTCTTCATGAATGTCTTCATTCCTTGGTTTCTTCTCTTTGTATCTATTCTAATTCCTATCTTTTACTTTTACATTCATTTGAAATAAGAAACCTTGAGTTACATTTGAGAGGAGTAAGATGAGAAATACAATAAAATAATAAAAAAGACAAGATATGCGGGTCTTATTTATCCAAACATTTACAAACATTCATTCATGTAACTAGGTTGACTCATCCATATCATTCAACAATGCTTCAACCACATTGATACATGGGATACTAATGAAACATATTTCATTCATGAAATAATTATAAATCTATGGTTGTGATCATTTTATAATTTTATAAAAAATTATTACAAATTCTTCATGAATGTCTTTATTCTTTGGTGTCTTCTCCTTGTATCTATTCTAATTCCTATCTTCTACTTTTACATTCTTTTGAAATAAAAAACCTCGAGTTACATTTGAGGAGAGTAAGATGAGAAGAGAAATACAGTAGAATAAAAGAGAAGGCAGGATATGTAGGTCCTATTTATCCAAAAATTTACAAACATTCATTCATGTAACTAGGTTGACTCATCCATACCATTCAATAATGCTTCAACCACATTGATACATGGCATACTAATGAAACATATTTCATTCATGAAACAATTATAAATCTATGGTTTTGATCATTTTATAATTTTATCAAAATTTCTCTAAATTTCAATTTTAAAACCTTTTTGGGCCTCGGGCCTATTAGTTTTTGTGCCTCGAGGGTTCACGGGCTTCAAAGCTTAAACCCTCGAGTTTGCATGCTTGTGTGCGTCTATTTTATTACATATAATAATATTAGCAACATAGTAGAGACTAACTCACTTTTGTTGTTAATTCTCCTCTCGTTTAATGAATTTCTAATCGAAATGCAATCGAATAATCCTTTCATGTCTAAGAATGAGGTCGATGCTTTAATTGAAAATGAGTTTATCTCCCGGTTTAATCAATATATAAGTATTATTATTTTATTCATATTTAGTTTGTTGATAGCATTAATTAAAAGATAACTAAAGTTTTAAGGGATTTTATGTTTAATTTACAAGCACAAAATGCATAAGCAATTTCCATGAAAGACCGGTTCTTGAAAGATTTTGCACAATGCCCATTGCTTACCGTAACATTGTAAAATAGTTATTTTGTTAACAATTATATGTTTTGCACACTTGAGGGCTCTTTGAAAATAGGATCTTTTAATAGTGGTGTCTATATTAAAAGAAGTAATTACGAGTATAACTAAGAGTAACTATTATGGGATACCGATAGAAATTCTTGAAGTAGAGTGTCCTATATTACCAATTAAGAGAACAAGTATTGTTCGGATGTGATTGATTTGATCCTACAATGCAAGGAACAAGGGTTCATTTATAGTACAAACTTGTGGATGTTAAATGTAAGAGAGCCTTGAACAATTATGAACCATTTTTCTTAGCATCACGGTTAGCTCACGTGTATTATATGGAGTACCCTAGCTTAAAATATGAGAATTGAGATTGATGGGATATGTGTAAAATCAAAGCTATGTATGTGTTTTACTTTTCCGATTCATCATCTATTGTCTAACAAAATGCTAAACCATTTCGATAGGACGATTCAAAAATTTGACATGAATTGGTAGAGGAAGTTAAGGATATCACTTTGTTGAATGATTTAAATGGATCGTTTGTAGATATAGAAGTAGGTATGGTTGACAAAGATGATGACAATGAGTGTGAAAATGCAACAAATGATGGAGATGATAACTTAAACAAGTGATTACGATAGTTCTAATTAAATATATATATTCTTTGTTGTATTAGTAAGAAATGATGTAATTTTTGTTTCTTTATTAATTTGCTACATGTAGTTAATAATATCGGTTTTCATACATCTATTAAATGTTCATTGTGTATTTTGATTATTTTGTATCCATAGCAAATGATGTATTTTTTATTTACTTATTAATTTACTCGATAATATATTTTTTATATTTTTTTTATTTGTTTAATGTTAGATCATATAGCAATGACTCGTTGTTTGTGTTGTCCCCCCACAATTACTATCGGATCACGTTTTGATAATCGTGGTTGAGCATCACCTACTCATAGTAGTCCACTAGGATCTTCTATTAGTATCGGTCATAAGTCTCTAACTACGGGCCTTTTATATGGGTCACATAGCTTTCGTAGTCATAGAGGCGGCATATCTAAAGCGGTAAAGTGTTTATGTATCGGCACTTGAGGTTCTACTGTCGACCTTCGAGAGTGGCCCCTTCGCTTCGAGTCCGACATTCTAGAAAGTTCTCATAGCTCCTACAATCGGTGACGTATTTCTATCATTCGATGATAATATGTAATTATTTTTTTCTTTAATATATAACTTTAATAATTCTTGTGTTTCTTTTAAATATTTCGGTTTTTTTGTTTTGTTGTCCCATAGTTTCACTCCACCTAGTAGAGATTATTCTGTGAAGATATTTTCAATTTTTAAACGAGTAGTTAGACATTAGTGGATCTTCTGGAAGTCTATCATCGACGTCACTAAACAATTCTACTTCGATGAATTTCGTGTAACGTATCATCAATTTTCTTCATAATTAAAATAAAACATTTTTCATTAAATAAAGTTATTAATATTATTTTTTTTTGTGCGAAATATTTTGACCGGAATATGACCATCGAGGCGTTTGTTAGAGTGACATGGGAGACTGTGGCCAAAAAATGCTATGCCGACTTTATCTACAAGTGTAGTTTGGTGATCGAGTGACTCGTTTATATTATTTAGGTGGTTTGGTATGCATGGTGAGCAGATTTTGCAAGACATAAGCATATGGCTCATTAAGAGCAAGCATTATGAAATCGATTATCGGAGACCGATGGTCCTAGTGTGTGTCCGTCTAGACATGCGGGAGCTTTCATATCTATGAAAGAGCATACACGTTGCTTGGTAAATTGCACACTCTTTATTATTAATTACATGTTTCAAGAAATTTTATTTTGTTTCTCACATTCTTCATAATGAATTTTTTTCAAGAGGAAAAATCGGGCTATGAGCCAATGAGTTTTGAGGTGTTTAAGATGACTTATAAGCAATGAGATGATTCTTTCATCGATAGGCGTTCCTAACAAACAATGATAAGTGTTTTTCAATTTCAAATAGTAAATATGAAAAGATAATCTAACATTTATTTTAATCCTATAATGATGATATCATTATTTTCATTATGCAAGACCGTGTGGAACAACTTATCCAAGAGGCGATATGCAGCTCAACAGCAAGTAAGAATCATGGAGCCAAAAGTTGACGAGAATACCATATACCTCGAGGTCAGTTGGAGAGAAGAAGAAAAGGTATTATGGTGTAGGCATATAGTCGGTGCATTACCTATCCCAATCGGTGGCAACGACTCTTCCTCTTCGATGTCGCATTATGCCATTGACCTAACTAACGAAGAGCTTTAGAGGGGCTATAAGGTTATAAAGGAAGTAATGAAAGAGATGCATGTGAAACGAGCATGAGCTCCAAAGTCCGGTCTTAAAGCGGTAGACGACTATACATAGTCCGAAATCTCGGTACGAATCGATGGCATCTTTAGTGATGAGGCTAGCATAGAGAACAAGGGTGCCTATTTATCCGTCGACTAGTCGGCAGCCTACCGTTCCTTCCACACGACCTCCCATTTAGCCTCCACCCGATCCTCCCGCCAAGCCCTCCACACAAGTATTAGGAGTAGGATATGGGATTAGACGACTCGAATGAGTGATAGATCAAACATTTAGTGACTTTGTTTTATTTTACCGGATGTACTACCGAATGTTATTGTTAATATTAATTCATTTTTAATTTATACATTTTTACTTTTAATTTTTAACTATTACATCCAATATTAATTATTAAATGAAATATTAATAAATTAAAAAGAAAAAAATAAAATGAATTTTTTTTTATTTTTTAAAAAATATAGCAATGGATTAATGACAAATTGCTTTTTTTTATTTTATTTTAGAGATGGAATAACGATAGATTAGCAACAAATTACCCTTTTCATTTTAGTGATGGATTAGCGAAAAATTACCCTTTTCATTTTAGTGATGAAATAGCCGGGACTTTGTTAGCTATAGATATTAATGATGGATATTCGATTGTTGTTCGGCGATGGTCTTAGCGATGGATTAGCAATGAAAGCCATGATGATTGTACGAAGAAAAAAATGATGGATTGGCGATGGAATTTTCATTGCTAATTTAGAAACGTAATGGATTTTTCCCTCGTGAAAAATTTGCAACAAACGAAATAACGATTGACAGAGTCATCCATCATTGGTCAATCGTTAATGGAAATGAGTGACCAATTTGGAGCAATTAGCGATGAAATAATCCATCGATAATTGTCTCTTTTTTAGTAGTGGTGGCATTTAAAGGCTAAATGTCAAGTTTCGTCCCTAGTCATATCGGGGTTACCTAGAATTTTGGTCAAAAAATCAAATTTATGCTAGCATTGCTATCGAAGGCATAGGTTGTGACCTTTCTAACCAAAGTTAAAAGAAAAAGCTAAAATCATTAAAAAGTGTAAAGTTCGTGGTTTTTTTTAACATTAGGCCAAAAATAAATTAATGGATTTTTCAAATCGAAGATTTTCTAGAGGGTTTTCTCGGTAATATGTAATAATAATCTCATTTCATAGTTTTTTACGAGTCCGATACTCGATTTTTTTTTTTTTTTTTTGCATGATCAAGTTCAGGTTCTTTTTGATTGCAATCGAAAAGAAAAAAAAATTTCTCTAGATTTTTTACTGTTGGCATACCAATCTTGGTCAATTATTTTTCTATTACACTATAAAATTTCTTTAGTAGGAGTTTTTATTTCTTTCTATCGACTATTTGTTTTATCAACTAATAAATTAGTTTTACTTTCCGGTAGCTATAATAGCGGATGCAATTTAATTATTCAATATTGATGAAATGAGACTCTTGTTATTCTCTTGTAATTTAATCTAATGGGTATCATACAAAAAAAAAAAAAAAAAGTATGTTATGAAAATTATTGATCTTGTAAACATCAAAAGAATATCAAAAAGGTCTTTTTGTTTTCGCAGATTAAAGTAGTGTTGAATATCATCATTGGACACGATCAAAGAACATCACACTATCCTTTCTTCTTTTTTTCTTCGTATACTAAAATACTGTTGAATATTATCATTAGACACTTATTAGCGTAGTTAGTAAATAATTTGTGTTTTCCATACATCATTTAAGAATCGAATCTCAGAAGAGATTATAAACAAATAATTTCTGTTGAATATTAACTAGAAAAAAGAATCTTAATAGCGAAACAAACTCCAAAGACAATTCCAACTCCTTTCGTTTCCATGCAAATCAGGGCAATGGAAGCATTGATTTTAATAGAGAAACGACTTCCATCATCCATGTCATTTTCAACTTCAACTTTATTGATAGAAATTGATAACAATTAGTGGGGTGTTTCAATTTAGATTATTCATCGAAATATTGGCTGTCCAAATCTATGGTTAACATATTTCATTATGGAGTCGTAAAAAGTTATTCATGCAAATTCCGAATCATTTCCTTGCCACCACGGCACTATTAATTCCGACAGATTTTTTTTGACTATTCCAGAATGAATAATCAATGCTATGGGATACCACAAGTATTGATTTACTAGAGAAATCACATCCAGTCACTTTTAACTTCAACTTTATTGATGGAAAATGATCACACTAGCTAGTGCCGTTTGGAGAATTTTCTGTTCGGTTTATTCATCGAAATATTCTGGCTATCCAAATTGTTCTTAACACAACATTTATTTATTGTAGAATAGTCGTCAACATTATTTTACGCAAATTCCAACTTCTTTCCTTGCGATGCTGTTGGGACACTATATGTCTGTAAGCATTGATTTGGACATATACATTGACTGACTATTCCACAGTGAATAATCAGTGATAAGTTAAGGCCACATTTAGACGCCTTGAATATTTCGATGAATGATCTGAAATGAAAAATCTCTATTACTGCTATCAATTTTCATCCATAAAGTTGAAGTTAAATATGACATAAGAGATGGATGAACGTTCTCTATCAAATTCGATACTTGGAAAGCCCTAATTTGCATGGCAAGGAAGAGAGTTTCTTATTTTAGAAATCAATTTCTTGATTTGGAAGTAAATAACCTAAAATGAAATGAGTTTCCTAATTTAGCTTTAATAGTATTTTGGAAAATTGTTTCCTAATGTGGGCCACCTAAAATTATTTAATTTAATTTATTTAGATAGTCCAAATTAATTAATTAGGCCAAAATAGTTTTGGACAATAGGTTTAATTAAAATCCTAAAAAATAATTTGGTGGGAGAATAAACATGAACCTTATTGGATAAGGATGAATATTTTATAGATGAAGATCAAAAGCTCACATGTTAAATAAGTCATAATCCTTCAAGGATTAGGAAGCAACAACCAAAAGTCCAATAAGGAATAGTTATCGTCCCACCCTTCCCCCCCCTTCTTGTCCTTGGAGGATAAGGAAAATCCTATAAATTAGAGGAGAGATGTAGCAAAAGATAAAATTAAGAGCAAAGGAAAATTCAATAATAGCAAGAAAGAAAATTATGGCATTCGGCCTAAAGGAAACGAAAGAGAAAATTATTTTCTCCCTAACCCTAGCATGCCACCATTTCTTCCTCTCCCTTGGGTTATTGTAAAAATTACTCGGATTAGATTCCTATAGGAAACACTAAACAAGTCGAAAAGGTGGAGCTAGCACTCTACTAATTTTGAGTGCTTCTTTGTAATTGCTTGGACTCGCATAGATAATCAATAGAGGTCGGATGCTTGGACAACTTCTTTCTCTCGCTAAAGAATTTAGATCTACACTATAAGAGATAATTCTTTATTCATCACTTTAATTCATGAATATATGATTAGTTAATTCAAAAGCATGATCTTGAGCCCTTTAGATTGAGAAAATTTTTATTTTATTCCGCACCTTCATATGATGCATGATCCTTCGAGGGCGTGTTAGCCATTGAATGAGTGATGGATGTTATGCTGGCTTCATCTCTTCCTTATAATAATAGTGGTATGAAAAGTGTTTGATTCGATGACTAGAGAAGGAGCCGTGGTACCGGGAACCTCGACCTTTCTCTTTCCTTTTTTTGATGTATGTCGATCTTTTGAGTTTTATTTTTTTTTACCGTAAGTTTTTTTATATTTCCTCCCATAGGTGGTTGTGTGTTCTTCCCTTTTTGTGTGTGCATACTGAATAGCTATTGGGGTGCTTTTAGGGTTAACCAAGGATTTTTTTTTCTATTTTAGTTTTCTCTCTATTATTATTAGTCGGGCCTAACCCAATGCCTAGTATCTAGCCCAACTTTAATCTAGGCCTAATTCTATCATTTTTTTTTTTGTTTTCTTTCTTTTTTTTTAATATTTTTCTTTTTTGTACTTTATGTGGGTAAAAATAGGATGATGACAACATCACCCTCTTTACAATGCTTCGCGCCAAACATGTAAGAAAAAAGTCTTTAGTTAGGAGAAGAAGGTTGGGTAGCTACCGTGTTTCAGTTGAAGGATAAAGGAAGATGAAGGTAGCAACCGGTATTTGGGAGGTCAGCTAGTATTTGGTGGGGAGGATTTCTAGGGAAGATGAATAGTTGATCCTTTCCTTTGATTGTCCACGTCACTACCTATATCACATTTAAAGTCTAGTTGTCATGCTTCATCACCTATCATATCGGTGTTACCTAAAAGGTCAAAAATTCAATTTATTCTAGTATTGTTATTGGAGATTTAGTTGGTAACCTTTCTATCTAGAGATGGTAATCTATAGTCTTGCTTCGGAATCATGAAAGAGAGAAGAGAGGGAAGCAGAGCAAGGGAGATTCAAGAAAGACAAGAGGAAAGAAGAGAATAAGAAGAGTGAGGCGAAACCCTCTAGTTCGAGTTAAAGGAAGGATGACAAGGAGATGGAAGCTTTAGGTTCGTTTCTAGAGAATGAGGAGAACGAGAGAATAGTAGAGAAAAGAAAGAGAGGGAGGGTTTGGTCAAAAATGTTTTAGGGAAAAGAAATGGGATTGTTTTTGGTTTAGGCCGACTGAAGTCGATATGGGTTGGGCCAAGCCTAACCCATGAGAAGCTAGAGTGGGCTAATCTCGGACTAGCCTAGCTCGCGTAAACAAAAAGGAAAAAGAATTTGGGCCGGCTGATCCCAGTCCAATTTAGTGAAAAAAAAGAAAAGAAAAAAGGAATGGGAATAGAAGGGAGGAAGTTAGGGCTAATCTAGAAGGCCTCACCCAATGGCTCGAAGGCCTATTGACTAAAAAAAAAAAAAAAAAGGGATTAGTTTTATTTTATTTAATCTTGAATTTATTTTATGTAGGTTTGTTATTCTATGTTTAATTTGGATTTTAATTTTTTTTATTTCCTTTAATTTATTTCATTAATTTAATTGTGGATTTTATTTTGTAATTAGACTAGGTGATTAATAGGCAAACAGATTATCAATTCTCATAATTTTTAAGGACTCGAAGATAATTCCCCACCAATAAAAAATCAATATATAATAAAAAAGATAAAATGTAAAAAAGAAAAGAATTATTTTAGTTATTAGATTAAGTAATTAATAGATGGTAATTATCAAATCTCTTAATTTTTAGGAACCGATGAGGGATCTCCATCGATAATAAATAAATAAATAAAAATAAAAAAGAAATGAAATTCTATTTTTTTTAACAAATTTTCCTATATAATAGGAACTACTATTAACTCAAATCATTTTAGTAATTAGGGCGTTCTCCGACACACCGGTTGTGTTGAAACTCAAACTTCGATCTAATATTTGAACCGACATATCTCCCGACGAATAGATCCGATGATTAGTTCAATGCAATGTCACAAACTAAAAGAAAAAACTTAGTTTGACACAAAAAAAAGCTTTGAATTTCGACTAGGGTGATTAATATCTTTCCAAAAGTGTAACCAACACTTTACCCTAGAGTCTTTGAACGAGTGTCTATTTTAGGTTCCTAATTCCTTCAATACTAAATGGCGACTCCCATAAATTAGTTATAACTTGCATCCCCATAATAAATCATAAATAGCTCCAAACAAAATTTAAATAATTTTTAATTTTTAATTTTTTTAGAGTCTCACCCAATGTCGGATAGTGATATTTACTAGTAAAAATCCTATTGTATTGCGTTTGTCCATGGTTTTTTGATTTGTTTTATATAGTATAATAAGTGTATATATAATATATTTAGCAGAAAATCACCTATATTATAGATAATAAAATTAAAACATACCATAAATACATAATTTTTAATTGAACTCTATTTTCTCATCATAATTCTCATACAAAGTTCATTAAATATAAATGTAGATAAAAAGAATGTTTTATTAATGTGATGCTAATATGAATTTGTTATAGAACTAGGAAATCCATCAGTATGAATCGTACACAAATAATTGAAGAATTACAATGATATTTTCTATGCAAAAATGAGACTTTTAGAGAGATATTTATTTCCAAGATTAGAAGAAATATACCTCCAACAAGCATAGAATACAATCGAATCAAACCCATTTATCTATGAATAGGAAGTGCCTGGTTAAAAAAAGATTAAAAATTTAGATACCACTAAATGCATTATTTTTCAAACTAATTAAAAAAATCGAGACTTGTGGAATCCGAATGATTTCACATGCAATCTTCAGATACTGGTGAACTTCTCCAGGACTTTGATAGTCCATCAGTTTTGAAAGTCATATATGCAATACGCCCGTTCCTTTCTAACTACATACAAAATTTAGGAGTATTTAGTAACTTTTTCGATAGGACTTCATGTTGTTAATCTCATTTATTATTATTATTATTATTTTGGGATAAATGATCTAAATGATGAACTAAATCTCAAAAAAAATAAAGTTTAGGGAAGTTAAAATACAAATTCAAAATTCAAAAAACTATTTTTTAAATAGACTAAAGTTTAGGAGAGATTTTTTAAATAGACTAAAGTTCAGGAGAGATTTTACGTTTTAGTCTATTTTTCTTGTAACTACTTTCGCACTTTTTATTAAATAAAACTTTTATAATTCCATTTGGATGCTAACCTATCTCTTTTGAAGATAAGCGATGGTATTTAAAATAAGAATTCCAAGCTCTAATTTGATAATAACCTATAAATAATATTTTAAATCTTAAAACTAAATTCTAAGTGGTTAATAAGCTATTAGGATAATTACCAAGAAATCATAAAAAAAATAAATATTCTATCTAAAATCTTTATCAATTTATTTTTAAATCTCTCCAATCAAAATAATATTTTTCTTACCAAAACACTTAATAGAGAACCCCAACTTAACACTTATTAATTATTGGGTGTTTTGATAAGAAAAATATTATTTTAAGTTTGAGAGATTTAAAAATAAAGGCTTAATGTTCTAGAAAATTATGAACTTTGCACTTTTTAATGATTTTAGCTCATTCTTTTTAATTTTGGATAGAAAAGCATCAACTAAGCCTTCGATAACAATACTAGCACATATTTGATTTTTTTGATCAAAATTTTGGACAATGATGACAAGGTAGGTGATGAATCATGACAGCTAGTTTTTAAATGCCTTGCGGGTAGTGACATGGAAAATCAATGGAAATGATCCATTGTTCATCTTTCTCAAAAATCCTTCCTACCAAATACCAACCGCCCAACTAAATACTAGTTGCTACCTTCCTCCTCCTTCATCCTATAACCAACACACACTAGCTGCCCATCCTTCTTCTTCTTTTGATTAAAGTTATGGCATTATGATTAAAGAAGCAGTGAAGGTAGATTGAGCTATGATTGAAGTTGTGAAATTATGATTGAAGTTGTCGTATCTTTTTCTCTCACTCGCCTTTCAATCTCATCATCCCACTCTTATAGTTTTTCTAGAGACCAAATTCTAAGTAGTCTTAATTTGGAGAAAGTAGTGACCCTTGCAATTTTGCCTTCATTAATATAAGCCTTGTCAACAATTTTTATGACAAAAAATTCAAAATCTAACCTTCTTAGCTTTAACCATGACAAATCTTGGTTTTCAAGGTTGGGCAATCTTCCTAGAGGAGAAAAAACCTCATGGTTTCTACAATTGTTGAGTTGAACCTTCATTAATCTAGTTAATGATATAATCCAACTGGACAAAAAGATCTTACCGTAATCAACTATTTTTAGAATTTCTAAGTCCGATGACCGGTGTACAGCTTCAATTAAGGCATCCTTATTTGCTTCCCATGGAACCTTAATCCTAAATAATACAATTACTTTTTATTCTTTAGTTATGCTTTCTCAACTTCACTTACATCTACTATATTTCCCAGTTTCTTTATCAAAAGAGTTCTTTTAAGGTGGTTTTAAGTTTTTTAATTCTCCAAGATTAACTCGCTATACTTTTATTCTCGCCACCACTACACACAATGCATTGAGTTAATGTTCAAAGAGAACTTAACCTCTCTATTCTCTTAGTTATGAAGGCTACTCTAGGAAAATAAATCCCCGGATGCCTCAATTCAATCAATTTTTCGATTACTTGGGGTAAATCCTCTAGAGAGCTATAGCAAGAAAGTTGTAGGGATTGTAGATTACATAAACTACGCATGGTTTCAGGCAATGACTTAAATTCCTTACAATATTCCAAATTGTGGTAGGTCTTGGTGATTTGGTTAGGAGAAGCAGGCTAGGTAGCTAGTGTATTTGGTTGAAGGATGAAGAAAGAGGAAGATAGAAGCTGGTATTTAGCTAGGCAATTGGTATTTAGTGGGGAGGATTTTTGGGGAAGATCAATAGTGGATGCTTTTCTTTGATTTTCTAGGTGGCATTTAAAGTCCAGCTATCTAGCTTCATCACCTGTCTTGTCTACGTTGCTCAGAATTTTGGTTTGAAAAATCAAATCTTTACTAGTATTAATTGTTATTAGAGGCTTAGTTATTGACCTTTCTATTCAAAGTTAATAGAACAAGCTAAAATCATTAAAAAAATGTAAAGTTCGTGATTTTTTTTTAAATTAAACCAAAAATAAATTGACAGATTTTATAGATAGAAGATTTCAAGTGGGTTTTCTAGTAATATGTAATAATAATAATCTCATTTCATAGTTTTTGACGAGTGTGATGCTGATATATATATATTTTTTTATCACGATCAAGTTCATGGTTCTTTTTCATTGCAATTGGGAAAAATAAAAACTTTTTCTTAGGATTTTTTACTATTGACACCAATCCTCGTCAATTATTTTTCTATTACACTAAAAAATTTCTTTAGTAGGAGTTTTTATTTCTTTCTATCGACTATTTGTTTCATCAATTAATAAATTAGTTTCACTTTCTGGTAGCAATAATAGCGAATGCAATTTAACTATTCAATATTGATAAAATGAGACTCTTATTATCCTCCGGTAATTAATTTAATCTAATGGGTATCATACAAATAAAAAAACAAGAATATGTAAGTTATGAGCATTATTGATCTCATAAATATCAGAAGAATATCGAAAGGCCTTTTTGTTTTTTCACATATTAAAGTAGTGTTTAATGTCATCCTTGGACACGATCAAAGAACATCAAACAATCTTTCTGGTTTTTTCATATATTAAAATACTATTGAATATTATCATTAGGCACTTATTAATGTAGTTAGTAAAGGAATGTGTTTTCCGTATCATCATTTAAGAATCAAATCTCAGAAGAGATTATAAACAAATAAGTTCTCTTAAATGTTGATCGAATGTACTGGAAAAAAGAATCTTAATAGCGAAACAAACTCCAAAGACAATTCCAACTCCTTTCCTTTCCATGAAAATCTGGGCAATGCAAGCATTGATTTTAACAGGGAAACGACTTCCATCTTGTATGTCATTTTCAACTTCAACTTTATTGATGGAAATTGATAACAATTAGTGGGGTTTTTCAATTTAGATTATTCATCGAAATATTGGCTGTACAAATCTGTCGTTAACATATTTCATTATGGAGTAGTAAAAAGTTATTCATGCAAATTCCAAATCATTTCCTTGCCACCACGGCACTATTAATTCCGACAGATTTTTTTGTGACTATTCCAGAATGAATAATCAATGCTATGGGATACCACAAGTATTGATTTATTAGAGAAATCACATCCAGTCACTTTTAACTTCAACTTTATTGATGGAAAATGATCACACTAGCTAGTGCCGTTTGGAGAATTTTCTGTTCCGTTTATTCATCGAAATATTCTGGCTATCCAACTTGTTGTTAACACAACATTATTTATTGTAGAATAGTCGTCAAAATTATTTTACACAAATTCCAACTTCTTTCCTTGCGATGCAGTTGGACACTATGTCTGTAAGCATTCATTCGGACATATTCTTTGACTGACTCTTCCACAGTGAACAATCAATGATAAGTTAAGGACAAATTTAGACAGCTTGAATATTTCGATGAATGATCTGAAATGAAAAATCTCTATTGCTGCTATCAATTTTCATCCATAAAGTTGAAGTTAAATATGACATCAGAGATGGATGAACATTCTCTTTCAAAATCGATACTTGCAAAGCCCTAATTTGCATGGCAAGATTTCAATTAAAACAATTCAAAAAATACATGCATAGTTTATTTATTTATTTTTTTTAATGTTATTGTGTTTTTAAAACCTCATATTGAATGTTATGAAACTTATCAAGTACAAGACCCAATTACATCAAAATCACGAAGAGTAATTTTCTTAAAAAATTATTCTAATAATTTTAAAAGAATAAAATGCATACAAAACAAGCCTAACATGCCATAAAAAAATAGAAGACAAATATGTTCATTAAAATAAAAATAAAAATAACAATAATATTGATTAGTTGCTACTTATCTATATTAAATAAGAAAATATGGTGTAGTCTCAAGCTTTTGGAGAGAGCAACATTATTTTTCACTTTGAATTAATCAAATATTCAAAATTTATTACTATTTATAGAGAATTAGACTCATTAACTAGGAATCTGTGATTGATCGATATTGCACATCATCATACTTTTGTTTTAGCAATTGCATGTTAGGTTTTTTTTTTTATGTATTATTTTATTATTTTAACTTATAACAATAATATTTAAAAGAAAAATATTTAAGAATTTTATTATGATGGGGTCTCACATATGACACTTTTATATATTTATTACGAGGTTTAAAAAATAACTTGAAAATTAAAAAAGAAAAAATAATTTGATCTCTGCACTCTTTGAATTATTTTGATTGAAGCCTTATAATCTTTAAATTATTTTGATTGAGTTACTCTATTGGGGTTCTATGTATGACAAGTCCGACATTTTCAAGAGTGGGTGCTCCTCATCCGTGCGACATAAGCTCACAATTAGCGGCATTATAAGGAGGGACAAAAATAAAATAAAATTAACAATATAAAGACTTAATTTTCATGAAAAAGAGCATAGGGTTTCACTCAAAATAATTCAAAGAGTAAATGGATCATATATGAGAAAAGCCCATTAGGTTTTTATATAATTTGAGTTACGTAAATCACGTGCTAGCTACGCACGTGGACCTCCAGATCCACTTAATAATAGGACATAATTTGCATTGAATAATTATTCAAGGATTGGTTATGCTTTGACCAATATTAGAGAGAGATTTGACACATTATACTTTTAAAAAATTGGAAGAAAACCTAACCCCAATTAAGAGAATGACTAATTTTTATCTCTAATTTTATTTACAAACTAGTTATACTAAATACTTTGTTCAAGAACTTCTTACACTTTGATCAATAATACAAGAAGTCATTTTGAATGTCATATGGTGGTGACCTCTTGGTGATTATAAATAAAATAAAATAAAAGTATAAGTGTGAAAATGTGGAATTGCCACTCATTTTTCAAAAAAAGTGATAAGAGAAACCTAACACGAGTCTTAAAAGTCCTACATAGGGGGGTTGATTACACAACTAGAGAAGACTATAGTCACCTTAGTATGCCATCGCAATGAGGTTACCTTGCCTTTCTAATGTATGAGAATTCATTCATGCAAGTAACCTTTTCACCCTAATTTGTGAGTTTGATTATTTGGGCTCTTTTCTAATCAGTCTTAAATGAGATGATTTAGAGAATGAAAGAAAACTTAGTCTCTCACCTAAATATCATTGACTCTTTGGAGCCCTTTTAGGAAGGTAAAATTTAAGGCTTAAAGCTTATTGTGAATTAAATCCTAATTCCACACAAAAATGAAAAATGAAAATAAAATGAACAAGGGCCATAGGCCTAAATTCCCTAACCAAACTATGAAATTAAAATAATTACAAGTCTATAATAACCAAAAAAATAGACACCACACCACCTTAAAATATTAAATTTGGTCCAAGGCCAAATTAAGAGCTAAATCTGCAAGAAGAAGAAATTAGTGGTGCCATAATGATAAATTAAAATTAACTATAAAGAATAGCAATACAAATATAAACAATAAATTAACAAGGAAAAAGTTTGTCATTACAATAAAGCGAGTCTTAGGTTCTAAACCTACTCCCTTTAGATCGACCTATAAGGACACCACATAAAATAAACACACAAAGTGATAGATTTAATAAAATTAATATGCAAAAACCACAAATCACATAAGACGGCACCCCGAAAAATAAAATAGCCAATAGGCCTTCATAAGGTCCTTGGCCTATTTAATTTTGATTTGGCTTATTTTAATTTTCTAAAAAAAAAACAATTGCTAGTCTATTGCTAGCTTCATCATCAACCAACAATTCCTAAGGGACTTTTTATATTGAAAATAAAAATAATGTGCAATATATTATTAAACCCCTTATTTTTTTAAATATATATATATATATATATATATATATATATATATATATATATATATATATATATATATATATATATATATATATATATATATATATATATATATATATGAAAAGTAAAAATAAGAAAACCCTAAAAAAATAGTAATTATTCTCTACCCCAATTAAATCATATATACAAATTAAAAAAAATTAAATTGGAATCTTTTTAAATCTATCAAATAACATCAATAACCATCAATTCAAATCTTATCAATTAAGCCCAAATTAAACAACTCTAATTTAGTTAATTATCTCAATCCTATGTTAATCACATAATTGATTTTATAGAATATAAATCAATAATATAATCATGCAATTCATAAAAATTTGAATGCAAATAAAAAAAAATGTTAAAGCGCGAGTGGTATAATTATCAAATAAGAAGTTCGGGGACTAAATTGGACACAAGCAAAACAAGGGGAAGAGAGATAGATATGGCGGGTGTGGCACATGCAAAAAGAGCTCGGTGGCTTACTCTCACATGTGAGGGTATGTTAACCATCGGATGAGTGGCGAACCATTATGCCGGCTTCATCTCTTCCTTCCAATAATAGTGGTACGACAAGTGTTTGATTTCGATGGTCTGGAGGAGGAATAATGGTGCTAGGAACCTCGGCCTCTGTTTTTCCTTTTTGTGGTGTATGTCAATCTTTTGAGTTTCTTTTTACTGTAAGGTTTTTTTATATTTCCTCCCCTAAGTGGTTGTGTGTTCTTCTCTTTTTTTTATTTTTTTTTGTATGTGTATATAGGATATTTATTGTGGTGTCGATAGTGTTAACCAAGATTTTTTTCCCTATTTTTTTTTATTATTATAAGTCGGCCTAACCCAATGCCTAGTATCTAGCCAAATCCTAATGTAACACCCAAGGCCTAATTAGGAGCCGAGAGTGCTACTTGGATTGTCTCATACCCTAAAGTGCAAGGTGATGCACTATGTTCACTATCTTGGACCTCCATCACATTGCACGATGGAATTTTCCTATTCAATTTAAAGTTTAAGGCTTCCTAAATTTGATATTTAGTATTAAAGAATTTTTGGAACCCGATGCATATTATAAACTCTTTTATTTCTATTCATAACTAAAACATAAACTTAAAATCCTTAAACGAGATAAAATCATCAACACTTTTTAAATAAACACAAACATTTCATCATGCTTTAATCTCATCAATATATCTATAAGTATATCCACATTGACCTAAAGTTTATCACTACAACTCAAAATGGCAGAATTTAAGCATTACTCATAAGTTATCGAACCTAACAATAGTTAGCCTTCAAACTTTAAACCCGGACATGTAGTCCATAATTTGGCAACTCTGTAGCTATGGCTATCATCCTCAATGCATCTACATGTCCTCAAGCATTGCTTTATTCGCCTACACCAAAAGAAAAAACAAAATGAGCTAAAGCTCAATAATTGCAACTTTGCATGAATGCAATGAAAACCATCATTTTTCATCCTTGTAATTCTTTTTTATCTTTTGGGTTTACCTTACCGAATACATATAGTATCATTCCTTTTATTTTTGTAAGGCTCAAGACATGTTCGATTCAATTCAATGAAACTCATGAGGGTTAATCATTTCCCTTATCCCTCTTGAACATGCCCATCCATGTCATGTCATGTCCTTATAAAAGCATGCCATGTCTTGATAAAACTATATACATGTCCTTTCTTGAATGCTTGAAATCATGGCATAAAATATTTCATAATATGAATGAAATTAGAATACAATATCAAACATAAACATGAACATGATTCATATGACATTAAGCCATTCCTTAATACATTCCACATGATGTGATAAGACTAAATATTGTCATGCCTACCGAGCCATGAATACAATTAACGTGACGTGACAAGGCTAAAATTATCTAGCCTTTCATCAACCATGAACATAACTCATTTGTCATCAACAATTCATGAATATAACTTGAAATGACTCATGGTCGAATCCTTCACATGGCACTATAAGCATATGACCTTCTAACATAAGGCCAAAACCAATAATGAACATAATCCAAACTACTTCAATTATTTTCTTTAATTTGACTCCATCATGCCATAATAACCAAATAATTCCGTGGCCATTGATTGAATTTATCATAAGATACAATTATAGAATTCTTCATTTAGCTTACATAGACTGAACCATCCTCCATCAACTCTAGCCTACATATTATTTAATTAAAGACACCACATTTAGCAAAACTATATATTCTTCCATGACTATCACATGTCATGACATAACAATTTTTTTCAACGAAAATCAATTGTCATGGCTTCACAATTTTCATCAACAATAATCAAATATCATGGCTTTGAAATTGTCATCAATGAAGACATACAACAATCAACGCAACTAATTATCATTCCATCAATCTCAAGTTCCCAACAACATGTCGAAGAAGACATAAATCCATTATAAAATCTCACTTGAACACTAATTTTAGGTCTTAGCTGAATATGGTCACACCAATACACATCATACATAATCATTTTCAAGCCATATCACATCCATTCATCCTTAAACAAACTTGTTCATTGCAATCCAACACAACGTAAAGCATTAAGCAAACAATCTAACAATTTCTCCCTTAGTCAAATGTTTCATCCATTCAACTAATAGAGATTTCCTTAATCATTCAATTCATACAATTCACTTTATCATGTTCAATCTTAATCTACTTATAAATCAAGCTATCCTATTTCTTCATTTTATTAGATCAAACTATATCTACATAAGGCTAAAGCCACTAAACTTCATTGTTTAATCATCCAATTCCATAATCTTTCAAATTGAAGGCTTGGCCAAATCGCTCTCTTACCGAACAACCAAGTGATTCCTTCTCATCAAATCTAAAAACATCACCAATTAAACCAAATCCCATTCATTTATTCAAAACATAACTATCACATAATTTAAACACAAATCCCTAAATTCCTAATTGAATTATAGCATGATTAACTTACACCTTTTAAGCTTACGTTAGGGCTTCGAAGCCTAAGAATTGGATTTGAAAAACCTAGACTTCTCGAACATTGTAGAGGACATTTGAAGCTTTTCATAATGATATATTAAGGTCAAAATCCAAGTTCTTTTGGGCCTCTAAAAAATATTTCATATTCTATTTTAGAGAGCTAACCTAAGTCCTATATGAAGTCCGGATCAATTACGATGTTTAATTTACATCTTGAGTTTCATAACTTTAATTAGTGCAAGACCACGTCCTTAGAATAGTTAAGAGATAAACCTATAATTCTTATGAAGGTCATGAGTCAAACTAGTCGGTCGATAGAGGAATCCAACTATAAAGTTAGAATCCTAAGGTCTGGTAGACGAATTGAGTTTGTGGCGTATTTAGCCCATAACTGAAGCTATAGGCTTCATGCATTAAAAAGACTAGAAAAAGGTCTACAAATTTTTTAAGGAAAGAAAAATCTAATTTGGCATTTATCAAGTTTAATAATCACAAGCAAATGCAAGGCTATCAAGCTTCCCCTTTAGTTCTAAGCCAAAACATGGTCTACACATTTAATCAAACATTTTATTTGCATCAATTTCCGACAACATAATATTTTCCTATTCTTTCTAGTATTGGTTGAATGGTTCTTCCCAATGAATATTGCTTAAGCTCCTCCAACCATTTAGTCACTCAACATAAATAATAAATCATCGACCATATAATGTCACATTCAATTATTCAAATCCTACATTATCACACAATTTCAAAATAAACTATTATTACCCAATTCAAAACAAAACAATAATTAATCATTTAACCTTTATCAATACAATGTTTAATCATCAATTAAACACTTGCTATAACATTACAATAACTAATCATCCATTAATTTCATAATCCAAGTATCAATTATACACTATTCATTTAAATCCCCAATTAGAAACCCTAGGTTTCATATGCACTCAAATCTCAAAATCAATACATACGAACTCTAAGTCTTGTGCTTGAGTGGAAATTACACTTACCTAATTATCCTTGATGCTTAGTTTTTCTTGATTCTTGCAAAATCTTCCCTCTTTATTCTTCCTCTTGGTTTTGGCCAAGGCTCCTCTCCTTACCTCTCCTTGTGCTTGCTTCCTTAGGTCTTTTAACAATGTTTTATGGGCAAATTAATGTTGATTTTGGATGAAATTTGGGTAGGGGTGGCTTAATTTCTTATATCTCTACCTCCTTTCCTTAGCATTTCTTCCTCTCTTCCTCTTGTTTCATGGCCAAATGATCTAACTTGAAATTTTAGTTTCTAAACTCTATTTTTTGGACAAAAATACCAACCAAATGGGTGGTTCGAATACCTCCTATTTTACCTCATTTTACCATTTTAGTCTTTAACCTTCATAATTCTATTAAATCATGCTCGTATAATTTCAATTTCCCTCCTTTAATTGTGACGTTTCAATCTCCTCTAACATAATTTCCAAATTAATTTGGGTCTCTTGGGCCCCTCCTTTATTTGATTTAAATTGGTTAAGCTTTTAATCTTTGTAATTACCTCTCTAAAATAATCTAAGTAAACACCCAAAACTTATTATCCAAAAATTTATTATTCATTCTCACTAATTATTTTCTTAATTATTTTCTCCTAATTTTCTAATGTTTATGTGTACATAAATAATATTTTATGTACATAATAATACTAATTCAAATATTTAACTTAACTAATTACTCCATAATTAAATATTTAGGCATTAATAAAAATATTTCTCCCTCATACATACATATATAATTATTTAAGAGGTTTTTGGTCAAAAATATCACACTTAATCTAAGCCTAGTTCTCTCATTTTTAGTTTCTATTTTTTTTATTTTCTTACTTTATTTATTTATTTGTACTTTACGTTGATTAAAAAAAGGGTAAGAATAGCTACTTCCTTTTTACAACGCTTATGTGTCAAACATGTAAGAAAACAAGTCTTTGGTTAGGAGAAGAAGGCTAGGTAGCTAGTGTGTTTTGGTTAAAGGATGCAAGAAAAGAAAGGTAGCAACTGGTATTTTGTATGCGGGATTTTTAAGGAAGATGAATAGAGGATCCTTTCCTTTGGTTTTCCACGTCATTGCCTACATGGCATTTAAAGTCTAGTTGTCATGGTTTTTCACCTATCATATCAGCGTTGCCTAAAAGTTTGGTAAAAAATTAGATATATCCTAATATTATTATCAAAAGCTTAGTTAGTGACCTTTCTATCTAGAGATGGTAATCTCTAGTTCGCTTATAGAATCGTAAAGGAGAGAAGAGAAGGAGGTAAAGTGAGGGAGATATCGGGGAAGATAAGAGGAAAAAAGAGAATAAGTAGGCAAAGGTACATCCCGTTGGTTTAAGTTAAAGGAAGGATGACAACGAGATGGTAGCTTTGGATTCGTTTCTAAAGAAGGAGGAGAACGAAGAATAAAAGAGAAAAGAAAGAGAGGGAAGGTTTGATTGAAAAACTTTTTAGAGGAAAAGAAATAGGATTATTTTTTGGTTTAGGCTAGCTAAAGTAGGTGGCCCAACCCATGAGAAGTCTGGATTGGGCTAATCTTAGCATAGTCCAACTTGAGAAAAAAGAAAAAAAAAAAAGAATTTTGGTTAGGCTGATTCCAGCCTAGTTAAGTCCAAAAATAATAATAATAATAATGGAAGGATAAGGGAGGAAGTTACGGCGAATCCGGAGGGCTTGGCCCAATGGCCAACCGATAAAAAAAAAGGCTTAAGTTTGATTTTATTTAATCTTGAATTTATTTTTTGTATAGTTGTTATTCTATGTTTTATTTGGCTTTTAATGTTTAATTTTCTTTAATTTTTTAATTAACGTAATTATGGATTTTGTTTTAGTAATTAGATTAGGTGATTAATTATTAGACGAATTGTTAAGTCTTCTAATTTTTAAGGATTGAATACAATTCCCATCAAATATATATATATATATGATAAAAATGGACAAAATTTCAAAAAAAAAAAAAGAATTTATTTTAGTAATTAGATTAAGTGGTTAACATATATATAATTATCAAGTCTCCAAATTTTTATGAATTCATGATGATTCTCCACCGATAAAAAAATAAAAAAAATAATAATAAAAAAGAAATCCCGAATTTGTTTTTTTAACAAAGTCTCCTATATAGTAGGGACGAGTTGTTAGCCAAAATCATTTCGGTAATTAGGGAGTCCTCCAATACATCGATTGTGTCGAGACTTAAAAGTGGATCCGATGTTTGAATTGACGTGTCTCCCGATGAAGAAGTCCGACGATTGATTCAATACGATATCACAAAAAAAAAACTTAGTTTGACATAAAAAATAATAATAACAATAAAAAAAAGCTTGGAATTTCAACTAGGGTTAATTTTTGGCAACAAAAATAGAAATTTTTTAAGAGATAGATTTTTTGACTAAACCAAATGTGGTACCTTTATTAGGAAATACTTTTGGTTGATTAATATCTTTCTAAAAATATAATCAACTCTTTATTATAGAATCTCTCAACTAATGCCAATTTTAGGTTAATAGTTCCTTCAATACTAGGTGGTGACTCTCACAAATCAATAATAATTCGCATCCCCAAAATGAATCATAAATAGCTCCAAATAAGATTTAAATAAAATTTAAATTTTAAATTTTAAATTTTTTTGACAATCCCGTTCGATGTCCAGTAGTGACAGTTACTCATAAAAATCCCATTGTGTTATGTTTTTTTATGGTTGAACGATTTGTTTTATATAGTATAAAAAGTGTATAAATAATATATTTTGTAGAAAATCAAATATGTTATAGATAATAAAGTAAAATCATACCATAAATACATATTTTTTAATTGAACTTTATTGTCTCATCATAATTCTCGTACAAAGTATATTAGATATACAAGTAGATGAAAAGAATGTTTTATTAATTTGATGCTAATATGAATTTTTTTATAGAACTAGGAAATCCATCCTTATTAATCATACACAAATGATTGAAAAACTACAATGATATTTTCTATGCGAACTTGAGACTTTTAGAGAGATGTTCATTTTGAGGATAAGGAGAAATATATTTCCAACAAGTGTAGAGTACAATCAAATCAAACCTAGCTATCTATGAATACAAAGTGCATTGTAAAAACAAGATTAAAATTTAATTTCCATGAAATGCTTTATTTTTCAAACTAATTGAAAAAGTCAAAACTTGTGGAATCCGATATTAGTGTAGGCACTCAAGATCCAATCTTGTTTGGATGGTTTGACTTATTGTAATATTTCATTCTTTATTTTATCAATAAAAGAAGTCTTTATATTAATTCTTGTCATTTATATTTTAATAGAATAAGATAGAAATCCATATGATATGCATTGCATTAATGATTGATCGAAAGAAGTGAGACAAACATTAATACACTTAAATGATATCATTAAATGTCTCAAGTTACAACAAGAATAGACATTGACTATATACAATAAGACTTATGAGTGCTATGCTCATACAATAAGATAACAAGTAGGAGATCTCACAACTATTGGCATGGTGAAGCCAAAGCCGACACTTAGGTGATTAATGTTAAAAAACATATCCTTAGACATGACTCACCATGAGAACCCATTTGGTTTAGTCATGGAAATCTTAGGCAAGATAGGTACAATTAGTCTTTTAATTTAAAGTCATCATAGTTATCTCATTGGAGGATTTATATACTTTAACACTTGTTTCAATGGGCTCAATCAAGAGCTGCATATGGGTGATTCATTTGATGTACCGAGAATCTAATGGAGATAGCTGGATGACTAAAATAGGATATATCATTCCTTTTATACTAAATGAGTTATCACATTACACCTTAATGAATGTTTGCTCAAGGAATCTGTGGTCACAGTGAGAGTATACCAATAGAGTATAGTTGATTTACTCTAGAGCTAAGACATTTGAGAATCAAAGAAAACTTATGTGATCATAATCAAACGTACTATAAACTAAGTTCGAGATGACATTGTGATAAATTGACATGAGGAATAAATTAGATGATAACCATGCTCATGAAAGGTAATTATAGATTAATGAATCCTCATTGAGAATTAGGTAGTCATGATACCTTGCTAGTAGCCAATCTTGATTTATGTATCAAGAGATAAAAGAGGTATCTTTTATTCTTAATGCATTGCCAACATATTTAGGAGCTTATTAAGTCACACGTATAGGTTTAAGCATTCATATAATAAAAGAGAAGCAAACATTTTGGAAAAAGGTTTCTAGTTTTGAAAGTTTCTTATTTTGAAAAAGATTTTTGGAAATGGAAAGTTTCTTTTTTTGAAAAAGTTTCCTATTTTGAAAAACGTTTTCTAAAATAAGCAAGCTTCCTATTTTAGAAATCAAGTTCTTAATTTGGAAATCGGTTCCAAACTTAGAAGCCGATTAACTAAAAGGAAAATTAGTTTCCTAATTTAGGTTTAAGGGTAATTTGAAAATTATTTTCTAATGTGGGCTCCATTGAAATACTAAACCTAATTTATTTAGATGGTCTAAATTAATTATTAATTAATTAGGTCAAAAGAGTTTTGGATAATAGGCTTAATTTAAAAGCCTATAATATTTTTTGTGGGAAGATAAACTTGAGCTCTTTTGGATAAAGCTCAAGGTTTACAAGAATAAGATCAAACAAGCCCACACATGTTGTAACTCCTTATCCTTTCGAGGATAAGGACGTCGTCCCCTATATAAAAAATAGGGAGAGATGCGACAAAAGAAAAAGAAAATGAGACATACAAATGGCAAAAGCAAAGAAAAAGAAAGAGAAAGTGTTTCTCACCCAAAAAGCTTGAGTTACCATATCCCTCTTTAAAAGCCTAAGTTGTCATAAATACGCTAACCGATTTCTTTAGAAAATAAATTAACTATGCGAAGGATTGGAGCTAGTACTTTATGATTTCGTGGCTTCCTTTATGGGTGTTTAACTTACATAGATTATTGATAGAGGTTGAACACTTGGATAACTCCTTTCTATAAAGGCTAAATTTATGCTATTAGAGGTAAATATTTTACTCATGCTTTTAATTAATAAATTTATGATTAGTTGATTCAATGGCTTGATCTTAGGAGCCTTAGATGGAGAAATTTTTTTATTTTATTCCACACCTTTATAGGATGTAAAATCCTTCATCCAAATGATTTCACATGCAATCTTCATATGTTGGTGAGCTTCGAGCACTTTGATAGTTCATCAGTTTTGAAAGTCATATATATGGTACACCCTTTCCTTTCTAACTACATACAAAATTTAAGAGTATTTAATAACTTTTTTAATAGGTCTTCATGTTGTTAATCTCATTTAATTGTTATTTCTTTAGGATAAATGAGTTGAATGATGGATTAAATCTCCAAAAATAAAGTTTAGAGAAGTAAAAATACAAATTCAAAATTCAAAAATTGATTTTCAAATAGACTAAAGTTGAAGTGGATTTTTCCTTTTAGTTTATTTTTCTTACAACTATTTTTGCACTTTTTATTGAATAAAACTTTTATAATTCCATCTGGATGTTAACCTATAACTTTTAGAGATAAGAGATGGTATTTAATATAAGAATTCCAAACTCTAATTCAATAATAGCCTATAAATAATATTTTAAATCTTAAAACTAATTTCCAAGTGGATCATAACCTATTAGGATAATTACCCGAAAAATCCTCAAAAAATAAATATTCTATCTAAAAAATTCTTCATTTTATTTTTAAATCTTTCTAATCCAAAATAATATTTTTTAAACTAAAATACCCAATAGATAACCCCCAACTTAACACTAATTAACTATTGGGTGTTTTGGTAAGAAAAAATATTGTTTTAAGTTTGAGGAATTTGAAAATAAAGACTTAATGTTCCAAAAAAATTATGAACTTTGCACTTTTGAATGATTTTAGCTCGTTTTTTTAAATTCGGATTTCTAACTACGTCTTCGATAACAATACTAGTATAAATTTGATTTTTGTCCAAAATTTTAGATAATGCTAATATGGCAAGCGATGAATCATGATAGCTAGACTTTAAATGCCATAGGTAGTGATATAGAAAATCAAAGAAAAGGATCCAAGTGTTCATCTTTCTAAAAAATCCTCCCCATTAAATACCAACTACTACCTTCCTCTTCCTTCATCCTTCAACCAAATATAGCAGTCGCCTGACCTTCTTCTCTTGTTGATTGAAGTTGTGGCATTATGATTAAAGAAGCAATGAAGGAAGATTGAGCTATGATTGAAGTTGTGGCTTTATGATTGAAGTTGTAATATCTTTTTCTCCCAGTCTCCTTTTTATTCCATCATCCCACTCTACTAGATATTCTAGAGACCAAATTCTAAGTAGTTTCAATTTGGAGAAAGCGAGTGACCTTTGTAATTTCTCTTTCATTAATATAACCCTTATCAATATTTTCTATGCCTAAAAATTCAAAATCCAACCTTCTTAGCTTCTAGATAAATCTAGGTTTTCAAGGTTGGGCAATCTTCCTAGAGGAGGCAAAACCTCAAGGTTTTCCACAATCATTGAGTTGAAGCTTTGTTAATGTAGTTAATGACATAATCTAATTAGGTAAAAAGATCCCGTTATAATCAACTATGTTTAGAATTTTCAGGTTTGATGGCGGGTGCAAAGCTTCAATTAAAGCATCCTTATTCACTTGTAACTCGTTTTCTTCCCATCGAACCTCAATCCCAAACAATGCAGTGGCTTCGATTCTCCAGTTATGCTTTCACGACTTCTCTTACATCCGTTATGTTTCCAAGTTACTTTATCAAACGAGTTCTTTTAAGGTGGTTTTAAGTTTCATAGTTCTCCAAGATTGGCTACTTTACTTTGATTCTCACCACCACTACACATAATGAATTGAATTAATGTTCAAAGAGAACTTAACCTCTCTATTCCCTTGGGTACGAAGGCCACTCCTAAAAAATCAATCCCTAGATGCCTTAATTTGGTTAATTTTTTTGATTGCATGGGGTAATTCCTTCATAGAGCTACAACAAGAAAGTTTTAAGGATTGTAGATTATATAAAATACATATCACTTTAGTCGGTGACTTAAATTCCTTACAATATTCCAAATTATGATGGGTCTTGGTGATTCGATTAGGAGAAGGCTGCTGGGTAGCTGGTGTGTTTTGGTTGAAGGATGAAGGACGAGGAAGGTAGCAGTTGCTATTCGGTTGGGCAGCTGGTATTTGGTGGGGAGGATTTTTAGAGAAGATGAAAAATGGATCCTTTTCTTTGATTTTCTACGAGGCATTTAAATTCTAGTTGTCATGCTTCGTCACTTGCCATGTCAACGTTGCTAAGAATTTTGGTCAAAAAATCATATATATGCTAGTATTGTTATCGGAGACTTAGTTGGTGACCTTTCTATCCAAAGTTAGAAGAATAAGATAAGATTATTAAAAAGTGTAAAGTTCGTGTGTTTTTTTTTTTTTCAATATTAAGCCAAAAATAACTTGTTGGATTTTTTAGATAGAAGATTTTTTAGAGGGTTTTCTAGTAATATGTAATAATAATCTCATTTTATAGTTTTTGACGAGTCCGATACTAGTCTTTTTTTATCACGATTAAGTACAAGTTCTTTGTCATTACAATCGAAAAGAAAAAAAGAAACTTTTTCTCAAGATTTTTTACTATTGACACACAAATCTTCGTCCATTATTTGTCTATTACACTACAAAATTTCTTCAATAGGAGTTTTTAGTTCTTTCCATCGACTATTTGTTTCATCAATTAATAAATTAGTTTTACTTTCTCGTACCTATAGCATAGATGCAATTTAACTATTTAGTGTTGATGAAATGAGACTCCTATTATCCTCTTGTAATTTAATCTAATGGGTATCATACAAAAAGAAAAAAAGAAGAAGCAAGAATACGTATGTTACGAACATTATTGATCTCGTAAACATCAGAAGAATATCAAAAGTTCTTTTTGTTTTTTAGCATATTAAAGCAGTGTTCAATATCATCCTTGGACACCATCAAAGAACATCAAACTACCTCTTGGTTTTTTTCTCAGATTAAAATACTATTAAATATTATGATTAGACACTTATTAGCGTAGTTAGTAAATGAATATGTTTTTCGTATCATCATTTTAGAATCGAATCTCAGGAGAGATTACAAACAAATAATTTCTCTTAAATATTGAATGTAGATTATTCATTTAAAATTAACTAGAGAAAAGAATTTTAATAGCGAAACAAACTCCAAAGACATTCCTACTCCTTTCCTTTCCATAGAAATCAGGGCAATGCAGGCATTGATTTTAATGGAGAAACGACTTCCATCTGGTATGTCATTTTCAACTTCAACTTTATTGATGGAAATCGATAACAATTAGTGCGGTTTTTCAATTTAGATTATTCATGGAAATATTGGCTGTCCAAATCTGTCGTTAACATATTTCATAGAGTAGTAAAAAGTTATTCATGCAAATTCCAAATCATTTCCTTGCCACCACGGCACTATTAATTCCGACAGATTTTTTTGTGACTATTCCACAATGAATAATCAATGCTATGGGATACCACAAGTATTGATTTATTAGAGAAATCACATCCAGTCACTCTTCAACTTTATTGATGGAAAATGATCACACTAGCTAGTGCCGTCTGGAGAATTTTCTGTTCGGTTTATTCATCGAAATATTCTGGCTATCCAAATTTTTCTTAACAACAACATTTATTTATTGTAGAATAGTCGTCAAAATTATTTTACGCGAATTCCAATATCTTTCCTTGCGATGCAATTGGGACAATCTATTTCTGTAAGCATTGATTTGGACATATTCTTTGACTGACTATTCCACATTGAATAATCAATGATAAGTTAAGAACACATTTAGACAGCTTGAATATTTCGATGAATGATCTGAAATGAAAAATCTCTATTACTGCTATCAATTTTCATCGATAAAGTTGAAGTTAAATATGACATGAGAGATGGATGAACGTTCTCTATCAAAATCGATACTTGCAAAGCCCTAACTTGCATGGCAAGGAAGAGAGTCGAAATTTTGATGGATTGGATTTTAGTGGACATTTTTGGAGATCCATACCGACATTTGGAAGAAATTTTCATTACACGCACGCGCTAGCGAAATTTATTTAATCATAAAAATAATTATATCAATTTTAGTAACAACTAGGATATATAATTTTGGATATTGCTTCAAACAACATTTATATGGCCATTAAATTGTAGATAAAATATACCAAGATCTCCTATACTATTGGTCAAAAAACAAACAGTTCTTAAATAAATTATTTGATACAACTAGTTTTTAACTAAAATTGGAGGTAAAATTAGCACGATACTAAATGAAATTAGATTTAATTTAGATTTTGCCCCTACGCGGTCCCTCTACTCTTCAAATTATATCGATTGAGACTTTATTCTCTCTCTTTTGTATTGATTGAATCCCTTTATTTTTCATATTGTTTTATTTCCATCCTTCTATTTTAACATAATTGGCTGTGAGTTGGTACGGTGCTAACTTGGTTCACTTACTACTGAAAGCATGGCACATATCATATATGTGTTTTAGTAGAAAGACTCAATGAAGATAATTTAAAGAGTATGAGATTTCAATCAAAACAATTCAAAAAAAAAATGTTTGGTTTAAATTATCTTGTTTTTTTAAAAAAAATGTTACTGTGTTTTTAAAAGCTCATATTGAATGTTGTGAAATGTATCACGTACTAGACCCCATCACATCAAAATCACAAGAGTAATTTTCTTAAAAAATATTAAAATAATTTTAAAATAATAAAATGCATAAAAAACAAACCTAACATGCCATGAAAAAAAAAAAAGATTACGAATATTTTCATTAAAATAAAGATAAAATTATAGTAATATTGATTAGTAGCTAATTATCTATACTAAATAAGAAAATATGGTGCGAGTCTCAAGTTTTTTGAGAGAGCAACCCTATTTTTCACTTTAAATTAATCAAATATTCAAAATTTATTATTTTTTTTATAGAGAATTAAAAACTTTAGCTAGGAATCGCGATTGATCGATATTGCACATCACCATACTTTTATTTTAGCAATTGCATGTTAGGTTTCATTTTTTTTTCTTTTTTTATGTATTATTTATTATTTTAACTTATAACAATAATATTTAAAAAAAATATTTAAGAATTTTATTATGATGGGGTATCACATATGACACTTTTATACATTTATTACAAGGACTAAAAAAATAATTAAAAATTAGAAAAGAAAAAATAATTTGATTTCTCGCACTCTTTGAATTATTTCGATTGAGTTACTCTATTAGGGTTCTATATATGACGAGTCTCATGCTTTCAAGAGCTCGGTGCTCCTCGTTAGTGCAACAAAAGCTCACAATTAGCAACATGACAAGGAGGGACAAAAATAAAATAAAATTAACGAGTAAAAGGAATTAATCATCATGAAAAAAAGTATAGGGTTTCAATCAAAATAATTCAAAGAGTAAATGGATCATATATTAGAAAAAAACCCATCGAGTTTTTATCTAATTTGAGTTAAGTAAATCAAGTGCCTAGCACGTGGACTTCCAATCCACTTAATAATAGGAGATAATTTGCATTGAATAATTATTCAAGGATTGGTCATGCTTTGATAAATAGTATAGAGAGCTTCGACAAATTATACTTTTAAAAAATTGGAAGAAAACCTAACCCCATTTATGAGAATGACTAATTTTCATCTCTAATTTTATTTATAGACTATTTATACTGAATACTTTGTTCAAGGACTTCTTACACTTTGATCAATAATACTCGAAGTCATTTTATATATCACATGGTGGTGGCCTCTCGACAATTGTAAAAAAATAAAATAAAATAGAAATATATAAGTGTGGAAATGTGAAATTGCCACTTAGTTTTCAAAAAGATGAAAACTAAGAAAAACTTAACATGGGTCTTAAAATTCCAACATAAGGGGGTTGATTACATAACTGGAGAAGATTATAGTCACCTTAGTGTTCCATTGCAATGAGGTTACGGTGTCTTTCTAGCCTATGAGAATTCATTCATACAAGTCAACTTTTCACCTTGATTTGTGAGTTCGATTATTTGGGTTCTTTTCTACTCAATCTTAAATGAGATGATTTAGAAAATGAAAGAAGATTCAATCTCTCACCTAAAATGTGATTAGGTCTTTGGAGCCTTTTTGGGAAGGTAAATGTTAAGGCTTAAAGCCTATTGTGGATTAAAACCTAATCCCATACAAAAATACAAAATAAAAATAAAATGAAAATTTCCCTACCAAACTATGAAATTAAAATAATTACAAGTCTTTAATAATCTAAAAAATGGACATCCACGATACCTTAAATTATTAAATTAGGTCTAATGCCAAATTAAGAGCTAAATCTGCTAGAAGAAGACATTAGTAGCATCACAAAAATAAATTAAAATTAACTATAAATAATAGAAATAAAAATAAAAATAAAAATAAAATAAAATAACAAGAAAAAAGTCCATCGAGTAAATCAAAGTCAGTTTTAGGTTCTAAACCTACTCCCTCTAGGCTAACTTATAAGGACATCCCATAAAATAAATACACAAAGTGCAAGACATAATAAAATTAATGTGTAAAAACCACAAATCACATAAGACGATAATATAAAAAATAAAATAGCCAATAGGCCTCCACAAGGTCCTTGGCCTATTGATTTTGATTTGGCTTATTTTAATTTTCGAAAAAAAATTGCTAGCCTATTGTCGACTTCATCATTGACCAATAGTTCCTTAGGGACTTTTTATATTGAAAATAGAAATAATGTGCAATATATCATTAAACCCCTTTTTTTAAATAATAATAATAAATATATATATTTAAAAAAAAAAAAGAGAAACTCTAAAAACATACTAATTATTTTCTACCCTAATAAAATCACATATACACCTCAAAAAAATTTAAATTGAAATCCTTTTAAATCTATCAAATAACATCAATAACCATCAACTCAAATCTTTTTAATTAAGCCCAAATTAAACAAATTTAATTCAATTAATCATCTCAATCCTATGTTAATCACATAATTGATATTATACAATATAAATCAATAATATAATCATACAATCCATAAAAATTCAACTAAAAATTAATTAAAAAATGTTAAAGCGTAAGGCTATAATTATCAAATCAAAACTTCGAGAGACTAAATTGGACCCAAGCAAAGCCAAGGGAAGAGACATAGTTTTGGCAGGTGTGGCTCATGCAAAAGGAGCTCGGTGGCTTACTCTCACACGTTGGGATGCGTTAACCATTGGATGAGTGGCGGACTATTACACTAGCTTCATCTCTTCCTTCCAATAAGATTGATATGATAGTGTTTGATTTTGATGATTCGAGGAGGAGCGACGGTGCTTGGAACCTCGGACTTTGTTTTTCCTTTTTTTTTTTTTTCAAGTATGTCGATCTTTTGAGTTTTTTTTTCTTTTTTTTTTACTACAAGGTTTTTTTATTTTTCTTCCCTTAGATGGGTGTGTTCTCTTCCCTTTTTGTATGTTTGTATGTATAGAAGATATTTATTAGGGTGTTTTTAGAGTTAACCTAAGAATTTTTTTTCCTATTTTAGTTTTTCCTCTTTTATTATTAGTCGGACCTAACTCAATACCTAGTATCTAGCCCAATCCTAATCTAGGCCTAGCTCTCTCTCTCTCTCTCTCTCTCTCTCTCTCTCTCTCTCTCTCTCTCTCTCTCTCTCTCTCTCTCTCGAAAACAAAATTGAATGTAATTCATTGCTAATTAATAATAAAAAAACCATTGCTTGTTTTCGAAGCTAATATCCATCGCCAATTCGTCTCTGTTTTAGTCACTAGTTAGATGTTATTTTGGGACGAAATTATTTTTTGTTGTTGTTTCGATCAAATTTAATTTTTTGTTTTCAAATCCATCACTAATCCATATGTATTGCATCACAATTATGTGCTAGTTACGTCATAAATGTTTTTCTTTAATTTAATTTTTTTTAATTTCAAAAAATTTGATATTCTCAATAGTAACTCGTAATTAAAACAAATAAATTATTATATAAATTGAAATTTTTATTAAAATTAAAATATTACAAATTAAAATAAAATTTATATTTTAAAAAAATTCATTACTACATAAGAAAAAGATTGAAAACATAAAAGAAAAAGTAAATGTCCGTAATCCCCTCTCATTTTCCTAAGGCTTGGTGGGAGGGATAGTGGAATCCCGGAACTCACTAGGAGGGAATGTATCACCCTAGGGCTTGATGGGAGGGAGTATGGAGTCGTCATTGGTGGAGGGGTCGGTAGGCAAGGGAGTTAGTTATGCCATCCTCTCTAACATCAATGAAATCAAGTCCATCTTAGCCTTAATCCCTTGGATCTTCATATGTTATTGTGTGACAATATTGATTGGCTCCTATAACTTCTCCTACAATACCCTCATTATCTCTTCATATTGAGGTGGAGGTCGTTTAGCGGCATTAGGGCCATGAAACTACGATGCTATGAAGGAGTAGCTAGTGCTAGTCGATTGGGATAAATAGTGCTCTACCTCCGACCCGATACCGTAAAACCTCTTTTTCTTCTCCCCTCCTATTGCATTGAAGTATATGACATCCGTGTCGACCCGTGCCTCCCGAACTCTAGCCTTGTCGCATCCTAACATATTCTTGTATCATCTCCTCCATACGTTTCGCATAATAAAAATAATTATAACATTAAAAAAAAATTAAAATAAGTTTTTAAATTATATTTTAATATGTATAATATAAAAAAGAAAATAAACTTTCCATTGTAGATTGGGCTCGCAAATTGATGAAATTCCTATCTCTCTACTTGTGAGTGACCCTAAATAATTCTAAATTTGTAGGTTGATGGCCCAATTTTACAACTCGAAAAAAAATTATCACAAATAATATATGAGATGTAAATATTAATTTCTTAAACATTTAATAATATATGATAGGATTTACCCTCATCATCTCTTCATATTGAGGTGAAGGCTATTCAACGAACATTAGGGCCATGAAACTACGATGCTATGAAGGAATAGCTAGTGCTAGTTGATTGGGATAAATAGTGGTCTACCTTTGACCCGATACCGTAAAGCCTCTTTTTCTTCTCACCTCCTACAACATTGAAGTATATGGCATCCGTGTCGACTCGTCCATCGGTCTCAAACCGGGACTATCGATCTCCGACATCCGGTTACACAATGCCTCTTAGGAACACGAATGATGATTAGGAGTGAAAAAATCATGCTTTCATAAATCTCACGCCTCCTACCTAACAAAAAAAAAAGCCTTTCGTCATGCATACCATGCTTATGGATGAAGTCGAGTAGCGTCTTCTAGCCAAAGCCTTCCAAGCATTTCTAGAATATGCCTTAATGGTCGATTTCTAGTAAAAATACTTCTACATGAATAATAAAAAATTAATATTAGTTCATTTTATTTTAAATTTAATATTTTAATTAAATACAAATAAATAAGTAATACGTTATCTTAAACTCATTTTAGTAGAACTATTTTTTCTACTCCAAAATGAACTCCACACTAAGCCATCGATGTCCAGTCGCTTCTTGAAAATCATAATTATCCTTTTAGAGTAATCTCTCTTACATGGTACGAAACTATCGAACACCAAAAAATGACATGTAATAATTATTTAAATGATATATTAAAATTAAAAAATAATAAATTTTAATAATTTACTGATAATTAATGATCGAAATCAACTATCAAAAATCGAGCCTCGGGAGCTCTTTAAACCAATAAATACATCGGCGGACGCTAGACTCCTTAAGGGAGGCTAGGGAAACTCGAGCAACCATATGAGCTAGATGAATGGTCATGGATGGAGACATCGGAACTAGTGTAGAAAACCTAGTTTTGGTGAAGGAATAAGTCAACCATCCCATGTTAGTGGATAGTCCACATCACTACAGACTCTCAATATAAAATTATACTTATGAAATACATCGTACGTCATCACACTCACTTTTCATAATTGAATTAACTCATCAATGAAAGGATATAAATAAACGTCCAACTTATGCTTTGTATTTGTCAAACCTAGAAAAATCAATGTTAGAAACATATATTACTCCTTCATACACATCCATGGTGGTAAATTATAAGGAGTAATAATTATCGACTATGAAGAATATTGGACCCCGAATTGACCAAATGGTTAAAACCCATCGAGTGTAAACTCCTAATCTAACATTCCTTCTTTCAACCGTAAAAGAACCAAGAATATGATCGAAACTCCCATACAATAGAATCCGAGGGATGACACATTACTCTAGCATCCTCAACCTCATGTTCAATGTGCCACGTCTTATGTTCAACCATGGTAGTTGATGTATGCAATCTCTATAATTGTAAGGTAAGCGAGAAAGTAATACATTTTTTTAATTGCAACAAGTTTTCCTCGTCTCGATCTCCGAAAAAGACTTCAATATCGAGGAAGTCCATAAAAATTGCATTTTTCTAATTCACTATCTTCACCCTCGATAAATCATGCCTCCTCTCTCACAATAATGTATTATTTCCACTTGTAAACTCATCCTCTTAACAAGCTTCTTTGTTTTATAAAAGTTACCTATCATACAAATATGAACTAGCATCAACTCTTTTATCGACTCACATAACTAGTTATAACATTTTTTAAAAAAGGATACTCGATTTTAGATTCAACAATCGAGCAACAATTGACAATTGTGAGTGATTATCACAACCAGATCCAAATCTCTCTACGATTTGCATCCAACATATCATAAAAGGCTTTGATCCCAAGATTTGGCACCTCCTCATCCATGCCAAATGGATCAAAGGATGGAGCGGCTACATCTATCACCATTGTTTGATATGGATTTGGGATTCACTAGAACTATCTTTGCCTATATGATAATTTCTATTAGCTAAATCAAGCCTAGAACTACAAGATGCCATATATATCTCGGATTCTCCATGATGTATCTAATCATAATATCCTAGCATAAAACTCGTGCACCACAAATGGTATTTAACCATTTCAACCTCCTTAAAATTTTAGTTTTGACACTTATTGTGATTATAAGGATACCTTATTTTCATTCTATTCATACATTTTGGATGATTTACGACAAATGTAACAAATTGTTCAATCCAATTGACAAACTCATTATTTAACAATCCATCAACTAACCTAACGTACATCTATTGTCGTTCAAATATCATTTTCTTAAATGTCTATAAAAAATACAGAACATTTGCAAAAAATTATTGATCAACATTCATATAATTAAATTAGATGTTTCTCAATTTCTAAATTACTTAATTTTTCTAAATATCTAATAAAGTTTTGGCAAAGTCTTCCCTATAAATTAATAATTTCTCAAATAACAAATAATTCAAATAATCACACAAACATTACGCACACTCGAGACAAATAATTATCTCGGATACTCCATCAAAATTAAATCCCAAACTCATCCTCTCGGCTCCAACGTCTAGCATTGAACCGACCTTATTTCTCCTCAATTCTAGGGGTCTCAAACCTCGCGAGTTTGATACGTTACGGTGAATCTTGGCACACTTTAACAATCATAAATTAAATAATTAAAGTATATAACTTCAATAAAAAGAAAAATTGAAATAAATTTATTTTTTTAAGTTTCTAAGTCTGTCTAAATTGTTAGTGAGGGAATTCGAGTCAATAACCATATGCAATAGGAGGTAAGAGAAGGTTATTCCACTACTTCACATGCATAGGGTAAGTTCCACTCCAAAAGAGATTCCGAAAGAGCATTAGTAGACTTTCATCATACTTGCCTCTAGATCTCTCTATTTAAATTATAATAGGGTTTTAGCTCGAGTCCAAAGCTTTTGAAGATTTCCTTATGGTGTATACAACAATTCAAAGTAAATATCCAATTTAATTCAAAATTAAATATGATCATGAATGCAAAAAAATAAATCACATAAAGTTGAAAAAATTTTAATATTTTTTTTGGTTATCTTTAATATAATTTAATCTTTTACCTAAATTCTTCTAATACTAATTCAAATTAACACTAATTAATTAATATTAACATACTTATTCATTTAACGTATTATTAATCAAATTAACCTAATTAAAAGTAACCTAATTAACCGTAATTTAATGTCATTTTAACTTAAAGAAATTCACCCTAATTAAATTAACATAATTAATCAACTTAGTTGTAATTTATATTAAACCTAATTGAAAATAATTGGTCCATATTAACACTAATTTATTATGATTACTTATTTTAATTAACTTCAAAATTAAAAAAATTGACATAACCTTAATATAAATAAACCTAAGTAATCAACTAACAACTAATTTAAAATAACCCTAATTAATCCTAAATTTAACCGAATTAGCCCTAATTTAACCCTAATTAACACAAAATAAAACCCAATTTAACTCATAAAAATTCATCATAATTAAATTAACACAATTAATCAACTAATAACTAATTTATATTAAACGCTATTAAAAATAACCTAACTATATTAATACTAATTTATAAGGATTATTCATTTTAATTAACATAAACATCCTAAAAATTAACATAATTATTATAATTCTAATTGAAATAAACCTAATTAATCAGCTAACAACTAATTAAAATTAAGCATAATTAACCCTATATTTAACCTAATTAACCCAAATTTAAATTGAATTTAACTTTAAAAAAATTCACCCTAATTAAACTATCCTAATTAATCAACTCATAACTGATTTATATTAAGCCTAATTGAAAATAGCCTAACTATTTTAAACTAATTTATGAGAAATAATTATTTTAATTAACATAAAAATCCTAAAAATTAACATAATTACTATAATCCTAATTTAAATAAAACAAATTAATCAAATAACAAATAATTGAAATTAATCATAATCAACCTTAAATTTAACCCTCATTAACCCAAATTTAAATTGAATTTAAGTTATAAAAAAATCACCCTTATGAGTTACCCTAATTAATAAACTCATAACTAATTTATATTAAACCTAATTGAAAATAACAAAATTATATTAATACTAATTTATGAGGATTAATTATTTTAATTAACATAAAAATTCATAAAATTGACATAATTATTATAAACCTAATTTAAATAAACCTAATTGATTAGCTAACAAACAATTGATATTAATCATAATTAACCCTATATTTATCCTAATTAACCCAAATTTCGAGTTCAAATTAACTTTAAAAAATTCACCCTAATTAAATCAACATAATTAATCAACTCATAACTAATTTATATTAAACCTAATTGAGAAATAACATAACTAGCTATATTAACACTAATTAATTCAGATTAATTATTTTAATTAATATAAAAGTAATAAAAATAAAATAAAAATAAATTAGCTAATTAATCAAAAGTAACCTAAAAATTAATATAAATAGGTAATGTACTTGAAAAAAAAAAGTTTAGAGAGAACTAACATTGGGGGAGGAAAACCGATGGATTTAATGGAAGAAACACTTGGTTTTTTGGAGAGAGAAGAGCATCGTGACTTGTTGGAGGAGGTTGGGAAGGAACTCGCATTGCCTTAGGTGGTCTAATCAAGTCTAGGCACTTGTCGGCTATAAGAAGAGGAGAGGAGGAGAAGGAAAGAGAGAAATGAAAAATGAGGAAGAAAAGAGGTTCCACCCAATTTAGGGATTCAAATTTAGTGACGGATATGATTTTTTCACTAATCCCTCATCAAATAGCAAGGGAAGAGAGTGTCTATCGCTAATTACTTGATGGATCAATCATTTCATAAAAAAAAGTGAAATTGTAAGTTAGTGATAGAAAACAAAATTTCGTCGCAATTCGTGTCTATTCGAGTGATGATTTCATTTTCCATCGCTATTCCTCTCATTTTATTTTTGACATCAGTTCTTAAATTAGATATGGGTACACATTAGCGATGAAAATCGGATTCTGTCTCTAATCCTTCGGTAAGTAGCAATGGAACACAAAATTATAAGTTAGTGATAGAAAACAAAATTTCATTGCTAATTTCATAGCTAATTTCATCGTTTTATTTTTTGAACATTTTCAGTTTAATTAAATTGTGTTTTAGTGAAAAAATTTAAATTCATTTGCTAATTTTGGTTTCTAAACCATTGCCATTCTATTGCTAATTTGGTTTGGTTTCAAATTAGCAACCAACATTAATGTAACTTTAAAATTCCATCACTATTTTGTCTCAAATCCAAATCAAATTGATTTTGTCACTAGTGTATCATATATCCATAAAAAATTAGAGACGAAATATATTAAGTCGCTAAATGACGGATTTCTTATAATGTTTTTTATGTATTTCGTAAATTACTTCCTAATATATTACATTACCAATCTCTTATCTATTATATATTTAATAACTACAAGCTCAATTATAAAAGTAATTCTCACATTCAAGTACATCTATCATTAACTATTTTGCTAAATAAAATGCATCATTTTTTTCTTCTTTTTTCCCCTCTAGATATGTGAAACATTAATTGTAGGGTTCTTCAATTAATTTATTCAACAATTTTTTAATTTCATGTAAAGCATACAATTTTTAATTTTCTAGTAACTCTTTTCAAAAACTAATTTTATCATTCTTAAATCTAGATTGTAGATATAATGAATTATTTTGTACTTAAAATCCATAATTTTAATACTATCATTTAAGATACAAACCTTTCCTACAACAATATAATTAAACATTTTAAAGTTAATTTCCTTTGATTATTGAGGCATTAAACTTTCATTGGAATTCATAGAGTTAATTTAGAAATTTTAGAAAAAGCGTCTAGATAATAATTCCTGTTTGAAGAGTTAATTGATAAATTTTATATAAAACGCAAAAAAGAAAATTGAGCTATTTCTGAATAAAAAGTTTATTGAACTTATTAGTCAAAAAATATTTTATAAAACTCACTGGTTCTTTTAGTTTTGAAACGTGGACTTATTGCATATTTCTCCTTTAATTACTATGCATTAAACTTTAATAGTTATACTTTTATATTTGTGTAGCAACGTCTAATTCTTTGTTTTAAAGGCTAAAAATGTCTCTCAAATCTCTCTCTCTCTCTCTTTCTATATATATAGAGAGAGAGAGAGAGAACTAATTTAAAAATAAATTATTATTTCTCATTAATTAGACAAATATATTGTTAATATTCTTTGAAGTAATTAAAGTTAAGACAAATAATTAGGAGACAAGAGAGCTACTGAAAAAAAGTATAGAATTATTATTGCACAATGAATGAAGTATTCTTAGGTGTCCTTTGGATATCAATTAATCTACTTTGATTTGGAGTTCAATTGAAAGCAAAGTTTTAAGAGAGGAATTGTTAAGTGTGTTAAAAAGTGAATGAAGGATAAAGTGTTAAGAAAATTTGGTTCGAGTATAAAAAATTATGTATAATGAAGGACCACATAGTAAGTGTAAGAAAAAGAAAGAAAGAATGGATGATGAATTGAATTAAGGAAAAAAAAAAAAAAAGAGGAGGAAAGTTCAATTTTTTTCCTTCTTAACACCACTGTTACCCACCCCATTTAACGATCTTTGGAGGTTAAGTGTTAACCCTTAAAATTCCCTCCCATCCCTAAAGTTTTTCAAACGAGATTAAACGAACTTAAGTGTTAATTAGAGTGTAACATTTAATTTGTTTAATTCAAAATCATTAAAACTTTTACAGATTCACAACTATTTTATATTTAATTTTTAATTTTTTAATTAAAAAAATAGAGATAAGAGTTAGTAAAATTCAAAATTTTTAATTGATTATTATATTAAAAAAATATTTTAATTCAAAATTTTAAATTATTGGATGGATCTTTAATATATCATTTATATTATTCTTTCAAAATAAAACGTATTAAATAGTTGAATAATATACCTATAGAAAGTAGTAGTATATTTTTAAATGAGACTCGAATGGACCAAAACCCCACGGAAAATGGTACAAATAAAGTTGCTACATCTGGCCAGCTCAGGCATAGCCATACATCTCGTCGAAGGAAAGAGATCTCAAATTTCCTAAAAAACTATCAAATTTTATTTAAAGAAATTAAGAAGTAATTATTATTAATTCTCAATTTCCCGAACTTTTCTCTATAAATACCTTGTTTCAAACTTCGTTCACACCCATCGTTTTGTCTTCTGGTCAAATAGCTAAGACATAATGGCTCCTTCTAAGTGCTTCCAAGCGATCGCAATAGCTCTTTTTATAACAATCATGCTCCTGTCCATTGGGATGTCCACTGCAATACCAGAACCAATGCAAGGTTTGTGATTGCTTACCCTTGCGCCATTTATTTTTCTCCCAAACTATTGGACCAGTTCTTTCTTCTTTATTTTTCAACAACTATCTCTTCTTTCTACAGCAATTTATGTTGTCTTGATCAATATATGGTATTTTGGTGCAGGAAGGAAGATTCTACAAACAACCGAGCCGCAACCATACCCTGGAGGCATGCCCGGTGGAACCGGCGGATATCCCTAGAAGATTGGTTAGTAAGGTCTAGATCATTTACGGACCTGTACTTTATGCTTTTAGTACTATGGAAACACTGCTTTCTCGTCAGCCTACTGATATGTGTCCCAAGTTTCTGTTTTACTATAATGTTTAGTGTTCGAAATAAATGGTTGATGCTCTTATAGAGCAGTTGTTTCTTATCGGGCATGTATGTACCAAGGAAAAGATCAATATGAAAAATTGATCTTCTCGATTATATAATATTAATGTTACAGCATATATATTTAGATTATGATATCCAGTACTCCAATTTTTTTTTTCCTTCAAATAATATCTATATGGTCCCTGTAGTATGAAATTAGAATTCCATGTGTCTGCTTTATTGGTTGATTGGTGTATTTTCTTTTCCTGATACTATATATGAGCAGATAAAATGCCACGAGGAGAAAACGACACAAAATAAAGCATAGGCAAAAGGAAAAAGAAATAAAAAGTTGTCACCATGAATAAAACGTAGAAGCACAAACCAAAAGTAAGTATGAGAGCATTCAATAGTCGAACTGGCCAAACAGTCAAAGAACCTTAAATGCATACCACAGACTCGGTTCATATAAAAAATTAGGAAAACACCAGCCAAGCAAAATGAAATGTACGATCACAAGCCATCAGAGAAGGTATGACATGGTAGCATATCCTAACTTAAATTAGTAGTCATTGCTAAGAGATAAATTAAATATATTTAAATATGTGATTGCAGTCGAACTCAATAGAATATATATATTTTTTGTTATAATTAAGTACTTAAATAATTATTAAAAAAAAATACAAACTTTAAATTCTATCACTTGACAAATATGACATATGTCCGCACTAAAAAAATATTTTTTAGATTCTATCACCTGACTCATATGACATTACTTGAAAAGTGATATTTTTTTTTATAAAATTTAAAATAGCTAAATAATATAAATAGTCACACTTAAATTAAGAGTACTTGTCAAACTTGAAAATCTTAACTTTTGTGGAACATAAGTTTTCAACTTGCAATTTAAATATTCCAAAACAGATCAAGGAATCAGATTTTTCATGCATAGGATATAACCAACAAAAACGTGAGAAATCATCAATGAATAAAATATAATATTTGAAACCAGCGACGGAAGCAACGGAAGAGCTCCAAACATCACAATGAATTATTTTTGCAAAAATTGAAGTAAAGGAACTATCGTCTAAAAAAGAGAGATTACATGCTTTAAAAACAACACATGATGAGCAATAAAATTTGGATATGGTCTCAGTTGACGCAAATGGAATGCTAGAAGAGAGACGCTTGACAACTTCGAAACTAGGATGATCAAGACCCGTATGCCACACATCAAATAAAGTTGTTGTGCTGATGAAGGTTTGTGGGACAACGTGACACCGGATGAAGAAAGTAAGGGATACAATGGATCATCACTAGGGCAGCATAGGAGAGCAACTCCGTATTGTTGTCCTTTATCAAAAAAACCTCAAGAGTGAAATTCAAAATAACAATGATTATCTTGAGTAAATTGGTGAATAAAAATAAGGTTATTTTGAAGTGTAGAAACAAACAAAATTTTGGGAAGATAAAATGAATAATTAGATGTGTGGAGTTCGAGTTTAACCGTAACACCCTCGACCTAGGACCTAGATAGGTCGAGAATATTATCGACATTGACTTCCATTCAAGATGCAATGAATGGAAGCCCAAAAGCTTCCTCTCATGTCATTCCTAGTTCATTGGCGAAGTAGACAATTCTTACATTTGGTCCCCAACGAGTATGGGATAATTGTTAGTGTATGTGCCTAATATCCAACCTTGATTTGATGGTTTGAGTCATTGTAACATTATATTTTTTATTTTATTAATAATAAAAGAATTTTTTCTATTAATTTTTATTGTTTATATTTATTTATTGAATAAAATTAGATAGAAGTTCATATGATATGCATTGCATTAATGATTGATCAAAAGATGTGAGATAAATATTAATGCACTTAATTGATATCATTAAATGTCTCAAGTCATACCATTATCAAGAATGGACATTGACAATATGAGATTAGAATTTTGTGCTATCCTTAAGCTAAAAGATAATAGTAGGAATTCTCACACCTATTAGGATGATGATGCCAAAGAAACCACTTAGGTGATTAACGTTAGAGAACATATCACCTGGACTTGACTCACCATGAGAAACCATTTGGTTTAGTCTATAGGAATCTCATACGAGATGGGTACAACTAGTTCTTTGACTTAAAATCATTTTGGTTATCTCATTAGAGGATTTATGTACTTTGACACTCGCTTCAATGGACTTAATAAAGGGTTGCACATGGGAACATAGCACTGGACATGACTCACCATAAGAACCCATTTGGTTTAGTCTATAGGAATCTCATACGAGATGGGTACAACTAATCCTTTGACTTGAAGTTATTATGGTGATCTCATTAAAGGATTTATGTACTTTGACACTCATTTTGATAGAACCAATAAAGGGTTGCACATGGGCAATTCATTGGGTGCACTAGGAATCTAATGGAGATAGGTGGATGACTAAGATATGATATGCCATTCCTTGTATGCTAAAGGAGTTATCACACTACACTTTGATAAATGTCTACTCAAGAAATCTGTAACCATAGCTAGAGTACACTAATAAAGCATAGTTGGTTTCCTCTAAGAGCTAAGACATTTAGAAATAAAAAATAACTTGTGTGATCATAATCGAATAAACTAATAACCAAGTTCGAGATCACACTCGTGATAAATTGACATGAGGATCTGGATTGCATGGTAACCATGCTCGTGAAAGGTAATTATGGATTAATTAATCCTTCTAAAAAATTGGGTAGTCATGATGCCTTACTAGAGGCTAATCTTGATTTATGCATCAAAAGATAAAAGAGGTGTCTTTTATTCTTGATATATTGCCAACATATCTAGGAGCCTATTGAGTCACACATATAAGTTTAAGCATTCACATAATAAAAGAGAAGTAAAGATTTTGGAAAAGGTTTTTGAAAATGAATTGTTCCCTAAAATGGAAAGTTTTCTATTTTAGAAATCAGTTTTCAAATTTAAAAGTTTGTTCTAAATTTGGAAGTTAAAAAAAAAAACGAATTAGTTTCGTAATTTAGGTTTAAGGTAATTTAAGAAATGGATTCCTAATGTGGGCCTCCTAAAAAATGTCTAACCTAATTTATTTGGATAGTCCAAATTAATTAGTTATTAATTAGGCCAAAAGAGTTTGAGCCAATAGGTTTAATTAAAAAGCCTACAAGATATTTTGATGAGAGGATAAACATGAACCTTATTGGATAAAGATCAAGGTTTAAAATGATAAGATTAAAAAGCCTAAATGCATAGTAACTCTAAATCCTTGGAGGACTAGGAAGTAACAACCTTTTAAGACTTTATGTCGCCATTTCCAAGGACAAGGAAGACACTCCCTTTATAAATACAAGGAGAGGTACGGAAAAGAGAGAAAGCGAGGCTAATACATACACAACTAGAGTAAAATTAAAGGTAAAAATAATTTTCTCTTTCCTTACATATGCCACCTCTCTCCCTCTTTCCTAGGATTTTTGTAAAATATCCTTGAATAGATTTCTAAAGAAAAAATACTAAACAATCTAGAAAAAGGTAGAGCTATCACTCTACTACTTCTAAGTGCTTCTTATGAGGGTGTATAGACTCGCGTGGATTATCGATAGAGGCTGAACACTTGTACGACTATTTTTCTATAAAGGTTAAATTATATGCTACAATAGTTAATCCTTTACTTATTCTTTAATTCAAGTATATATGATTAGTTGATTCAACGACTTGATCTTAGAGGCCTTAGACGGACGAAAAATTTTTTTATTCTACACCTCTATAGGATGCATGATCCTTCAATGGGTATTAGAGCCTTCGTTGAATCTTTGATTATAAACTTTATTAATTATGTTTAACTACATAAATTATCAATTTTTGATCATAAATCTTATATTTTGGTTTTTATATGTACTTTAAAACTGAAATTTGGGCTTTAAAAGAGCGAGGCATGTGAGGTCAATGTTGGATGTTGACGCTCGCATAGCAAGGAGGCTAGTTAGTCGAGCGTTGGGTGTGTGATAAGCTAGTCGTACACTAGGCATGCGATAGGCCGGACGTGCCTCATACACACCGTGCCTTCTAGCCAAGGCTAGTCACATGCCCGGCGTGCCCCGCACATGTCAAGCTTGCTTGGCAAAACAATCATATCCTAGGTGCATGACATGGGAGGCATGCTGCGGGTGCGCACTAGGCCTAAGGCTAGGCCAATATGTTCCTAGCACAAGAGAAGCGGATGTCGGGCTCACACATGGGCAAGGCTTGCGAGTAAGCCGGGCACATGCATACGAAGCACTAGTGGCAAGCACACATGAGCATGCCAAGCCACTAGCCATTGACATGCTAGGCGCACACAAGTGTTCCGGGCTTGAGGCCGCACTAGGCTAGGCGTGCATGAGTGCGCCAAGCTAATGGCTAGGGCATGGCAACCCATGGGCCTAAAGTAGGCCCAAGGCCCAACAAATCTTCAAATTAAAATTTAGAAAAAATTTTGATAGTTTTATAAAATGACCAAAATATAGATTTATAATTATAATTAAAATGAAATTTTTTTTCGTTAGTATGCCATATATTAATATGATTGAAGCACAAGTGAATGGTATGGATGAGTTGACCTAGTTTATGGGAATGAATGTTTGTATTTTTTTTGGATAAATATGGCCTATGTGTCCTCGCCTTTTCTATTATTCCATTGTATTTCTCTTCTCATCTTACTTTCCTTAAATATAACTCAAGGTTTCTTATTCAAATAAATGTAAAAGTATAAGATAGGATATTAGAATTGATGCAAAGAGAAGAAGCCAAGAAGTGAAAACAATCTCAAAAAATTTGTAATAATTTTTCACCTAGGTATTTGACCCACTAGTCTCTTAGTAGCTTGAGGGAGCTAGTAGTAAAGATCTATTACCATTCACCAATCCTTAAGTCATACATGAGATGTACATTTTTATTTTATGATTGTTAATATGCATGATAAGATTAATGTGATTGATGACTACTATGCGTGCTAGGATGAGACCTACCATAATAAATCATTTAAATAAAATATCAAGTTAATTGCCTTCCAACGTTATGAGGAGAGAACTCTCTTGGTCATTGTTGGCTTGTTGAAATAACTCAAGGTCACTCTTTCTTGAGAGAATCAAATGATGGGTCATGCGATGTCTCCAAACATTTGGGTCTAACTTGAAACAAGTTATTGAGTTTATTGAGATAAATCAAGGTCTAATAAACTTATAGGCAAAGATTGTTATTCACATATGATGTGAGATGACAAGAAGTCGTCATGCGAATGAGATTAGGAATTGCATTAGATGCAATTCAAGGTTTCTTATTCAAATAAATGTAAAAGTATAAGATAAGATATTAGAATAGATACAAAGAGAAGAAGCCAAGAATTGAAAACAATCTCAAAAAATTTATAATAATTTTTCACCTAGGTATTTGACCTACTAGTCTCTCGAGTGGCTCGAAAGGGCTAGTAGTAGAGATCCATTACCATTCACCAATCCTTGGGTCATGCATGGGATATATGTTTTCATTTTGTGATTATTGATATGCATGATAGGATTAATGCGATTGATGACTACTATGCATGCTAGGATAAGACCTACCATACTAAATCATTTAAATAAAATATCAAGTTAATTGCTTTCCAATATTATGAGGAGAGAACTCTCTTGGTCATTATTGGCTTGTTAAGATAACTCAAAGCCACTTCTTTCTTGAGGGAATCAAATGATGGTCCATTCGATGTCCCCAAATGTTTGGGTCTAATTTAAAATGAGTTATTAGGTTTATTGAGATAACTTAAGGTCTAATAAACTTATAGGTAAAAATTGGTATTCACATAAGATGTGAGATGACAAGAAGTTATCATGCTAATGAGATTAGGAATTACATTAGATGCAATTGGTAAGGAGTTACTTATGTAATCCTTTATGTATGACTTGTTAAGATAACTTAAAGTTAATGCATATTAGAGGATGAGATCTTAAACCCACTAAGGAAAATAAATCAAAAAATTTTCTCGAGTCCTATATTGAAGGTTATAGAACTTGAAAAAAATAACGAAAACGAATATAGATTTTACTTCTTTAATTTATGCTTTGTTTTATTTATGAAATTTAATTAACCAAACCATACGATTTTTTATCATATCAAAGTTATTGTACAAGTATGATTGATAATACATCGATGTGATCAATAATTAAAAAAAGTAATACCTTGAGTGGCATAAACTTTCTTGATTGAAAAATAAATAAGAGGAATGTCCTCCAACATGGGAAAACACTCTATGTAATAGACGATAAAAAGTACCATGAAAGGGTGCAAAGGAAGAGTTCTAATATCACCTTAAGTATTTATGTGATTCAAGTAAACTTTTCTACTTCTAGTCCTATATCATGGGTATTTAATACTAAATGTGATGCACACATTTGCACGACATTGAAAGGACTAAAAAAAAAAAAAAGCAAGAAAAGCTGCTTCAGGTGAGGTTGCCACTATGTGTAGGTAATGGTTCAAGAGTTGTATCATTAGTAGCGAGCATATATGACTTAGCACTACCATCCGGACTTATACTTACACTCGAAACTATTATTATATTCCTACTATAACTAGGAATATCATTTTCATTTCTTGTTTGGACCAATATGGTTTTTCATTTTTATTTAAGAATAAAGGTCGTTCCTTTTATAAAAATAATGTTTTATATGAAAATTCTTATATAAATAACAATTTATATGTTTTGAACATAAACACACTCGTATATAACATAAATGCAGAAAGACTCAAAACAAATAATCTAAACAAAACTTATCTATGACACTTTCGACTTAGCCATATAAACGAGAATTGCATATCCAAACCGTACAAAAATGGATTTCTAGAATTATTTGATTATAAATCTTATGATGTCTACGAATCTTGTCTACTTAGCAAAATGACAAAGTACCTTTTAATGGAAAAGATAAAAGAGTCGTCGATTAGTTAGGCCTCATATATAGTGATATATATGGGCCTATTCCCATATAAGCAAGAGAAGGATATGATTATTTCATAACCTTGACCAATGACGGATCGTGTTTTGGTTACGTATATTTGATTAGCACAAGTCCGAAGCATTTGAAAAGTTGGAAGAATTTAGACTTGGAGTCTAGAAACAAACATGCAAAAGTATTAAGACACTTTGATCGGATCGAGATGGAATACTTGATCACTAAATTTTTAGATCATTTAAAGGAGAATGGGATTCTCTCACCATGGACCCCATCCGAAACACCATAAATGAATGGTGTGTCTAAAAAGAGGAACAAGATGTTATTAGGCACGATCCGATCCATGATGAATCAAAAACAAATATCCCCATTTCATTTTAGGGATATGCACTCACCGTGGTATTTATTTTGAACAAGTATTTCAATAAAGTATGTTGATCGGACTACATATGAGATATGGAAGGAAACAAAAGAAAATTTATCTTTCTTTAAGATTTAGGGCTATGAAGCATATGTTAAATGTTTGGATAGAGACAAGCTAAAGCTCGAATCAACAAAGTGTAAATTTATGGAATATCCAAAAAAAAAATTCCAAATGAACATTACTTTTACCAACCATAAAAATAAAAAGCGTTCGGCTAGGCATGTTGTATTTCTTAAGAAGGAATTTATAGATACTAGAACCGGTGGTAGGAAAGTTGAACTCAATGAGATTCAACAAGACTCATAAATTGACACTTAACAAAAAGAACACCAAGTAGATAGGTTACAAAGCATTATAACCGTCACATAAATCGATACATAAAAAATTTATAAGTCTAAGAGGATTCATCAAGAGCGAGAAAGATATGGCTTTCTTGTCTCTCCACATGGAGATGTGTTTATTATACGAGACAACGAACCTAATACCTATGAAGAGGCAATGTCGGACATTGACTCGAAAAATGGCATGAGGCCATGCAATCTGGAATAGAATCCATGCATACTAACTAAGTATGGACTTTGATTGATCCACCTAAACGTGTCAAACCTATTGGGTGTAAGTAGGTCTTTATGTAATATCCGTACGCGTTAAAACCCTTATTAAATAAGTTTAAGAATGTTAAAGACATATGAAAAATGTTTGGTGGGCATGGAATAATCCCTAAGGGGTTGTTAGAATATTCAAAGTAGTTAAGAGAATTCTCCATAGTCAATGAATATTTTATTGATTTTTTTATGCATGAATAGTAACTTTTTATGTGAAATAATTTTTTTAAGCACGTTAAATGTGGATGAAAAATGTTTTATTTTGATAGAATATTTGCTAGGGGAGTGTTAAATTATTTGATGCTATTGGATGAATTTTTTGATGTTTAGTGATTATTTTATTTGAACGTTTTAGTACATGAATAGTGTTTTCTCGAGTAAATTAATTATTTTAAGTGCTTTAAAGGTGTATAAAAATTATCTAATGGACATAAAAAAAAATCATTTCGGATGTGTAGGAATATTCCATGAACTTAGATGAATTTTTCTATGCATAAGGAATGTTTTCTTTGGAAATAAGTGTATTTCTATACAAAATAATTCATTAGAGGGCTTAAATAAGTGTATAAAAAGTATATGAATGGTGAATAAATTCTTATAAGAGGTGCTTAAATTTATTATGGAAATAAAATAATTTTTAGAGAGGTGTAGAACAAATTTTTCATAGTAAGGACCTAATTCCATAAAATTAAAAATTTAAACTTCTAAATTAAATTAGCAATAAACTTTATAAATAAAAAATTTGTTAGAAAACCTTTAAAGGAAGGGTCTAAAGTGAACAATTAAATAATTAAAGGACTTATCAAAAAGAAATTAAAGGAAAGATTAACAAATTAAAGGACTAAAATTAAACAAATTTTGGGAGAGATTTTCTCTTCTTTTACCACCACTTTTACCTCGGTTATTTAGGTTTAATTAATGCATGCACAAATGGAGGGTCATGGATTAAAGAGAATGGTTAGATAGAAGGATGAAAATTAAAGAAAGGATGGATTGAAAAGCTAGGATTAAATGCAGAATTAAGGGTCAAGATTAAAGTCAACCAAGGGAAAAAGTCTAACTAATTTTGCCCATAAATATGGGAGGTAAGAAAAATGGAAAAATGTTGGAAAATAAGAAAAATAAGGGGAAAGTCTTGCAAATTTTTCATAAACCTCCACCCAAATTCTCTCTTAAACAATTCCAAACACCTTAAATCATCTAATTAAGCCTAGAATTTTAGTTAGAATAAAAAGAATTCCACGGAGGAAAAATCTCACCTTTATTCAAAACTTTGAGGATAAAAAAGGGAAGAAGAAATTTTCAAAAAATCCAAATTTTTAAGATTTAATTGGAGCTATCAAGGTAAGTTAAACCTACCTACACCACAAGAAGGTGTTTATTGATACCAATTATTGTTTTGGATGCTTCAATTTGTGTTTAATTGCTTCAATTTTGAAAATTAAGATTAGGGTTGTTAGTTAGGTTAATTTAAGGGAAATGGTTTTGAGTTAGAAAACCATTCAATTGAGCTTAAAATATATTAATTGGGCTTAAACATGATGAAGAAAAATAAAAAATTCCTAAGGTTAGGAGAGAGAAAACATTTGGCCCAAAATGAGGAATTAGGATTTTTTATTCTTTGATTCGTTTAATGTTATATTGCTTGATTATATGTTAGTTAGGTATCAATTGATGATTGAGTATGAAAAATTATACTAAAAATGGAACATTTTCCTTGATATTCTTAAAGGTATATTCGGCTAAACTTAGAAAAATTAGGGTTTTGATCTCTTTACTCGTTTGATGAATCATTGGTTAATTAGGAGTTAATTAAGCATTAATTGATGAATGAGAATGAAAATTTTCATTGAAATTGAAAAATTAACTTAGATTACCCTAGGTAGCGTTTTGGCCCATTGGGCCTAATTTAGGGTTTTTGCATGCATTTAATATATGAATGCCTAATTGGTTAAATTCTTGATACTAAAATATAATTGAATGAATTAGCATGGAAATTAGAAAAAATTTACCTAGCCTAATTAAATGAGATATTCAACCACCTTAGGAAAAATTTAGGGTTTATCATTTGATTATGTAACATGACTGAGATTATGGTTCATATGATACCATTAAATGTGAATTATGTGATGATTATGTAAGGAAGTTATGAATTTAATGATTGAAGAGTATAATCCATTTAAGGGCCTTGTTCAAAGGTTTGTAGTTGATGACTCGATCGGTATTGAGACCCACTATATCCATAATGTCTTCAGGATATCTTCTTCAAGAATAGGCGGTTGGTTGAACTCAATAGCTTCTTCTTGGACATAAGTTTCATTTTGTTCATAAAATCTACCCATCTGTAAAGGATAAGTTGGAGAAGATCCTATGAGTTTTGTAGAAGGGGCATTCGAAACTAAAGGAGTACATAGAACCATGGAATTTATTTCAGAAATAGAACATGTTTTAATAATATTCAAATTCTTAATTCGGGTTTTTCGATGAACGGGAAAACAAGTTTTGTATTTTTTATTTTGAAAGATATGCAGTCATGCTTCACGGAATAAGGAGTGACAAGATTTATGAAAGGTGTTCCTAAGATCACCATATGATGCATATTCTCAACAAGCGAGAAAATGATTTTTATTAATTATAGTTTTTGCTGCAAAAGCCCATTAAATAATTAATAAGTCTAGCTTTACTTACAAATTTTAACCTAAAATGCACTATTAAATTTTATTATTTTAACATTTTAGTTTAATAGTTTAGACTAAAATAAATTGATTTATGTCTCTAAGTTTCATCAAATCTTTTTCTAGAAGACATAATAAATTATTAAGGACGAGTAGTATGTAAGTACTAAACTAAATAAAACTATAAATATACATTACCATTTTATTACATGATTAGCATGATACATTTCATTAAAAAAAGTGGCCTACTTTCTTTTTATGATAACTAGCTTAGTTGTCATGATACAACCTACTTTCTTTTTTATGATAACTAGCTTAGTACTACACTATGCACCAAAAGTGGCCTTATGTATTTATAAGCCAACCCTTCGTTTCTAAGCTAAACAGGTTAAACCTCTTTACTCTGGTCATTACTTTTATCATCATATAAAATAGAGTAACCATACCAAGTACATATTGCGGAATATCGATGAATAACAACACAACCATGTGTAATAAATCTAGTTTATAATTACAGGTGAGATACACCTTGCAAATAGATGAGAGAGTTCCTTCAATAACAAGCTATGGTGTGAACATGACCATTATTCTTTGTTTTTCACCCCTACATCACAAGAATTGAGTGAGTTATTACTTAGTAAGTTAGTCATGTATGTTATTCACGTATGCAAGTGAATGCACTTTAAAATCCTTTTCATATCCTTTTTGAAATCCTTTTCCTTTTCCTTTTTTGGAATCATCCCGCCAAACGTATGTTATACACACAAGGGCATGTATTTGGCCCTCTTTTCCTTTACCATTTCCTTCTATCGAGGCCTTTACCAATTCTCTCGTTAAAGAAATATCGGAGATAATTAAACCCCCGATAACCTTTTTCTTTTATCATTTTCTTCTATCAAGGCCTTGACTAATTCCCCCAATGAAGAAATATCAAGGATAATTAAACCCTTAATAACCTTTTTTCTTTTTCTTTTGTAAAATCATGAAGAAAAACCTTTTCATGATTTTGACATGCATATGCATTTCAATGTAAATGCATATCCTCATGAATGAATATGATGCATTTCATTAAAAAAAATGTGCAATTATGCAATAAAATTGCATGTCTCAACATAATAAAATGCACACAACATTTTATTACCTTTCATATTTCCATCCATTACATGCCATTCAAGGTACACGATCTAATTAAATAAAACATTTAACACGAGTGTACCACATAACCTTACATTTCACCTATCCATAAAATACAAGCATAAAAGCCCACATTGCATATTAAGTCATCACATTCATTGATACATATCATAAGAACACACATTAGCAATTTTATTAAACCAATAAGATATTGCACCAATTAATTCACTCATTTTACATCTTTCACAAACATAAGTAACCATGCAATAAATACATAATTGCATACATTAAACAAATGTAATACATTTAATCAACCATAAGATCACTAATCTAAATAATGGTATGGTTAACTAAATTTTCTTCTAAATTTTCATATATGACCAAATTTTCCTTGGCCTAAGCTAGGTGAATTTTTCATTTTAGGTATTAATTCACATACTAACCTATTTAATCATTCTAACTTCATCATTTAAATCATTTAACATTAATAACACATGGATTAAACTTCAAGTCTTTATTTTCTCCAAAATGGTCAAATTAAGCTACGTGAATTTTTCAATTTTAATGTTAATTCACATGCTAAACTATCTAAATATACTTTTATAACATGAACTCTATCAATTAAAAATCAATAAATAAAATGTACCTTAAACCCTAAAATTTCTCCATTTAGCCGAAACTTTTCCCTTGAATTAGGCTAGGTAGTTCTTCATTGCTACTACTTGTTTGCATGCTTAATTGGTCCATTTCATCATCAATTTTATCAATTTCAAGACTTAAATCATTTTTTTCCAATCCACATGCTCAAGAACTCTAACTCTAATTAATTTAATTTATTCAATTAAACTTGAATTAACTGTGCAAACCTAATAATTCATGTAAAATTAATTACATAACATCATCAATTCACTTTACCAACATTAAATTCAATCCAAAATTCATATGTTCATGTATCAAAGCTTCCATTCTCCATCAACATCAACATATTTAAACATATATACATACATCATCTTTCCATTAAAAATCATTCAAAGTCAAAACCAAAATTAATTTCTTGTTATATAGTGAGACTAACTTACTTTTAATGCTCCAATTTAATTCTTTTCAAGTTGAATTTTTGCAAGCTTATCTTTCGTTCTTCTTCTGTCAAATTCCAACCTCCCTTCTAAATTTCTTTATTGCTATTTTTTATCTTCCAACTATAATTCCAAGCTTGATGGAGTGGCTTAGGGTGTGTTAATGTCTTAGTTTATTTAGTTGGTGATTTTAGTAGGTTTTTTGCAAGAGTCCAACTTGGTTTTTCCTATTTTTTTACGATTTTTTCCTTCTCCTACAAGCTGAATTCATAGACTAGACTAAAAGAGAGGACTTTGTATAGGTTTGACTCTAATCCTAGTCCTTCATTTGTTTCCATCTCCATCATTGAATTTTCTTTTAATCTCTACCTTTCATTACTTTGATCCTAGCCATTCATTTGTTAAATTGCATAATTGCACTCATTAAAAGAGGGATGAAATGATCGACTGGAGAAGAAAAATCTTGGCTAAAAATATTATTATATTTAGTCCCTACATTTTAGTTCTTCAATTTTTCAAATGAATATTTTTCATCCTTCCCTTAGGCTTTTCAAATATTTTTATGCCTCCTAAAACTTACTTCCAAATTTATTTGTGGGCTAAACTTTTAATTTTGTATAATTAAGTCCCTAATTTTTATGCAATCAAGTCCCTATATGCAAAATTAATTCCACACACTTCGAAAAATAATTTCTTTTCACGAGTAAATTCATGCACTTTCTATAGTAATTTATTCATCATTCACATAATTTTTATGTACTTATTTAGGCACCTAAAATAATTATTTTGCATAAAACGCACTATTCACACATAGAGAAGTCGATCAAATATTCACCGAGCATAGAAAAATTAATGTAAGTGTATGGAATATTCTAGCACCCCTCGAGTAATTATTCTTTGCTAACAGAATAATTTTCATACACATTTAAAATGCTCAAAAGAATTATTTTGCATAAAAGGCACTATTCATGCATAGACAAGCCAATAAAATATTTTTCGAGCATAGAAAAATTACCATAAATGCATGAAATATTCTAGCACTCCTCTCGCAATTATTCTATGCATGCAAAATAATTTTTATACACATTTAATATATATCATTTCATTTATTCACGGGCTCGGGGTATTACATTGTCTTAGGTGATTTTTTTCTTTTTTGAAAAATGAGATCGGAGAAACGAATCTTCAATATTTGATCCAATCAAAAAAGATATATGAATCACTTTGGGTGATCTTTTTCTTTTTTGAAAAACAAGATCGGAGAAACACACATTTGATAGGTGATCCAATTGAAAAAAGATTTAGTAACCACTTTGGGTGATTTTTTTCTTTTATAAAAAAATGAAATCGAAGAAATGAACCGTTGATAGATGATTCGATTGAAAAATATATATGAACTGCTATGGGTGATCTTTTCTTTTTTCCGTAAAGCGAGATCAAAGAAACGAACCTTTGACGAGTAATTCGATCAAAAAAGATATATGAACCACTTTGGGTGACCTTATTTTGTAAAAAACAAAACCATGATAGAAGAAACAAACCTTTGACGAGTGAATCGATCAAAAAAGATATACGAATCATTTTGGATATTTTTTTCATTTTTTGAGAAATGAGATCGGAGAAACGAATTTTTGATAAGTGATCCAATTGAAAAAAGATATACGAATCACTTTAGGTGATCTTTTTCTTTTTTAAAAAGCGAGATCATAGAAAAAAACCTTTGACAAGTAATCCGATCGACAAAGATGTACCACTTTAGGTTAGTTAATGAGATATACTCTTGTAACACATCAATGAAACCGATTACAATGGTTAGTTTCTTACCTATGTGAAATATAGGATACACTTTGAAAGCTCAACTTTTCTTTTGTCAAAGCTGAATCTAAACTATACTATATTATCGACTTTTGGTTTGCTTGCCCTTGAGTTTAGTCTGCTTTGGTTGTTTTGACTAATGCTCAAATATTTGTTGTTTATGCCCTTATCATAATAGCCAACTTTATGATGTCATTGTTCAATCAAATGCCGAATTTGGTCTAGGTAGTTATATCCTTAGCCTTGTCCCTAAGTGTTTTTAATTTTGCAAATTAGGACTCGGGTTGGGTCATGAGATGCCCTCGAGTACTAGTTGAGATCATGTATTTACAACTCTCTCGATATAGTCACTCGCTTATATTCAAATGCTTATCTTTTAATACTTGCATCATAATTTGTAAATTATTCTTGAAATTTTCATCACCTTTTTTAGAAAGATCATTAAATAGACATCTAGTTCTCAAAAATTAAGTCATGAACTTGAAGGATTTTCTTAAATATAATTTAGATTATTCAAAAGAGATGTTAAGATGTTCGATGAAAGTACTCATGAAAATATTTAAGTTGATTGATCAAAAGTCAAAACATAACTTTCAAATGCTATAATACAATTTCCTCGATAAGATTATTGGATTTGACCAGAAAAATATGTTTGGGTTCCTACAAGATTTGTAAAAAAATTGATTTTTGATGTGATTGAAGATGATTAGTTAAATGATAATTCCTATCTAATGAATGAAAAAGCTTGAACATAAGATATTTTAAAAAATTAGGTTCCGAATGATAGTCTTGTCCAAGAATATCTTAATTCTATTTTTTCTTGCCCCCAAGTTAGTTCATAAAAACTTATGATTTGTTGTTATAAAGAATAAAAAAATAGCACAATGATTGATCATATTTTCTTGCTTTTCTCAAGCATTCTTCTTTTTCTTTTGAGATTAGAATTTAACGACCTAAGCAAACTGTTTTTGCTTAGAAAGCACTTATAAAAGCATGTAATTTAGGTTATGTCTTGGAATCATGAAAAATGAATACATAAAAGCTCAAAAAAAGTGTTTAAGGGTCTTATGACATAGGATCATTTTATTGTCCATAGAAGTCTCTTTAAACAATGTCGTCTAGACTTTATCACTTTAATCATTAGTTAGGCTTTTATATGATCTTGACATTCATGAGAATTTTTCCTATTAAGCTTGCCATAGTGACTATCATTTTGATTGCGGTTTTGTTTCCTATCCTCAACTTTCATTGTCTATTTGTTTGAATTTTAACTCCCATTTTGATAATAATTTTGTATTATGGATTTTTTTCATATTCATTTTTGTTTCTTTAGAATCGTAAATGGGGTTCCTTTGATAAAATTTTTTGAGAGCTTTATCGACCTTTTATGGATTTTGTATTTTACCCCACAATGTGAGGGGTGATTCTAGTTTAGGTTATCATGAAAAAAACATCAAGGCTCAAAGTGGGACAACAAGAGATATGACTTTATGAGATATATGAAAAATGACATTTCTTCATCTCAAAGGCTAAATCGCCTATGATGATTAACGCTAATCTCATTTGAAAAATAATGATCGATTTCAAAAAACCGTTAGCTTAACTAAAGAGAAGAAACGATGAATGTAAGTTGAGATCATGACTTGAAGATATACTCTTTATCATTATTTAGAACACCAATCTTTCAAATTTGGGCTGCATGATTTTTTTTCAAGAAAAAATTTCCTTCAAGAGTTTATTTAAAAAATGATTTTTTAGGTTTTTTGGTTTTAACAAAATAAGGGATTACCCTTTTGCTTTCTACTCATAAAAGTTATTAGGAAAAAATGTATCTTTGGTTTTAATGAATTGAAGAATTGTCCCTAGCATCTATCTATTATGCTTTGAAACTTAATCAATCTTTTGAATATTTTTGAATGAATTTACTATTATACTTTTTTAATAAAGGAAAATGTAATGTGAAATAATACTTTCAAATGAACATCTCTTAATTTCATATTAGACAATATAAAATTACAAAAAAGTAAAAGCTACTCTTTCATTCAAAGGCATGACTTAATCCATACATAAGCAAAACATTTTGAGAAATAGTGCTCGGAATTTGATGAAATTGAAAGGCGGCATTTGCAAATCATTAGCATGCATCCTCACCATAACTTTCAAGCTCACTCAATCTCTTCATTCCTTGTGTTGATGACTATATGGTTTGGCAATAGATTCACGCTCACATTAAAAGTATGCGGACCATCATCAAAGCTGATCTTCCTTTCTTAATCAAAGCCAATAACCTCTTTTTAAAATAGGATAATTATCAATGTTATGTTCGATAGTATAAGAATGATATTTACATCTCTCATCCTATTTGTACCATATAAAATAGGGAGGATACATCGAATTAGTAGAGATCGAGTTGATCTACCCAATGCTTACCGGATACTCAAACATTTCACCTAATAGGAAAAGTAGGGGTGGTAGTTATTCGAATCCCTTTTGTGATCTCGGTTGTTTAGATGGTAAGGGTTGTGTGATTTTGTAGATTATTGAAAACTATTTGATTCTGCATTAAAGACATGAGTAAAGGAAAATGAGGCTTCCTTTGTTTCCTAGAGTTCGGTTCATAATCTTTTGGAAAATTAACATAAAGATTAGGGTTTGTCATTGTGAGTAAATTCTCTCTCACTAGGTGTGTTTTCTAATATCTTAGCTTTCCTCATAACGATGTCATATCTATTTCCCTCATTGACGAGAACAAAGGAAGTCAAAGTTATGTTAGTTTTGTTAGATTATTTGCTGAATAATCGGTAGTATTTCCTTCCTACTTCATTTAGATTATGAATACTAATTTCATAAGAATTATTTAATTATTTCCAATAAGTTAGTGATTTGAATTGTTTTTCCTAATTAGGATGGAACTAAGAATCAAAACAACTTGATTCTCTCCTATATTTTAGGAGTGGGCATTTATGTATATCCTTAAAATTTAAAAGGTATTTTAGTTATAAAAAGGAGGCTTATTCCTTTCATTTAGAGAAGAATGAAAAAAATATATATGATTTTTGAAAAAAACGAGATTTTGAGAGTCTCTCTCTTTGGGTTCTTTATTGAAATTTGAAACTTGTCAAAAATACATTAATTTTTATGACATTTAAAACATGACTTATCACTCTCATTCTAATTTTTCTAGAGTGGCGTCAATATCCTTCTTATACCTTTGCTTTGTGTCTCTTTTATAGGCATTAGGTCAAGGTTTATGTGTTTAAAAATCTGATTTAGCTTTCTTAGGAATGATTCATCTTGTTCATTTTTTATTCCTTGTTTTGTTCATTCTAGATTGTCCTTGAGCCATTAAGCTTTTTTTTTTCTTTTCTTATCTATTGATTTGATATATATATATAAAAAAATTCAGCATGTCCATCTTTGTTGCTACCATTCAATTCTAATCCTTGTTATGTCTCTATTTTGTACTTCGTGTTTTCTACTCTACTAATAATTATGACAATAGTTGAGCATCCATGTTTACTTTAAAAATAATTAAAAAAAATTATCTTATTTGTTGTCTATGTTTTTAATACTCTTTCATTACAAGACTCAAGGATGAGTGTTTTCCAATTAAAGGAGTATGATGAGTATCAAGAGATGAAAATTTAAGGATGAATTTTTTTTTAGGAAAGTGGGAATGATGAGAACAAAGGAAGCCAAAGTCGTGTTAGTTTTATTAGATTATTTACCGAATAATCGGTATTATTTCCTTCCTATTTCATTTAGATTATGAATCCCAATTTCATAAGACGTATTTAATTATTTTCAATAAGTTAGGGATTTGAATTGTTTTTCCTAATTAGGATAGAACTAAGAATCGGAATAACTTAATTCTCTCATATATTTTAAGAGGGCCATTTTTGTGTATTCCTAAACTTTAGAAGGTATTTTAGCTATAAAAAATAGGCTTGTTCAATTTATTCGGAGAAGAATGAAAATATATGATTTTTGAAAAAAAGAGATTTTGAGTCTCTCTCTCTTTAGGTTCTTCATTGAACTTCAAAACTTATCAAGAATGCATTAATTCTTATGGCATTCAAAACATGACTTATATGCTTCTTTATAGGCATTGCGTCAAGGTTTATTTATTTAAAAATCTGATTTAGCTTTCTTAAAAATGATTCATCTTGTTCGTGGGTTTTGAAATAATTGATTTATAGGGTTCACATCGGTGAGTTGTCCATCTTATTTATGGGTTTCTAAACAATTGATTTATGTCGTTTACATTAGTGAGTGACTCATCTTGTTCGTGAGTTACTAAACAATTGATTTTACAAGGTTTGCATGACTTACCATATTCACAAGATCACTAAATGGACATGAAAAGCTATCACTTAGGTATGGGGATCCTAAAGTGATGATGAAGATGTTAGCCCATTTTGAATGAGTCAATTGTGGACGTGATTGAAAGGCTAGTGCTTGTCATCTCTTGGAATAGCTCTATATAGATTCACTACTCCCTTTTCTCATACCATGAACGACAACCCTCTCACAAAATATTTATCATTAACATTGCTCTTTTTTGGCCTCCAACTAGTCTGTTTCAAAATGGTCTTCTCTTAGAATTGGTCACCAAATGCTTCGAGGTGCGACCATCTTCTTCTATTTTTAACCTCATTTCTTTATCAAGAAACTAAGTTAACCAATATAGCTTAAACTTTTTTCCTTTCTTGACCTCTTCATTATCTTGGGGCGAGCCGATGAAGTCCGTGTTTGAGCTAAATGATTTGGAGAAAAGGCCTCGTATCAAGGAGAAGAATTTAAGAGTGGAAAATTCTTTGGTAATGGATAGTGTCATATGGCTTGATGAAGTAACTAGAGGAGATTCTTTGAGATGAGTCACCATCATAGAAAGAGTATATAGATATTAAGGACATAGCAAAGAGACGGGTGTTAGTGTGAGCAAAGAATGATTTCTTCACTACTTAAGTTTCATCTTTCAGTAGTTTGGACGAAAGAGCCATCTCAAGCAAACGACTTAAGCATGACACTTTATTTTTCAAAGCAAGCACTTCTTATTAGATGCTTTACTTCTCTTGGATTTCATCTTGGTTTTCCATCTTGGTCGAGTCGTTGGTGTTAGGACGAGTTAAGCTTTCGTTAAAAGTAGCTCGTGTCTCCTTAGATTTGTTTATTCTTACAAACCAAAATATACAATGAATTTATAAGAAAAAATGCATGCATGCAATAATGTGAATCGGATTGGATATATTGCTTTATCTATTACGGACTTTAAATCATGACGTAACTTGTACTAAGGACGGGTCATGTCGGATTTTAGTACTAGTTGAGGATACAACCCCACGGATACTTAGACAATTTGAAAGACGTATCTACCCCGGATCGATTTGTCTTCGATTTGAATTTTTTTTTTTTAGACCATGAATGATGAGTGCATCTTGTAACAACATATATAGAAAATTTTGAAATTTAGACTCGTAACACATTTTAAATGTGACTTAGAGATATTTTTCATTGAATGAAAAAACAATATCGTTGTTTACATTATAATGATTACTTGTTACAACCACTTAGATTATATTACAATGCTTATAATAGTGTCATTACATATAGATTCCTATTCTACTCTTTTATAATTCCATACCGGGATATGAGACAACAACAACTATAAGGTTTCGAGTCTTGTATGAATTTTATCTTCGATGGTGTACTTGTTATTTATGGGTCCCATCCCATTTTTTTTAGCTTCTTTTCATAACGAACTTTAACATAAAATCAAAAAGTAGACAGCCTTCTTTCTCAAATTGGGACTACTCTAATCTGTTCTTAAAATCCTTAATGCCATTCTCCGTCATGATTTGTCTAGGTGACAACTTGCAAAAACAAAGGTTAGAATTGATATCATTTAAGATGATTTGTGTCTTAAATGGATAATCTCGATGGATAGGATCTAGTTTATCTAGGGTTTAGGCAAAACTTGTCTAATCCTAAAGTCTTTTAAGTTTCTAGACTATCTAGGTTACTAGTGGAGCAATTCAGCAAGTAACCTTATGTGTTAAGAGATATAGAAAGATCATTTCATAATTTTCAATGTATAGGGTGAGTTTTATTTTAAACAAGAGTCTAGATGAGCATTAGTAGATTTTCGTCATACTTGCCTCTAGATATCTTTATCTAAATCCTAATAGGGTTTTAGCTTAGGTCTAAAGCTTTTACAAGCTTTCTTTATGGTGTATGCAACAATTTAAAGCAAACATCCAACCTAGTTTACAAATTATATACGTAAAATAAATTACAACAATTAAAAGGTTCGAAATATATACAAGAAATAAAACATATAAACGACTTGAAAAATAAATGACTTGGCAAAATAAATAGCAAAAACAAACAAATGAGATAAATTAAATAAGACTAAACATATGACCTAACTCTAGTCCCCAACGAAGTCATCATTCTATTGCTACCTAGCATTCAAAGGACTCTTGAAATTTTATAATTATTTTTTATTGATTTTGTTTATTTGGGAATATAAGTTATTATTAATTTCGAGTCATCACCTAGTATTAAAGGTAACTAGAAATCTAAAATGGACATTGGTTCAAAGATTATAAAGTAACAAGTTAGCTATGTCTTTGAAAAGATATCAATAACCCAAAAGCACCATTTTCTAGGAAATATACCACGTTTGGTTTGGTCTTAAATTTTATCTCCTAATTTTTTTTTTATCCCAAGTCAAAATTTCAAGTTTTATTTTCGAAGCCACATTAATTTTTTTTATTTTATTTGTAGCATCATATTGAACCGATCGTCGGACCTCTCTTTAGGGGCATTTTATCAATTCAACATCGGATACGGTTTAAGTCTCAACATAATTAGTATGTCGAAGAACGACCTAATTATTAAAATGTGATTGATTTGAGTTAATATCGATCCCTATTGCATATGAGACTTTGTTAATTTTTTCCTAGTATTTTCTATATTTTTCTTTTGTTCTTTTCTTTTATTTTTTCTTTATGTCTCTTTTATTTTTTTTATCATCTTCTTTTTTATATTTTTTATCATTTTATTTTCTTCATTCTTTTTTTAATTTTTAATTTTTTTTATTGGTGGAAGTCGTCATCATCGATCCCTAATTAGAAGACTCGACGACTCATCTACCTTTCAATCATCTAATTTAATTATCAAAATAAAACTTAAAAAACTAAACATTGATTAAGTAAATAAATAAGTATAAGAACGTAGAAATTCAAAGAATTAAATCTAAATCAGGATAAAAGTAAAAGGCATGAATTAAAATTTCTAAACTGATTTTATCTAGAAAAGGGGATAAAACTAGGATTATTGAGCCTTTTGGACCTAGTAGGCCTTCGGCCTATGAGGATGGATCTTTTTCTTTTATTTCTCCCTTCTCGAGCTGGGCTGAGCCCCAACCCAGCCCTAATTCTCTTTTCATTTCCTCCTTTCCTAGCCCAAGTCTTCTCTTTCTTTTTTCTCTCTCTCTCTCCTCACTTCATTCTCTTCTTTATCTTTTTTTTTTCTCCTTCTTCTTCCTCGCGTTTCTCACGTAAGAATGTTGAAAACTAACAAGAAGTGAAAATGATATTGAAAACTAACCTGGATTGACCGAAACGGATGAATGTTGTTTTTGTAGGTTTGATTGATGTTGATGAGGATTTAGGGTGATCTCTAGGAACTAGAACAATCCTTTCAAAAATCCTAAAATCCTCTATCTCCTTTTCTCTATTTTTTTTCTATATTTCTCTTGCGTTATCTGCTTAGAATACCTATTCTGGAGCAAGAATCATTTCTCCTAGACCCAAAAATTCTCCTCCTAAACTCAAAACTGTTCTTCCCTTTTGAAACCCAGAAAAATCCCAAACCCAGAAATTTCTTTCCTCCACGCTCCTCTCTCTTTTCTCCTTTTCTCTTAATCCATGCAATGAAGGCTCAATTTATAGCCAAACCCAAATCATCCTTCACCCTTCGATCCATCCCAATCAATCAGAATCCTCCTCCTTTAAAAACAAACTGGACGGTCCTGAACTTTGGATTTTAGTACACGACGAATCAATTGGGACAAAAACTGAATGAAAAATATGTGTGTAGGTGTTGTGCAATTGTTGTGCAGAGGTGGATGCAGGTTGTTGAAGCGCGATTCCTGACCAATACAATTGGCAGCCAGGAGCCACAAAGCTAGAAAATGAGGGGTTCATCTTCAAGGAAGATGATGAATGGTACTGGAAATTGGTCGTGGCCTGTCATTCACTCACTTTTGCTCATGTTGTTAGCTCGTCAACTCTAATTTAGTCCTCACTTGTTTCAATTGTTCGCAATTATATCCTTTAGGTATGCAATTTTGGTCCTTATTTCTTTAATATTTTCAATTGGACCCTTGTATCTTTTATTTTTAGTCCTAGTATTTTTTTATTGTTTTAATTATATCCTCAATTATTTCAATTTCAGTTTTAATTTTATTCAATCATGCCCCTAATTAATTGTGCCATGCAATTTTGTATTTATATATATATATATATATTTTTTTTACTCTTTTTCCCTTTTTTTGTTTTTTTTAGTAAATACCGAAATAAAATAAAATAAAAATAAGAAAACAAATAAATAAAAAAGGATAAAAAATTAGAGGAAAATATGTAATCCAAAGACAATTAAGACCCATCATCTCCAAAACATATGAACATTGGCAATCAAACGTTTAAAGACTCAAAAATAATAATAATAATAATAACGAAAAACAAAAAACAAAAAAAACAAACAAACAAACATATGAACATTGGCAATTAAACCCCTAAAGTATGGAGGCATGAGGTATAAACAATCAACCCAAATTCCTTTAATATTAAAGTGATGGAAATTATTTTCTGCATCCGGATTTCTACTCCCTCTCTCGCATAAATTAAAAATCAAATAATTCTAAATAGATGTCAAAGAACCATTCCTGCATTCATCTACTTTTAAGTTTAACACATACTTCTTAATGACGAGTAGTTCAAGAAAAAAATCGTAATTATCAATATCTTACAAGTCAATACATTCTCTTAAGTATAATTTGATGCCAAAAACACCTTTCTAAATTGACAATGAGCTATATTCATAATTAAATTTACAGCCACAATCAAATTGAAAAGTCAATAACAATAGCACATCACTAATTTGGTTAATTCAATTTTTTTATTAAAAAAAACATAAACAATAAAGCAATTTGTCCACTCCATTTTCCATGTACCCTCCAGAACCACTTTCCATTTTTACACCCATTTTAATATTAACTCGGAGGCCAAAACAGTAAAACAGAGGGCGCCCATAGCAAAAACAACCTTAATAGCGTCAAACTAACACTTCCTCCGCTTTCCTTGTTTAATTTTTCTCTGTTTCGCTTTTCACGCTTACATGTGTTGTCTTTGTACCGTCCTTCCTTCCAAGTTTCATCTCGTCTCTCTTTCATGCTCTCACCGTACGACCATCTCCACAATTTGTTAAATTATCCAATAAATAAAAAATAAAATTCAATTTTTTCTTAGATCTTTGTAGTTAATTGTCCATGGAAATGGCTTCAAGCCCTCGAACTGTAGAGGAGATCTTCAAAGATTTCAGTGCTAGAAGAGCTGCTGTTGTTCGTGCTTTAACTTATGGTAATTTAATTTATTAATTTTTAGTTCTTTATGTTCTTTCGGTTCCTTTTCTTTAGATTTCGTATCTTTTTTACGAATATGATTGTGGGTTTATTTTGTTTTCCTTTATTGTTTTCAGATGTGGATGATTTTTATGGACTCTGTGATCCAGGTAATGTGTAATGGTGTAACTGTAGATTTGAATTATTGTTGATTTGTTTTTCTTGTGGTTTTTGGGTTCTATTTTAGGGTGAAATTGAGAGAATTTGTTTGGTTACTGAGAAACTACAAGGGGAAGGAAAGGAAAGTGGGGTGTTTTGAAGTTTTGCATGTGATCTCTGCTATTGTACCTTTTAGGATAAGTGGATTTTTTTCAAAAAATTGTAAGTTTTAGGACATTTGGAATGTTGATAGTGGAAATTGAGGCCATCACTGTTTTAATTTCAATGTTTTGTTGGCCCTGTAAACAGAAGATTAAAATTAAAATGGATGTTAAAAACTGGAAGTGGATAATTTGAATTAACTTGAACTTGTGAATTGGTTAGTTAATGTTTTTATTAATGAAGAAATAAGAATTATAAGATTTGCATTTTGCTGTTACTCTGCTTATCCTCTGGTTTCTCAAGGAGTCTGCTTTATGTTTTGGCTTTGTTTGCAGTTATTGATATTAGCTTTACTCTTATTTTTTTCGGTTAGATAAGGAGAATTTGTGTTTGTATGGACATCCAAATGAAACATGGGAAGTAACCCTGCCGGCAGAAGAAGTTCCGCCGGAGCTTCCTGAACCAGCCCTTGGAATTAATTTTGCCAGAGATGGAATGAACAGAAAAGACTGGCTTTCACTGGTTGCTGTGCACAGTGATTCATGGTTGCTTTCTGTGGCTTTCTATCTCGGTGCTCGTCTTAATCGGAATGAAAGGTAATTTACTGCACAATTGCAGGGTCCCATGTGGCATCTTATTCCTGTACAATGTTGTTTTGTTAATCAGTTCTCCAATTTTGATGTGATTAAAATGTTGATGAAATTAGGAAAGTTAACCTTGGGAAAAAGTCCATCAAATTTGTTGGATGATTAAAATGGTACCACCATGTGCCACCAATCAATGACCTGATCATCTTTCCTAATTGCCTTCCATTTGGTGAAATTTAGAATCATGATATCATGAGCAATTGGTTTGCTTGAAAAAGATTTAATAGATTTGTCTGATCTGCTTGATGGTATCCTTATTTCTTAACTGTCATTCCTTCAAAAAAAGGAAGTTTATGAATTTTTTTATTACTTTTTAGCACCTTATTAAATCTTGTGACTAAGGATTCCAGAAACCTAAAAGAAATTCTTGACTGAATGTTAGGTCACAGATGTGGTTTCAATTGAATACAAGGCAGCATGCAGTTGTATTATATTCTGCTTGGCAAATAGTGATTTGTTTGAATTGGTCAGGACTGCATAGGCCACAACAAATAATATAAAAACTTCAAACCTCAACCATCTATTTTGGCATGTAATGTTTGTCTTGCAGACCTGAAACTTGATTATTTGCAATTTGCTTATTGGGACGTTTTCAGGTTTAGTTTTATTGTACCATTCAATGTGATGTTATGTTGAGTATGGCTTTTCTCCATAGAAACTGAAGTACATTTTTGTTGACAGGAAACGACTATTCAGCTTGATCAATGATCTGCCTACTGTCTTCGAAGTTGTAACAGAAAGGAAGCCTGTGAAAGAAAAGCCTAGTGTAGATAGTGGAAGCAAATCTCGGGGCAGCATAAAGGTGATTAATAAAAACTTCATTTGGACTGTCTCTATTTTTCTGATAATCTCAAACTTGATCAATAGCTTTCATTCTTATTTTTCTTTCTGCTTGTTAATTGTTACAACAAAATACAAATCTGGTGTAGAACTCTATCATGCATCACTCTAGCGACCGATGGTGCCATCAGTTTAGGCATTCTGTTGTTATGAAGCTTTAGTAATATGGATAGATCATAGATGCAGTGATTCAGTAAAAAAGTGCAAGGCTGATTTCCAAATCTTTAAACTTTTCAACTTGTCCTCAACCTTTCATGCTGTAGCCACTGACTGGGTTCCTCCTCTCTGTAGAGATCAAGCGATGGACAAATGAAAAGCAACCCTAAGCTTACAGAAGATAGTTATGAGGATGAAGAAGATGAACATACTGAAACTCTATGCGGGAGCTGTGGTGGAAATTACAATGCCGACGAATTCTGGATTGGCTGCGATGTCTGTGAGAGGTGGTACCATGGAAAATGCGTGAAGATAACACCTGCGAAGGCTGAGAGTATTAAGCAATACAAGTGTCCATCTTGTATGAAGAGGAGCCGGCCATAGTCAGTGTGGTTGCGGTGGCAGACCAAGTAGTGTATTAACATTACCCTTGTGCAATGTGAAAGTTAAAATGCTTGTTTATAACAGATGCCTCCAACGATTTAGTTTGCCTTCTTCCCAACTGAACCCTTTGCTTAAATAGCAGGTTATGTAATCTGATCTCTTATTTTATGTTAAATGCATGAATAATATTACACTAGAGACGACTTGCTTTGCAGGATTTTATCTGTCTTCTTGGTGATCTAAACTTATTATGCTATCTGAATGAGTGCCAACCGTGTTCCCATTATTAATTCGCTCAGTTAATCATAGCGAAGGATTTTTAATAGGGCGGTGTGGACAATAATGCTGTGTAACTGTCCATGCTCTTGGGCCTACTCTCATCTGTCCTCGGGCGGCCCTATACATGATATAGGGCTGAGGCCAGCTTAGGGGATTATGGCCTCTTGATATGTTGCTGTTGGTCTCGTGTTGAGTGTTTCCAACGTAACATCTTTAAAGGGATCCTTTCCTGGCCCAGCTCACTAAAAGGCTAGCTAGGAGCATGGAAGTCAAATCTGAAGCTGAAAACGTAGCCAGCCCAACACACTGGAGGATCTCGATTGACTTGGCTAGACTGGCCTAGAAAGTCCATTTGACTTGGCCTTCGCTACCGAAAGCCTTTTCCCCCAAGAGGTGATAACTGACGGTTGACTGAGGTCGGACAGTGCAGAAAAAACAACAGGGACGGACAGAACAGTTGCTTATCATGAGCTGTACAGTTTTTGGACTTTAAGCAACCCCCTTGAGTTTCCTTACCACAGTTGACAGAGAAGTTGAAACGACCTTTTGAGTTTGAAGTTATCCAGACTCCTATTCATTAAAGCTTGGTTTATTCCCGACCATTAGACATCATTTAGCATCTCCTTTAATCAAATTATATCTTAGTTCTCATCGATCCAATCACCTTCTCCCTGTCTACATCGCTGTCCTTTTCTTGCTCTCTTGTTTTAATAACCCTCCTTACAAGGAAGAAGACGTAGTTCATGCATCATTACTCATTCGGTGCCATTGATACTCTGTAATCACCTGATACAACAATGGGTTCAAGTCGCTCCGATGGATCGAACAAAGAGAGATTGCGTTGGACGCAAGAACTACACGATCGGTTCGAGGAGGCTGTTAATCAACTTGGTGGCCCTGACAGTATGTTCTTGGGATTACTCGGTGTACATGCATTAATGATATTCTTTTGAAAGATTTTTCATTGATCAAAACTAAATAGAAGCTCACCCTGTTATTAAAGCTTTGACCAAATTAATTTCTTATCAATACACTGCAAACTCCTGTACTTATGTTTCTCTTGTTTATTGACGTTTGTAAGATGACTTGGTATTTATGTGATTACTCATCTTTATATTTGTAATGATTTGCAGGAGCTACTCCAAAGGGTATCTTGAGGGCTATGGGCATCTCTGGATTGACAATCTACCATGTCAAGAGCCATTTGCAGGTTATCTATTCTCCCTCTAGCTAGCTTGCACTCCTGCATGGAACTATACAACCCATTAAGATTTTATGTCATCAACCTGGATTACCATAATCGTTGACCCAGATTTTGGCTACAAGATGCATAGCTGCACTCTTGTGTTTTCTTGCGCCAATTAAAAGATTAAATACTAATTAAAATACACACATGATCATTGATAATTTGACCGAGTACATGTTGATTTAGCTTTCTGCAAAACATATATATATATATATTCCCCTTAATTTTGTATATAATATATTCCTTCCTTTTTTTTTCTTTTTTTTTTTTTTGTTCTTTTTCTTTTTCTTTCAAACTGCAATATTTGTCCATAAGATAGTATAAAGTGTGATTAATATCATCGAGGGCTTATGATAATTAGGTTTTATTATATTTCTGATCTATCTTCTTCTTCTTCTATCAGAAATACAGAATCTCGAAGTTTATCCCAGAAACGAACAGTAAGTCTATAGTACTTCCATTTTATTTTCATTGGCTATAAATTTGCAGTACTTTAGTTCTTCTTTCGCGTAAATTAATTTCTTGTATCTTCCTGCAGGGGGCAAGTTTGAGAGGAGAAATATTTCTGAAATGTTGCCAAATTTCAGCGTGACGTCGTAAGTTAATTATATATTAATTAGCTGCACCTCCTTCAATATATTTGTTCATGAACCTAGTGTTCTAATCTAAGTTTTGTTTGCAAAATTTTTCCAGAGGTGCTCAACTTAATGAAGCATTACTGATGCAAATGGAGGTTCAAAAGCGACTTAGCGATCAACTTGAGGTAGCAAGGCAACATAACTTTTTTCATGCAGATTTGTTTGCTCATGAGCAAAAAATAAAACTTTGTTTGCTTTACTAAATTATAAATAAACACAATGCATATGTTTGTTGATTTCTTTTTTGTTTGTGTAACCTTGAAGGTTCAAAAGAGCTTGAAGCTGAAAATTGAAGCCCAAGGGAGATTCCTCGAGAGAATTGTGGAGGAAAATAGAAACCGAACTACGACCATTAATCCAAAACATAGCAAGTCTTTCTCTCCGGAATCACTGCCGTCTCTCTGTGATGAATCAGAATCAAATGCTAAGGAATTTGAAACTGATTCGGAGAGTGAGAAAGTTGAAACACAGTCTGAAGAAGACTTTCAAGCTCTTAAGCGATTGAGGACCGAAAACCAAGTTTTGCCTTCGCGATATCAACTTGATCAACCTCTCAATCAAAACGTGGTTCTTCAAAGAGAACAAAAATTCTCACATCCATCTCACGATGTCAACTTCCCATGGAATATTTTGGCCACCTGTTCATCACCTCTAGTGCCCAATTTTTTCTAGGTTAAATATTATATATATATATATAACATTTCATATTGTTATGGTTGCATGGAACAAAAGGAAAGGAAGCACCATTACTCACTGGAAATATTTGGGTATTTTCATGGTTATTCGGAGAATTTAACTAGGTGGATATCTTACTTTGAAGATCATGAAGGCAAGCAAAAGATTTCTGGTGGTGATAACTGTGTAGAAATAAGATTAATATATATAACATTAAGTGGATTCCTGTGTGATTGTGAAGGCTATGCTCCTTGTTTACTGTGTACAAATAAGAATATAGCATTAGTGGATGCCTGTTGGACTATGAAAGGCAAATCTTTCTTAGCTATTCTTTTTCTTTTTCTTTTTCTTTTCTTATCTTGGTTTGTTGAGAGAATACATTTGTTCAGTACTCTTGTGTTCTTACAACATATTTAGAGTCAAGATGTTGGACCTTAGAGATTTGCTTAAGTAGGTTTATATATATGCAGTGTCTAAAGCTTAATCAGGCAAGGATTTAATCTCGAATTATGGATGCTGGTAAACATTTTGTCCCCATAATATTGGATATTAGGAAATTTTTCTTTGGTAGACCAAAGGTCCAAAAGGAAATTTCATAATAACGCATTTCTTACTCTATTAAGTGAATCTCAATGAAAGGGACTCTTTCGGGAAGGGATGGCAATAAACAAGATATAAAATAGATATCCACTAGATTGGTGTCCGCGTTATGCTGCGGTCGAGCACCCTTTATATATATACATAGTGTGTAACGATTCGTATGATATATTGTAAGTAAAAATTTTATTTTCGATGATTAATGTAAATTGAATCTATATATTAAGCGAAATCGCTTTATATATATATTAGCATCAAAATTTGTATTTGAATAATTGAAAAGTTCCTTTAAAACATTATGTAACTTATTTTATTTTAAAAAATAAATTTTAGAATATAAAAAATAAATGATAAAGAATTGGTATTATGTGTGCAGATCTATAGTTAATTTCTAATAAAACTATATATATATATATAACACGGATTCGAATATATAGAATAAATAGAAAAATATACAAAAAAAACCTACCTAAATTGTATGAAATATATTGAAGTCAATAGACTAAAAAAACTACAACAAATTTTATTCGATACTGAATAAATATATGTAAAAAAATAAAAATAAAACATGTGAATTTTTTATAAAAACAAATTGAGCCAAACTATCTAAAACATACTTTTCTCTCTCTCTCTCTCTCTCTCTCTCTCTCTCTCTCTCTCTCTCTCTCTCTATATATATATATATATATATATATATATATATATATATATATATATATATATATATATATATATATATATATATATATAATCATAATTTATAAATTATAATAATATATTTTTAAAATATAAAACACACACGTTTTAAAATTTTATTCCAAAATTCATACATTAAAAAAATTATTAATAAATAAAATTATATCAAAAATTAATTTGATGAGAATTTTAATAAGAAAATAAATAATTGAAGAAATAAATTTTAAACAATAAAAGTAATATAATTAGATATATATATATATATATATATATATATATATATGTTCAAATTAAAATCTTAAAAAATATCATATATATTCTATCATCTTCAAACTGTACGTAAAACTAAAAAAAAATAAAGATTTATTTTCTATATTTTTCACACCTAATTTCATGATAATATATATATATATATATATATAGAAAAAAAAAAAAGACCAAGCTCGCTAAATTGTATGAAATATATTGAAGTCAATAGATTAAAATAAAAAACTACGATAAAATTGATTGTAATAAATTCCAAATAAATATGTATAAAATAACAAATAAAACTTATGACTTTTTTAATAAATTATTAATTTTTTAAAAAAATTAAGCCAAAGTATTTAAAATATTCTCTTAGCTCTCTCTCTCTCTCTCTCTCTCTCTCTCTCTCTCTCTCTCTCTCTCTCTCTCTCTCATATATATATATATATATATATATATATATATATATATATGATCAGAATTTATAAATTATAATAATATATTTTTAAAAATAAAATATTCATTTAAAAAGCATAAAAATAAATTATTATATAAATTATAATAATATATTTAAAAAAACACCGACGTTCTAAAATTTTATTCTAAAATTCATATATTAGAAAACCTAATTTATTAACAAATAAAACTATATCAAAAAAATTAATTTGATTAGAATTTTAATAAGAAACAAATAATTGAAGAAATAAATTTTGAATAATAAGAGTAAAAATGAAAAAAAGAAAAAGAAAAAAGTAATAGTGAAAATTTTTTAATAAAAAGAAAAAAAAACTAAAATTGAGTAGTATAGTGTGAGGGTAAAGTACATTATCAGGCTATGTGGAAAAAAATAACGATCAATTTTTAAAAATTTTAACACTCAATCAAATAAAAAAAGAACATAAATTGATGAGAAAAAAAAGACATATAGTGCATCAGCTAGGGATTAAAATTTTTATTTTAAAATTTTAGAGATGAAAACGAAATAATTTGAAATTTTAAAAAAAGAACCTAAGGAAAAAAACTAAGGGTGAAATTAAAAAATAAAAATAAAACAATTAAGAAAATAAGGAAATAATTAAGAGTGAAAATTAAAAAAGAAGGGAAAGAAAAACTAAGATTGAGTAAAAAAAAAAAAAAAAACTATTCAAGTGAATAGTATTGCATGATGGTTACTGTTCATTCGAACAAGTAAAACCATCACACATTTTAGTTTATAGAGATGAAAACGAAATAATTTAAAAATTTAAAAAAAGAACCTAAGGAAAAAAAATAAGGGTGAAAATTAAAGAAAATATAAGAAAATAAGGAAATAAGTAAGAGTGAAAATTAAAAAAGAAGGGAAAGAAAAACTAAAGTTGAGTGTTAAAAAAAATAAAAAATAAAACTGTTCAAGTGATCGGTACCTCGTGATGGTTACCGTTCATTTGAACAATAAAACCATCATGCGTTTTAGTTTATAAGTAATTCAACCTTACATTAAAAATACACAATCCGCATCGAAACGGGTAAAAGTAATGAATGAAAAAGAAAAAAATAATACATACATGCTACACGTGAGTTTTGGATATAGAAATGCACTCTACACTCTACAATTCTTACAGGACTTGATTGCATAAATTTTATAACCTAGGAATCAAAATTTTTTTATGAAAACTTTAATGATAAAAAAAACTTATAAATAAAAGATTAAATTGTAAAAAATATTATATTTAAGGACCAAAATAACTTTTTGGAAAAATACAATGACTAAAATGAATTTTTTGATAAATTATTTTTAAAGTATATTAAATAGAGTAAACTGAGTATGAATCATCTATAGATTTAAAAATAATTTCATAATGGATATAGATAAGATATTTTTTTTTTTACTAAATAGGGTAACGGATTGATTTAACCCGGCCAATTGATATCTTGTATTAAGGTGTAAGCAGTGGTTAATTCGGTAGGTTTTTGACCCAGAAAACAATCACACAGAGATTGCAAAAGTTAAAATTTTGAAATTGAACCAAACCGACTAGGGTAGCATCTGTTTGGCTCGGTTTTGTTTTAGCTCAAATTGTAAATAACAATTTTTAAATGGTAACTATGGACAGGCCTTATCGGAGACAATATTCACCTTATACTGAATTTAGCCCACACTAGGGTAGGGTTTTTGACCCAAATGGACCTACTTCAAATTTATGACAAGAGGTTAATTGTGATGGGCCTAATCTAAGACAACATTCACCTTATTTTGTTTTTATATTGATTTTTAAATTTTAAAACAAAACAGACCAAAACGGACCAATATATATTATGAAAATTTCAAACCAAGCCGGCTTCAGACGTTGCTTGAAAAACCAATTGATTCTGGGTTTTTCGATTCATTATGTTATACATTATTGTGGTTGGTTGCTCACCCCTACTCCAACGTGGTGTCTCACTACCATTTCGGTCTTTATTTCTATTTAGGAGGGATTTTTGGACGAACTTTAAATGGGTTGGGCTGGTCACAGGAAGATGAATATGAGTTTTGGATCAGAAAGCAGTTACCGTCTTTGAAAGGATCCAATTCTTCTCATACAACGGTAATGCTTTTCGTGTAATGGTGACTAGTTATTGAATTTGTTTTGTGGTAAAATCGAAACCTTTCATTTGCAATTAACAGATAGATTTTAGTATTATATGTGTGTGTTTGTAATGGATTTAAATCATGTTATTAACAAAAAAAATAAATAAATAATCTCTTGTAATATCTTTAGTTGTTAAATTCAATCAATCTGATGAGTAGATTCGAAAATTTAATGATTCATATCCTAATTAAAGTCAGATAGGTGAATCTACGAAAAGTTTTTGGCCTCCTTTTGACACAGTTGCCAAAAATAATAGGAGAGAAAAGAAAAGATAGTTTTTTTTTTTTTTTACGAATTTTATACGAAAAAAATAAGAATTTTTACTGTACAAAATATTAGAAATATTTCTAATATTAATTTTTGAATACTATAATTATAAGAAATTATTGTTTTCACCGCAATAATCTCACATAATATTGGAATTTATAGAAACATAGAAATTTTATCGATTTCAAGTTTCGTGATGAGACAAATTCAGTAAAAAATAAATAACTTGTATTACTCGTCAATGTTTTTATTTTTCAAATTCACAAAAAACAAAATAAATAAATAATTGTATTACTTTTTTTATTATATAAATTGTTTTGGAGTTGGTCTAGTTATTTTTTTTTCTCTCTACCATATAAATGATTTTTCACATAAATTTAGTATTTTTATAGTTGCGTTCTTATAATTGATTTATATTGTTATTATTATTATTATTTTGTAAAATCTAATTTATAGACAATGAGATTAAATTCCCAAGAAACACGAATAAGTGAAAAAAAAAAAAAAAAGACTTTTTAACTCCTTACTATTTTACTTTAAAAAAATTTAACGATAAATCAAACTATTACTTAGTGACCTATGAGTTGACTACTAATTTGGTAACTTGGATTGGATTTGACAACCATAATAGTAATAAGAAAATTGCAATTTAAGCGCCTAAGTTGTTTTCTAATTGAGTGCTCTTTTTTATTTTTATTTTTTCTATTTGATTGCATACAATCACTTGAAATTAGAAAATATTAAAGTGTTTGGGATGGATTGACACATCATAGCTTTTAACTGATAAGAGGCAAAAGTGAGTCCCACTTGGATTATTGGAAAGAAAAAATTTTGATTTTTTTTAGAAAAAACTACTATTTAAGTGCCTAACATATATTTATTTTTCTGTTTTAGTGTTTAACTAGTTTTTTTACCTACACTATCGTCGTGGGTTGAATAAAATATATAAAATCATTTACAAAAATTATTTTAGTTTGATTGTCTCGTTTTATGGTGTAAATCTATAAAAATATATAAAATCAAAGGTATAAAAAATTATTTAATAAAAAATTTTGTATTTAACTAGTTATTATTTGTTTTTTCACAATTTTTTTTAGAAAGAGGATTCATCCTTGTCAATCCATGGATCATTAACTAAAAACAAAATTAAATAATTTTTTTTTAAAAAAAATTAGTATTTCATAAGATTGTGTCGAAAAACATAATAACAATTATTAAAAGCATACATATTATTGAAAAAATATTTTTTTTATTTAATGTTGATGGGAATATTGGTTTTTGAAAAAATATAAACTTAATTTTTATATGTTTATTTACACAAGAATGAATAATATTAAAATAAAAAATTATATGAATTTAAATTATCGAGTTATTAAGCCAAAACATTATTTTTATTATTTAATTTAAAATAAGTTAATTTTAAAATATTCAAAAAAAAATAAATAGTAAATGCTTAGTGTAGTAGTAGTTGCACAGTTGATTTCTAAAAAACAATGATTCAATATTTTTTATACATCATAACTATACTAATCTAGTCTAGAGTTTTCGAGTCTAAAACAAAAAAAATACTATAAAAAGTTAACTTGCAAAAAATATATTGACTAAATTTGAAGTTAGTAAAATAAAATAAAAATTATTACAAATCTGATTTCAAATAATTTTTTATTATATATAGAAGAAAAAAATTAATAAAACATGTAAATTCTTTTTCTTTTTTTCCTCCTTCTTAAACATTTTTTTTTATTTCTATGTTATGCATGGCTAGTCATTGAATATAAGCCTCATGCACAGAGCAACCATCCGTTTTTTATTTTTCACATTTGACTTTCAACTATTAATTAATTAATTTGAGCTTTTCTAAAAAAAATAGAGAAAAAATTATTTGAAATACACTTTTGATTTAAAAATGTATTTTAGATAAATTATTAATCATGCCACTATAATTTAAAATTTATCTAAATCTATTTTTCAAAAGAAAAAATAATCATGTTCTAAAAATTTATTCCAAAATTCATACATATAAATCAAAACTCGTTAGTAAATATAATTTTAAATTAATTAAATGAGAATTAAAAAAAATGACATAAAGTAGTAAATTTTAAATAATAAAAATAATTAACAAAAAACACTAAAACAAAATGGAAAAAAATCATAATATAATCAAATTTTAAAATTGAAAGAGAGAGAGAGAGAGAGAGAGAGAGAGAGAGAGAGAGAGAGAGAGAGAGAGCTTAAAAAGAAAATTGAGAAATTAATGAAGTAAATTTTAAATAATAAAAAAATCAAGAAAAAATTATTTGAAAAACACTTTTAATCTAAAAATGTATTTCAGACAAATTATATATATTAATCAAGTCACTATAATTTAAAAAGTATGTAAATCTATTTTTCAAAAAAAATAATGATGATGAGGTTTTGAAAATTTATTTCAAAGTCCATACATATAGAAAAATAAATCAAAACTGTCAATAAATATAATTTTAAATTAATTAGATGAGAATTTAAAAAAAATGACAAATTAAAATAGTAAATTTTTAAAAATAAAAATAATTAACAAAAAACACTAAAACAAAATGGGACAAAATCACAATATAATCAAAGTTTGAAATTGAAAAAGAAAAAAAGAATTTTAAAAAATGAAAAATTAATGTAGTAAATTTTAAATAATATAAAAAATTAAAAAAAAATTATTTAAAATATATTTTTAATCTGAAAAATGTATTTTAGAAAGATTATATATATTAATCATGACACTATAATTTAAAAATGATCTAAATCTATTTTTCAAAAGAAAAAATAATTATGTTCTAAAAATTTATTCTAAAATCCATACATATAAAAAAATAAATCAAAACTATCAATAAATATAATTTTAAATTAATTGAATGAGAATTTTTTTTTAAAAAAGATAAATTAAAATAGTAAATTTTTTAAAATAAAAATAATTAACAAAAAACACAAAAATAAAATGGGATCAAATTACAATGTAATTAGAGTTTGAGATTGAAAAAATAAATAAATAAATGACAAATTAAAGTTTGAAATTGAAAAAAAAAAAAAAAGAACAAGAAGAAAATTTAAAAAATGACAAATTTAAATAGTAAATTTTAAATGATAGAAATAATTAATAAAAAAATACTAAAATAAAATGGCACTAAATCACAATATCATTAAAGCTTGAAATTCAAAAAAAAAAGTTTAGAAAATTTGAGGACCAAATTGTTAAAAAAATGACATGAATAATGAAAGAAATAGTGATTTGTGAGTGTGTGCATAGTATTTCAAATAGTGAAATGAATAGTAAAATTATGTTTCACTTTAGTTTGTTTTATAATATTTGATAATTTTTTTTTCTTTTTTTTTGGAGCTCTCCCAATCATTTGATACTAAAAAATACTAATGTGGTTTAAATCCTTGACACATAGCAGTCTTTAACTTAAATGTAGCAAACAATGGGTCTCACTCGAATTTATTGAGAAAAAATAAAATATAAAAGAAATAACTAGTAATAATTAAAAAATAAAAAGTAAAATCAATTATTGGTAGTCAAATGAATTGATTGTTTAGTTGCTCTTTACGAGAGACCCAAATGCCAAAAAAAAAAAAAAAAAAAAATTACCGAGTAAATTTTTAAAACATTTCAAAGATATCATCATTTAAATATTTTCTTGCCAAATCTAAGAGTTTTAACCTTGAATCATCTAAATGATTAAAATTCATTCAGTTAACATTAGTTGATTTTGAGTTTTTTTTTTTTTTAATTCTTGCCAGCTATTTTCTTTTTATAAAAGTTGTATAGTTTTGCTTTTCAATAAATCTAAGTGAAACTCACTTTTATCACATTAAATTTCAACTACCTTTGTATTGATTAAGAAAACTCAATAGAAAAAAAAAAAAAGAAAAAATTGGACACTCAAAGAAAAAAAAAATCAAAAGCTAGAGACTCAAATTGTATTTTTTTTTGTTCTTTTTGAGTAACCTAGTGAAACCTACTTTTTGTCACATGTTAGTTAAAAATTAGCATGTGGTAGTTCATTTCGACCATAATCAGATTTTTTCTGTTTTAGGTGATTGTGTATGCTAAAAAAAAAAAAAAAAAAAAAAAAAAAAATCAAAACTTAGATACTCAAATAAAAATATTTGTAGCCTGAACACTCAAACAGAATAAAATAAAAGTTAGAGACCCAAATTGCAAATTTGTTTTTCGTAATAATATATCCTATTGTGTTGGTAAAATATGAGCTGTATTAACATCAATTTTTTGGATTTTATCGTAAGAGTATACGAAAGATTTTCTATCAAACTTCTATGAAGGAAAGCAACCTTTTACTAACTGATTGAAATCAATAGCTTAGGTTTCATGATTCATCAGTATGTTGGGCCATGTTATTAAGAAAGTGATAGAGCCCACTGCCCACCACTGTGGAAACATTAGAGGAGAGAAGCCTAGTCGGGTAATCCCATCGAAAATCATTCTTCAGAAAATAATAATAATAAATAAGAAGAAAAAGAAAAGAAAATCAGGTTGGAAATTAAATGCACATAATTGGACTTTAATACCTAGGCGGCTAAATAGACAATTTGGACTGGATTGAATTTATAAGGTTTACAATTCAGTTATTATATTTTATTTTTAATTTTTTTTAATAGGTTTAATGGTTGCAAAGATCCCTCTAGTTTTGGTTTTTTTTTTTTTTTTTTTTTTTTCTTTTTTCCATCTTTATTGTTTTTCTTTTAATTTTTCTTTTCATTTTAGCTTCATCTTTTTAAATTTGATTTTGTTTTTTAATCTCGTTCCTCTATTAATTTTTGAGCTCACAGTATTAAATCTGGCCGGTAATTTCACAATTTGCAACAAGTGACAATTTGCTGTTTTATTTATTTATGTATTGTCTTAAACTTGTCCATTTAGTCTTTTTTCTTAACAAATTTAAATTTGAAAATAAAAAACAAATATGAAAAATAAAAGTAAAGATATACTCGATCATTCTCTTTAAAAACTAAAAAAAATAAAGATAAAAATATTTTTTTATTCAAAATATCCTTTATGGGTTTAAATTATCTTTATGATAGTAAACAAATTTGAAATATAAAATGAAATATTTATACTAGTTTTTTATATGTGAAGAGAGTTTAAAATTTTAAAATTTTGAATAGTATTAAAAAATTATATATTTTAGTACCCAAAAAAATTTATTATAATTTACTTATTTTAATTATATAAATTTTTTAATTTGACGCGAAAGTAAAAATATAAGTTTTGTTAAGATTGAATATTAATTTTGCTGCAAATTTTAGATGTTTTTAGAAAAGGATTAAAGGTTTAGAATATCCCTTTACTATTTCAAATGTATTAATCGAGTCCTTTTATTAAATTTTTCAACCATCGTGTCTCTTTATTTTTAATTGCGTCTATATTTAATACTTCGACTATTTTTTCAAATAAAAAAAATAAAAATTATAAAACAAAAAATGTCAAAAGTTGTTAAAAGAATAAAGGGATGGGATTAAGATGAAAAACACATACCACAATCATGTAGAGTAACCGTGTAGTTTAATATTGTTAACCTGAAACTTTTTACAAAGAAATAAGATTAAAAAAAAACCTAAAATAAAATGATGAATTTAAGAAAAATAAATAAATAAATAGGATAAAGACGAAAAAAAATATTCCTACAACCATTATTATTTATTAATGTAAGCTGGAATTGCAAATGAGGTTTAATATGAAACATCACCACTAATTGCAATTAAGAATGGCACAGAACTACAATCTCCTTAATCTTTGATTAGGTTCTCGAGATAGTCAGCCATGCACCTAGTCAATATTCATCAATATATTGGTTGGATTATTGATAAGATTTTCAGGTAAGATTTCTTATCGACAAAGATATGACGTAAAAAAAAAAAAAAAAAGAAAAAAAATATATATATATATATATATATATATATATATATATATATATATATATATATAATAAAATGCGACGGATCAAGTGATGACTCATTGAGAACTGTCTTCTTTGATGAATTGATGGATGTACTGTAATGCTTGCCTTTTCTAAATTACAAACTTGACGACATCACAATAATTGAAATAAGATTTGAAACTTCAAAGTTGAACCTCAAACAGAGGTAATTAGGGTGAGATTAAAAGTAAACAAATTTCCTATAAAAAAATCAAGGAAAAAAACAAAAAATAATTCAAAATGTAAGGATTAAAGTGTCAAAGTGGGTTCCAGTTAAAATCCTAAACGATGTAGATTTTTTAATAATAATAAAACCAATCTGTTCAAGGCCGAATCAATGCTCAAAGCTAGGGTCAGGTGAACTTTTTGACTGCATTTCCCATTTTGCATGCATATAATATGTAGGAAAATAAGGAAGCAAGTTTGGCAATGGTTAAGTTCTTGGTCTGCCCACCACTTCTTGTTTAAAAGAATAACGTCAAAAAGTTTGATAATCTAGATTTTTCCTTCAAACTTCAAATAAACGTGCGTTCTCCTATACCTATTCATATTCATATGTTAGGTTTAAAATAAAGCAATTGTTGAACAATTATTTAGTACAAAGAGTTAGAGCAATGCTATTATTATATAATTGTGTGACACATTTTATTTATTAAAAATATAAATTATAAAATTTATAAAATTACTAATAAGATCCACTTATTTAATGTCTGAAATATACATCCCATAATTGATATTTTTTCCATTAGTGAATCTGTAAAACAGTTATTTAAAAATAATATTATTTTAATATAAAAAACATAATTTCTTTATTCATGCCAAATTCTCCTATATATAGACCGCAATAATTATTAATCCAACACAAATGTGGACTGCAAAACACAAAATCAAGCAAATTAATACTTTCTTTAATATTAAACAATCATAATAACGCTGGCCTCTTTTATGTCTCATCAACTCTGAAGAATTTTTCTTCGATAAAAATACCAATACTACATTTTAAGTAGTTTTATTTGCATCATACATGATGGGTTGGGGCTAATGAAATATCTGACTTGACCAACTGCCCTTTTAAAGGTCAGAGTATTTTTAGACGATGTTTGTACTTATTAAGGGTAATTTTTAGCAATATTTTCTTCTTTCTTATCTCTCTCAAAATTAATTAAACACCTCTTAAATCCTAATTTAGGTTATTGTCCGCTACTTTTAGATAGTAGCAACCCTTTTTTATTGATTGTTTTTCTTGTTTTCTTTTATATAATGTGATTTTTCTTGTTTTTTTTTTTTTTTTAAAAAATCTACCAATAGGATCTGATCCTTTCAAGTCTAATTTGTATGTATGATTTTTTCTGTAAATGAAATTAAGTCTTTTTTTTAAAATAAAATTGTTGAGATTTTATCTTATTATTTGAAAGGGATTTGACATTTATAGGTTGAGGTGTACAGTTAAAATTTTCTATCAATAGAGTCTCATATTACGGTCTATTTTTCCCTAGATTTATGGTAGTAAAAGATTCATCTACATACGTGATTTGAAGAAAAAAAGTTATGTTTTCAAAAACTCAAGTTTGAAAAGTTGTGATATCTCTATTTTTTTTGTCAATAAAAGGACCAAATGTTGTTTAAAAGACAATAATTCACCAAGCCTTTAAAGATTTTTTATAGGTTTTTTTTCTTCTTGTATTAGATGTTAAGAAATCAAGCAATTTGTTTTATAAACTTAATTGATGTTAATAAAATTACAGTTTTCTCAATAAATAAATAAAATAAAATCTATCTTTTAAGCACTAAAATCCATCCATTTGCATACATATTATAGTTCATTATATATATATATATATATATATATATAATGAGTTTAAATCTAAATGATAATACAAGAAGTAAACTTAACGTATTAACCAAACCTCCAACAAGGTTGGCGTCTCTTAATTAATTGTTGCGTGCTTATTTCTCTCATCTTTTAATTGTATGGTGCATGTCTTGTCAGAATCAGATGGCTTGAAATTACAATGCACTAATTGTTACGTTTTAGATGACATCACTAACTGAAGTTATGATGATGGAAACTGATTGCATAATTGAATTGATTTCTTCTGGACTTCTTAATATTCAAGTAAATATTGCACTGTTAATTAGAAACGTGGAAACAGTAAGACCCATGTGACACTAATACTAATCAAACAAAAGCCATGAAATGTGGAATATAGGAGATTCATGCCGCGTTTTTCTAACAACCGCGTCCAACTTGATCATCAGTCGCTTGATATTTTCATCCCTTCACAAAATCATATGATTTGATTTGTTTAAACTTTACAGAAGTGGTCTACTGATTAAGAAAGTTTACTTTATATTTGAATTTTTTAATTATTTTTATTGATTTTTTTTTACTCAGTTTTCACTTAATTAAAGTCTTTTATTTTTCGATTTTTTTTTTAAAATTTTTCATTATAACGTTATCAATTAACAATTAAAATATAGTATTGTAAAATAAAACATCGATCGATCATGTATCGGACATTAAAACAGAAAGTTTGAAATAAAAAATTTTAAAGATTGAAATAAAAAATTTTAAAGAACAAAAACTTGTAATCAAATCAATAAAATAAAAAATTTTAATTAAAAAAAATTTAAAAATACACTTTACGAGTAAACCCTTCAACGATTTCTTGAGTTTGGACATGAGAACTAATATTGAAACACCAACATATATATACAGGGGAGGATTTTTTTCTTAATTAGAGGATGCCCTTTTATGATGGAAAAATACATGATTTAGTTTGTTTCCTAAATTAACCAATTGAAAAAGTTCAAACATCATCACGTGCTAGTGCAAGAAAAGTTCCATCAACATTCAAATAATTGGTTTTTGTTTCTTGAATTGGTACAAGCAAATAGACAATAACTTAATTCCAAGTTCTTACAAATGATGGAAGAAGAAACTCCACCATATGTGATTGGGATTGTATTCTAAATAGACATAGGCAATGCCTTGAAAACAAATTAAAAGCAAAGGGTAAAATGCTGTACCATCTGATTCAAATTGCCCTGTTCTTTGTGTTTCCTACAACTTGTGATTGAATTAGTTGACACTTATTTTAGATGCAATTGGGACCAATTTTGGACAGTCATCAATTCAACATTCATTACATGGTCCAGGAGACTTTAAGGATTCAACTTGATTCTTGCCACTGGGACCTCTTGTCCTAATGAAAAGTCTGTATTCATCAAATGTCATCGGTTGGTAGAGAGCCGGCCGGTCCTCGGTGACAAGTTCCTTGCATGGTTCAATCAGCAAGTCACTCTTGGGGTTATAGAAAAAGGCAAGAGAGACCCTATCTCTATTAGAATTCACAATAACCCTGTGTTCCACACTCTGATAGATGGCGTTGCTCAGTACCTACAGAGACATTAAAAATATTAATTAATTTTCTATTAGTACCCATAATAATATGATCATTAGAAGAATTAAGGGCAGGTATTAATCAAAATGAAAAAGTGCGATCGCTATATATATATATACCTGGATTTGATCCCCTATGTTGATAATGAAGGCATTTGGGACTGGCTTAACAGTGAGCCAACTACCCTTTCTACGGACTTGTAATCCAGCCACATTTTCATCAGGCAGGAGAATGGTCATTCCACCAGGGTCAGAGTGTGGTGAGAGACCTAGGGTGAGGTCTGGTTGAGGACACTGTGGATAGTAATTTACCCTCAAGCATCCACCAACGTTTTCCTCTCCACCAAAAGCATTTAGGAGGAAGTCTTCTTCCAGGCCAAGGTTCATAGAAAATGCCTTCATCAACTTTCCACCAAGTTTAATCACTTCGCGGCCATACTCAGCTACCAATTCCCTACAATCAACATGATCAAATATTTCTTAGCGGTTGTTAAATGAATTAATATCGTCAAATCGGTGATTATTTATTGATCATTTCAGCATGGACTGTTGAATTTTTTTATCTCCAATTTTTATTTTTTATGATATACATATATCCAAAAGCTACCATCTTTCCTTATATATATATATATATATATTTATCCAAAAGCTACCATCTTTCCTCACAAAAGGATGGACGATAAGAGCTGCTTAAAAAAAAAAAAAAAAAGATAGGAGTTGATGATATGATCATCGGAGCAAATACCAAACTTTTAGTCAAAAGAGTCCTACATCGTATCATACAAATAGACATAGCCTTTATGTATCTGGTAGTTTTTTTAAGAAAAATAAATTTGAATTATAGTGATTTTAGGTTATTTGATCATTATTTTATAAAAAATAATTATCTTCATTTTGTAGCCCAAAATCTATAGATAATTCTTATTTATTACAACAAGTGAACTCGCATCTTTTTCCTTTTCGTTTTTTTTTTTTTTTGTCCGATAAAAAACCTTGACCTACCTGAAGTCAAAAGGACATTATCATTTGGCATTTGTAGGAAAATTATTACGTTAAACAAATAAGCAAGTTCAATAAGAAAAGGGTGCCATCCAACATATATGCGTGGACGGTCAACTTGGTAATTATGTATTCATTATGTCCTCATGTAAAGGATGGTATTATAGGCTGTAGTTGTAAAGCAATTCTAGCTATGATAAATTAAGATCCTGCTGCCAAACTTCCTTTTCTTCCACAGTTCTGAACCTAATTGGATACAATCCTTGGATTGATTAATTTTCTTTTATGTTAATTCGTTCTATCATGGTCCATTATGTCTCATAATTCAAATCATTAAATTGAAACGAGAAAAAAGAGAGAGTTAAAGTTCGAGAATTAAAATAAGTTATGCACACCGTTAACTGATCAAATTGCTAATGACTTGTCTTGCCGTGTCTACTTTGGCGGGCTAAATTAGAAAGTAGCTAGAAAGAAAAACAATTGCCAACAGCCATTATAAGGGGAAAAAAAATTTAATGATTAATTAAAATGAAGAAAACGGGAATATATATAGTCAAAGAATACGAAGGAATACAGACAACATGGGGCTGCAGGCTGCTATGAGAAATAGAGATGCATGTATACCTGCAAGAGGCTGGGGTTGCAGGCCACTTGTTCCGATTTCTCAGCGAAACAGGCATATAATGAAGGAAGAAGTAATCACTCCAATCAAGAATTGCTCCCTTCTCTACTCCCAACCGGCTACCATACCCCTCATACGTAGCAGGATTGTTAGCATACTCTTGCTTCACTTCTGCTGGCATGTTAAAGAAGTCACGCCAAACCTCACGAGTCCTTTTCATCAGTTCATGGCTAACACCATGGTTCACCACCTGAAAGAACCCCCATTCACGGCAAGCACGGTAGATAGAACGGAGGGCCTGGTCGCGGAGGCGTTGGTCGTCAGAGAAAACGTTTTGAAAATCAATAACAGGAATGTTCACCTCCTGAGGTAGCGAAAAATCATTGTTTGATAAAGGTCTATGAGATGGTGGCTTAATATAACGCTCTGGGATTGCTCGGATACCACTTGCTGCTAAAGATTGGACTCGAACCACAGGTTCAGGCCAACTTTGCAAGCAGTTCATCTTTTCTTTTTGGCTAAGGGAAGGAAGTAAGATAAAGATTGGAATTTAATTTCTAGTGTCAGTCTTGTTGGTGCTGTTGGTGGGTGAAGGTGACGCTAATTTGATTGATTTATAGCAATAAAAAGAACGTGTAAATTATGGGATATGAGAGACAAGGTGAGATGGAAGTTGTTGTTTGGTTGTGTAGTATTGTAGTGTGTGAGGAGTGAAGTGGGATTCCTGAGGCCTATATATAGAGATTTGGGGTGGACTAATTTCGGCGCCGTGATGAACTTGATTTGTTGCTCATTGCCATATATAAAGTTAAACAATTTCATCACCTTTCTCTCTCTTATTAAATATATAGTGGCATATGTGTGAGTTCCTTGCAAAACCGTTCTTTTTCTTCATTGATTAGCTTTGTCATTTCATACCAGTCCAACTATGGATAAAATGAAAGAATAGACTAGTGCAAAGGCATGCTTAATCATGTGTCAAGCCTCACCACCATTGATTAACATGGTTGGCTGGTTGAGAGAAGATATAATATTGTGGATATACAGATTAATTAACAGTAAGTGTGTTTTTGTGCTAGGCAAGGAAAAGTTCATTTTGACTAAATATGTCCAATTCAAAGAGGTTTTCTATCCACGTGTCTTGTCGGGCTATAATATTAGTGGCAAGTGGCAAGTGAACTTCCTGGCATCTTGTCATCTAGTGCGAGTCGAAGCAGCTTTGATATCGCTAGCTTCCATTACCATATGACCTTGTCACCTAGTATTGTCAAATGGCTTAAATTGTTGGGCAAAAGCTAATACCATGGGAATATAATTAGTGCAAATTATCCAAAGGCTTCCATGTATCTTGTTCTCATGTGTGTGTGTGTGTGTAGAGAGAGAGAGAGAGAGAGATATGTAGCCTTTAATTTTATCCGAAAAAGGAAAGGAGATAACTCTTTAAGTGATAGCATGGCCATATGTTAGCAGGACATGCGCCAATTAGTTTCCGATCCTTGTCTCTAGGAGAATAGTCAAGTGCCCTACTTATCTCTTGGGAGGCAGCACTGATAGCATTTTTGGTATTTTATGTAAAGGACAAGTTAAAGGAAGAGATCGACAATCTTAAAGCTTCTGATCGACGAGGTTAGGATGGCAACTTGCATGTGCGATCGAATTCATTTCTTTATTTAACACCTCCCTCAATGACAATCAATAGAATTCACCAAAAAAATAAAATCATGTTTTGTTTCCTGTCACCATCACGTACACCCCCAATTATAAAGATTCTTTGTGAACTCACTCAAGAACTATGATGTAATTAATTTAAAATTAACTATGTAATTTAAGACTTCTTTCTAAACAGATTTTGGGAAACTAATCTGGCTAAAATTTAATAAGACAGATTCTGCATATACGTTGTCAATAAATGTTGATTGAAAAGTCCATTAAAAAATTGTTAGTTTTAGATACTAAATAGAAAAATATAATTCTTTAAGGACTAAGTTGAGAATGGTTATATTGTTGGAGTACTGATTTGAGATTTAACCCAAAGAACCACTCTACGGACTACGGGCATCCTCGAACGATGTTTATTTACATGACTCAGTTTTTGAAATGCGCAGTTCAGCAGTGCTATTTACGCACTAAAATATTTGTTCACAACTATTTTTAAGGAATAGTAAAATCAACTTCTTCTTTTTTTTAAACAAAATAATGAATTTAATTTCGATTATATATATATATATATATATAATGCAAGTCACATGTGACATGATGTGCTTCTCGAATCTTCATCACAATCAATGGAAAACCCAATCATTAACAGAAGAATCAAATTCAAAAACAATATTTATTGAGTGGAGCATGATTTAAGAATTTTAGTTGATCACAGGAAATCCCATAATAATTGTTATTCTATAGATTCATGCATGCTTGCCAAACTATCTTGATCAAGTGCTCAATTTTAGGTTTGATGGAAAATGCATGCGCTAAAATTCGGTTGTCAAAAGAGTGTGAAATGCAACTGGCCATAGAAAAAAGGAAGACAGAACGAAGCCGACAATTAAACTTAGATACTACTATTCCATTATTGGCAAAAGACGAAAAAAAGAAAAATACTTGTCACAACAAAAGAACTGGCAAGTCAGCCGACATGAAAAATATATATACATGGGATATCTATGGATCTTTTAGTAAATTATAAATTAGTCCATTTAATTTTAAGAAGCAAATTAATTAGTCTCTTTCATTTCAAAATTAATTTTATTTAGTCTTTATGTTTTTATATATACTTGTAACTTCATACTTTTTGCTATCTTTTTTTTTTTTTTTTTGGTTTTTAAAGAAAAAAATAGAAATAGATAAGTAAAAAATATAGAAAGATTATGAGAAAATAAAATATTTTTCTGAAATAAAGTAATATTAAAATAAACCTAGTTAAAACTGGTTAAAAGATAAATAATAATTTTTAAAATAAGAAAAATTAATTTATAATTTACTCATGTATCATTTTGGGCCACAACAATTAACCTCCATAGTTCGAAACTAGGCTCATCTCAAGTCATGCTAGTTTATGATGGATGGATCGCCTTGTTTCTTAGAAAGATTTTTGTACTCGTGGTACATGAAAGCTAAAAAAATCTTAATTATTTAAGGATGGGATTGAATTTAGATAATTTTATATCATGTATCGCATTTCGTATAAGCTGATTAACATTCGTGGTTTAATAAAAAGAAAAATTCTTGATTAGACAACTTTATAGTCTATATACACAAAAATCAAGAAACACTCTAGATTTTAATAGTTAAATGAAGGTTATAAGTTGAGCAATATAGAGATGTGTTTCTAACTCATTACGTTATAAATTCGATTTTTATTCATAAAAAAACTTTGTTATGTTCTTTATATAACATTAGACATAGAATACTGATAAGTCCAAAAAAATAATCGAGCCTCTAAAAATAATCAAATGCTAAATATCATCTGGCACTAACCTAGCCCAACAAATGAAAATCAAGTTGATATGATTTTACTGATTTTAAAATTTCAACTCAACTAGATCAAATTTTTGGAAAAATATCAGTTTTGGGTGCTTTGATCAATTTAAGGTTTCAAAAAGCAATGTTCTTTAAAAATTTATTTTAATATAACAGAAAAATTGGAAAAAGTAATCAATCTAATAGATGGCACACACTATGTAACTGTAAGTTTAATTTCGAAAAAGATTTTTCCCGTAGTTTTAATATTTCAAAAAGGAATAAAAAGAATGCATTAGAAAAAGTTTTCGCCGACTGTGTTCTTAAACATGTATAAATTAGGAAGTTAGTCACCCCAATTTTGATTTTTGGATTTCGAAAACTCATGCATAAATGATGATCTAACAGAATGTTAAAATTCTTAAATTGCAATGCATGTGGTAACTATTCATGAATTAAATAATTGAATATAAATTTCATCCAAAAACAAATTTCATTCAAAAGATTTAACTTTTTTCCACAGATGATTCATTTTCAATCTTTTATATTGCTTTTCATTCTTATATTTAAAATCACATTTCATTATTATTTTTTTCAAAAATATCTATAAATCTATTTATAATGTCTAAAATTAATGTTGGTTGATGTCTGTAGTTCAAGTCTAGTTATTGGGTTCTAAGAAAAAAAGAAAAGAATATCTATATCTAATTAGTTTATATATATATATATATATATATATATATATATATATACTATATACTTTAATTATGTTTTGGTCCTGAACTTTTGATATAGTTTCAATAAAAGTCCTTTTATTAGATATGAGTGGATATGCAAGAAATAATGTTTTGTTTACCAAACACTCTACATGACAGTTTATTTATATATCCATTTTATTAAAAACAATAAATAATGAACAATTTCCTTCATGAGGATCTTGAATAAAATTATATGCCCATTCATGATACTTGATTAGAAAATTGTTAAACTAATAAAATCAGATACATGAACTAATATATACTTTTTATGTCTCAAAGAATTTGTCCATTTTTTTATTTTTTTATTTTGAGCTGTTTCCAAACTATTGTCTGTTATTAAAAAAAAAAATCAAAGAGTTAATTACTTGATTATATTGGTGATTATAGCTCACTTTAATTTTTCTAAATCAATTTCTCTCTTTATTTATATTCAAATGAAGGATAAGAGTGTAAAGTTATTTAAAAGCAGATGGCATGACATGTAATTAGTTGCACTTTCTTAATTTATTTGAAAGATCAAATGAGACTAATAGTTTATGAGTAATTAAGTATTAGGGGGTGTTTGGTTGGGCATTAAAGAGGGTTATGTTTTACAAAGGTAAAGTTTAAGGTTGTTGAGTTTTTTTTTTAAATTATTATTAAGGGGTGTACTAAGTTCCCTAAATTGCTTTTTAATCTCTCCCTTTTTTTCCTTAAAATAAACATTAAATTAATTTATAATTATCTTTCACTAATCATCATTAACAATTTAATTATTTTCTACTTCTTTCCATTAATACTTAACCTTTCAATTTATCAATACACCAAAAAATTTTAAAAACCGATTTTTATATTTTAAAAAATTTCTTTTTTAATAATCACTCATGTAACAATTTATTTTTTATTTTTTTTAACCTTGTACCAAACACGATCTTATAGATAATGGCAAAGTAATGCTTTATGGGAAATGGTAAGGCAAACAAAGCATATGAATTATGAACGACTGTGCGAGGGAGAGATTTGAGTGTGTGTGGTAAAAGTCCAAGACACAGAGTGTGGCCGACATCACTGGAGCGTTGCCGAACTTAAAACTTTAGCAGTTTTACATCACGTGGCAAACATTGGCAAAATCCATAACAGTGAAAGTACATGTGCGTCGTGACATAATCCTATAGGTGGTGACCGCATCCTTCCGGAATTATTACTTTTGGTTTCGGTAGATTTTTCCTTTTTCCAGGTCCACCAGAGCTGGGTGTTTTGCACAAATAATATGCTTTTCAATATTATTTGCTTGGTTTTTTTTTTAAAAAAATTATTCGTCAAATCATGATATTCGGATTAATGGTTACAAAGATATTTTTAATTTTTAATTTATCTTTATCATGCCTTTTTATTTATTTTGTCTTAAATTCATCCTTTTATATTTAATTTATATCTCAATCTCGTCCGTCTTTCAAACTAATGACTGTTAATTTTTTTTTAATCTTAATCACATATTTATATTTTTTTATCTTAATTTTTTATACCAAGTTTAAATAGAAAAAAGACTAAAAATATATATATGTTAATATATATCCAATCATTCTTTCTAAAAATTAAAAAAAATGAACTAAAAATATTTTTAATGCAAAATATTTTTTATGAGTTTGAATTAATCTCTATAATAGTTAGCAAGTTTTAAATATAAAATATTTATAATATTTTTTGTTTAAATGTGAACAAAGTTTTAGTTAAATTTAAAGATTTGAATGATATTTATAATTTTATAACACCTCAAAAAAAAAAAACTATTAATTTTTTTTATTTTACAAATTTTTTAATTTTAAAAATTTAATTAAAAATTTCTTTATATTAAAATTATTTTCCTTCATTTAAAATCTCAAGATCACCATTAAATCATATAATTATATTGAAATTGTTTAGATCATTATCTTTTGAAGCACAATTATAAGATAACGAATTAAACGAGTTTAAGTATCTAGTCTCTAGCGAAGATCCAAGCGAGTTTAGACACAAGCACAAGAGAAGCAACGAGAAAAACAAGAGTATTAACTCCAATTTCTTTCTGCTATAAAAAAATGTGCACATTTCTTTTTCTTTAGGAGAAAATTTTGACTAGCTCACTCTCTCTTGAGTTATGTGGCTTGATGCATCTTATTCTTTTATAAACCCTCTTTAAGGTTTAATGAACTTTTTTCAAAAGTTGTAAAAAATACTCATCCATTTAAAATACTATTTATAGGTTTTCACTTAAACCTATTGGCCCGATACTTTGGACCTAATGACTTAGCAATTATCTTTTTTTCAATTCCTATTTTCTTTTATAATTTTTCATCTCTTTATCCGTGTCAATTCAAACTTATGCGTCGACTCAATAGGCTTCTACATATGTTAACAATGTATCGAGAAGTAAAAGACAATTCTTTTATTTCTCAATACGTAAATCAAAATTAGCTTTAAACAAAACATCATGACTATCCAATTATCAAGAAGGATTATTTAATTCGTAATAACCTTTTATGAATATGATTTTCATATAATTCGAGTCCTCATATCAATTTATCACAATGTAATCTTGAACTTAATTTGTTATCTATTTGATTATGATCATACAATTTTTCTTCGATCTTCAAATGTTTTAGATCTCAAGTAAACCAATCATGTTTTATTGGTATACTTTAATTATGGCCACGAATTCTTGAGCGAGACATTCGGCGATGTGTAATATGATAGCTCCTTTAATATATAAGGAATGACATGTTCTACCTTAGTTATCTACCCATCTCTCTTAAGTTCCTAATGTATGCAATGAATTACTCACATGCAACTTTTTACTGAACTCATCGTAACGAATGTTAAAGTACACTAATCCTCTAATGAGATAACCATGATAACTTCAAGTCAAAGGACTAATTGCAGCCATCTCGTTGAGATTCTCATAGATTATATCAAAAGAATTCTCATGATAAGTCACGTTTAGTGATATGTTCTCTAACATTATTCACCTATGTGCTTACTTAGGTATCACCATACTAGTAGGTGTGAGATCTCCTATTGCTATCTTTTAGTAATAGCATAACATTCACAAGTCTTATCACATATTTTTAATATTTAATTTGAACAATGCTATGACTTTAGACATTTAATGATTTCATTTAATCGCATTGGTGCTTGTCTCACATCTATTGATTAATCATCAAAGCAATGAACATCATATAAACTTCTATCTAATTCATCAAGTTATAAAAAGCATAAATTAATAGAAAGACTTCTTTATTAATAATTATGCAATAATATATTATTCAAACAATCTAAATAGGTTAGATCTAAGGTACTTACACTAATATCTTATACTATCGGTAATTATGAGCTAACATGGAATTGATGTGACATATCCACTTCAAAATATGTGACATTTTTCATATATAAAATCCCAATAGAAGAACTCAACCAAAACAATTCAAAAAATACGAGAGATAAAAAATTTATTTATTCGAATATTTCATTTGTGTCCTCGTAATTTTTTAAAAAATTTTTTTTCCTTAAAATAAATATTTTGTTCAAGATTTAGTCCTCAAAATTTTCATAAAAAAACATTTTGATCTATATTTTCTAAATTTTATGCAATTAGGCTATGGGATGTTAATATTTTTCAATTAAGATCTCATATTTGACATACGTCATGTGTTCGGATATAGACATGCTATATGTTAGCTTATAACTAAAATTGTTGTAACAAAAAGGTTTCGATCAACGAGAAAGAGAGTATAGAATTTCAATTAAAATAATTTGAAGAATAAAGAGTTTATATATGAGCAATTTTTTTTTGTTTTTTTGTTATATATATAAGTAATGAGATTTTTTGAATCAATATATAGGTTAATCGAAACTAAGTTTATCAATTTTTGGGGTAAATCACCATTGTATTATGTCTAATTTTTAGTCGATTTTAAAAAATCGGACTATTTGAACTCACTAATAGCATATAAAGGAGGAGAAGAAATTTTTAAAAATTACGAATTGAAATTTTTAACTTGATGAATCAAAATTACCTTTCTTATCACTTTACCTACGGTCTTGATAACGTGTCATACCGATCAATAAATTAGATTTATATTTTTTCTTATAGAACCCAACCATACGAATGTAGATAAGCAATAAAGGTCAAACCCATAAAGAAATTGGTCTAATCGATGGTTTTTATCGAGTGATTGTTCGAAGTGTAATGGAAATAAAAGAGGAGGTTTGTGTTTATATAAATTTGTAAGTAATCAAAAGTAAGTAGAGTTAGCAATAATAAGAAAAATGTTGGTTAAAGTTTAGTATCCAATTTTAGTTTAATCGTTAACCATTGATTCAAATATTAATCTATTATTACCATGAATATTCATCATATGACAACAACAAGTATGTTATTCCCGATCTTTCCTTACTGATTTGTTAACCAAACAAATGTTATTTGATTAATATACCTAACTATTGAACAACCTAGTAAATGCTAGCCATATTTAATCCAATAACAACATTAAATAGAGAAAGATAGATGAGGCTAAATCACCTTTTTAGACACTAGAAAGGTATAATATAGTTCTATTTTTTCCAAGAGATTAAATAAAAATGCATGTATAATCATTAACATCTAGTTACTACCACATGTAAGTTTAGACAAGCAATTATACGGACTTAAATACTTAGCTAGCAATAGATTGTAAAGATCAACAAACTAGTATACACAATAATTAATTAATCACACAATCATAACCAAATAATATATAAAAAAAATACTTAAAAAGAATAAGTTTAGAATTAGAACCCTTTAAAACCTTATAAAGATTTTACCAAAAGCATCAACTTTCCTTCAACCAAAATAGATGTTTAGTGACTCATGACTGATTACAAAAGAATTTTCTATCTAAGAGTGGCTACCAAATTGGGAATTCTAAAATAAAACCCTAACCTCACTATTTATATCTAAAAAATAGAGTTACGATACACATATGTTAGTCTCGCATGGCTACACGGGGTTATTTAGTAAAGACACACGATTTGTTACTTTATCTCATATGTTTTAGAGCCTTGGAGAGCTAGTGTGACATGGTTTGCTTTATAGAGGAGCACGATTGTATGCCTTTTGCACTATATCTCATGTCTCATGTTGTTTTATCCTATGTCCCTAGCTTCTACCCATTTGGAATTTTCACTTCATCCCATGCCACTTCCTTTTACCCATGTGCCTTTTTTGCTTCATCTTTTAGATTCACGTGTCTCTTCTTTAATGTATGCCCTATGGAATGCTACTGCCCGTGTGTTGTTTCTTTCCTCTTAGAAGATAGTTCAACCTTGACACACTCACGATCGTGTCATTTTTCTTGCTCTAATCATATGAAATACTACTGTCCGTATGGAATTATTATTGAAAATCATATGATTTTCTCTTTTGTTTCACACGACTAGTAACTATTTCTTCTTGTACAACACATGATCGTGTGTCTCCTTAGGCTTCCTTAATGACTTTGGTTTTTTCTTGCTTTGGCTTGGGTTTCTTTTCTTCAATTCATCATTTTCTCTACAAAACTCAAAATCATTATCTTGATCTTAATTTTTTAAATATAATACCATCAATTCCAAAATGTTTGATGTAGAATACCATAAAACTTATACAAATTATGCACTCATCAAATACTCATACACTTAAAATTTGCTAGTCCTCGAGCAAAACAAACAAAATAAAAATTGAACTCACTTTTATAGAAATTACGATTGCATTTAGCACATGCAATAAGTCTTTAAACCCTTCGGCTACCTCTAGTGGACAAGTTATATCTCGTGAGGGTTTTCAAATAATAAACCTATAAAATCGCTTAAATAAATATCATGTCGGTATGATTATCATTCAAACATTAATGCTCAATTCAAAACTCAATAAAATGAAACATTCAAATCGATCATATTCAAGATATTATTCTCATATACGTACATGTCTTTAAATTGATTAATGCATCTTTATAACTAATCACAATTCAAGCATGCAACATTTTTTTGCCCTTACCTCTTTTTTTTTCACTACAAGTAAAAGTAATAAATTGAGATTTTCTTTAATAAAAAAATTTCTTTCTTTAGCATCCTAATCTTTTTCAAGGCCTTTAATAGTTCTTCTCTAAGTAATCACTTGTCTTCTTTATGCGACTATTGATATTTATGATGAAGGCAATTGATTACTCAACACTTCATAAACTTAGAATGTTTTACAAACTCATAATTCAAATTATATTTTGATGTAAAAGTAAACATTTGTGATGACTACTCCTAGTTACTAAGTAACTCAAATCATTGGAGTAGATTTTTACTCAAGTAAGCCAAATTTTCCAATTAGAATGCTTTATTTTTCATTTCTTTCTCAAATTTCATAATAGTTAAAAAATCTTATTTATTTAAACCATGCTTAGGTTTAGTTTCAAAGGGTACTTACAAAATCAATTTTTCCACCTAATCATACTCAATCATAAAGATACATAAAGTTTTTTTAACATGCATGCACTTCTATAACAATAATATCCAAAACAATCTTAATTATCTCATCGAATTGTTTGAAATTCATCATCATTCATCCATCAAGAAGGACATCATACTAAACCATGGCATTCATGATCATTTTTTAGAGGAATAATTTTTTCGGAGGAGTAACCTAAAAAAATAAAGTTCACACATAAAACACACAACAATCATAAATACATAAACAATAAAAAAAACCTAAATTCTACCCTTACTATTAAATTGTATATTATCGTCAATGTTCAAATAGAATTGATCATAAATATAAACAAAAGTTAATATAAAAGGTAAACGATCAAATTTGTTTTGTAGCATTCAAAATGGAGGTGGTGGAGGTGTGGGAAATGCATTGTGAAGGCATTAAAGAGGTCGTTGATTTGGTTGTTGACCATTTAAAAATTGGTCATCATATTGTTTTCCACATGTTGGATTAGCTCACTCAAATAGTCAAAATGACTATTGTAGTTAATTTGGAAATCGTCCAACTAGGAGGTGAGTCGCTTCGGTATGTATGATTATGCGCTCGAGGTATGCTCATGTGGAACATTTTTAGTTGCTCTTAGTGCCTCATCATCCTCATTGCTTGCACTATCACTTGAATGATCCTCTTTTGCTTGCTTAAGCCTTTTAGTAAGTCGGATGAGGTATTCTTCCTTTTTTTTCTACCAGCCCAAACTTCACCAACTTTTCAAAATGCATATGAGTGGGTCTTTTTTATGGTGCCAATATCGTGGTGTTTTAGTTAAACAACTTTAATTTTTTGGTAATGTGAGTGATGAACTCACCGATGGTAATACCGCCTTCATTTGACTTCTTGATAAATAAGAAATGTTCGGTAAGGATGTAGGAAAATTCCACCTTCACCATCTTACGAGATAAAGAATAAAATGCCTAATTCTACCTTATTCACCACACCATTGTTATGTTCCCGCCCATATAATGTCCATGCTAGAATTTGGTGGATGAAGCTGAAAGACAAGACTGATAATTATAGATGATTTTGATTAAGAGGAATTATATACCTCATTCTTCAACCTATAATTGCTCTTCAAAAGGACCTTTCAAAATCGACGGGTGGTTGCCTTGCTCCCTTATGTGGCCACCTAAATATATCAACTATCTCAACCCTATCATATAGATATTCCACATTGATTATCCTAAATTTAAAGGTCTACTCATCATTCTCCTCAAATTTGAATGAATTGAGAAATTCTAGGGTGAGTTCCTTATATGATGGGGCATCCATACTCAATAATGTAGCCAAGCCTATGTTATTTAACATTACCCTAACTTCCTTCAATAATCCATGGACCTCTAAGGTATGTTGATCAATGTATCCGTTGGAGCTATCCTCTTATTTTTTAACACATTATAATGAAATTCTTGATCTTCATTTGTAAATTCAATAACTGGATAAACATGTTAATTATTGAATTGAGGTAGATATCCTACTCGTTGGGCCTTCATCTTTTGGTAGACCTTCTTTGTTGGGGTGGCTATTTGTTTTTCTTTGTCTCTGGAGGTCGATATTATTGCTTCTTAGTTGAGAAAGAGTGGCAAAATAATGGTTTTTTTAATGGGTTAGTAATAGAAATTATGTTTCTATTTTGGAGAAAGTGGAGTAATATTGTGGCTATAAAAAATGATTATGAAAGAAATTAAGATTTGAAGAAGATGAAGAGAGGAAAAGTCAGCAATTATAGATGAGAGCTTAGAGATGATGAAGCCACATGAATTTAGGGTTAGGAATTTATATATGTGAGGTTTAGTAAAGCAAGTCATGTCTCTTGGGTTGGAGAAGAAGTCACACACCCGTGCCAAATTGGTGCACAAATCATGCCTCTTTCCTTTCTACTTATGTCTCTTTCTCTTTCTCTTTACTATAACCTCTCATATTCCACATGAAATTATGGATTTTCTTTTACTACCCATGTAAAACCTTACTACTCACATCCTTTTTCTTCCTTAGAGATTGAACTACTTAATTGAAGGCACATGAGCACGCCATAATAGGTACATAGCCCGTGCGAGGTGTTACTACCCGTGCCTCTTTTTTTTTTTTTTACAAAATCAATACAACACAGCCTTGGGTCACACGAATATGCCTTATCTAAAGGTTACCTCATGTCTATGTTTTTTACTCGTGCTACCTCTCTTCTCGTTTTGGATGTCTAGCCATAACACACATATGGACGTGCTTTTTAAGTGCACAAACTATGCTTTCTCTTTCTACCCTTGTGTGTTTTTATTCTTCTTTTTACATGCCAAAGATTACCTAAGTTGTAAATATCCTTCAAATAAAGTCAAGCACGAAGAGAATTTAAAGTAAAATTCCCAAACTAATTTAAACATTAATTTAAACAATAAAATTTACAAAAAAAAAATTCATTAGGTTTCCTCTCAATAAGTATTTTTGTTTAATATCATTAGCTCGACGTTACCTTCCCCATCAATAGGGATTTTTCACTTTTTGCTGGTTGAGAACGAGTAACCCTTTACATCTTAGAATCGATTGTGTCAAAGATGTTAAAGCAAATCACCTCACCATCACATTCCATAGTTAGGATTCCATCATAGACATTTATGTTTGTTCGAGCTATCGTAAAGAATGGTCTCTCTAAAAAGAGGAGTGTGGGATTATAGGGGGTTATCTCCCATCTTCAAGATATAAAAATCAACTGGGAACATAAAAATCATTCACCTATGCAAGGACATCTTTCACTACCCCTTCGAGGTAGACGTTAGTGCGATCTCGCTAGTTAAATGATAGCACTAGTTTCTTTCAATGGTCCTAGATTTAGTGAAGTATGGATAGAATATGACATTATATTAATTGATACTCCTAAATCTAACATAGCTATAGAATATGGCATTATATTAATTGATGCTCCTAAATCTAACATAGCTTTCTTTATCTTAGCATTACCAATCTAATAAGGTATTGTGAACATATATGAATTTATGTACTTTAGAGGGAGTTTTCTTTAAAAAATAGCAAAAACATTCTTTTCTATCCTTACCTTTTCGTTGATATCTAGTCTCTTCTTATTCTTGCATAAGTCCTTTAAGGACTTGGCATACTTTGGCACCTGTTTGATTGCATCTAATAGAGGTATGTTCACCTCAATCTTACTGATTAGCTAAAAAATTTCCCTTTATTTTTCTTTCTTCATCTCTTCCTGTTTAGGCTTTTCTAACCTACTAGGAAAGGGTGCATGATTGGTTGAAAACTAAATGGAAATGTCGGAATTTACATTAGGACTCAATTTAGTCCCATCAATTTGTGTGCTTTCCTTCTCTATTTTTAGCTCCAACCTTTCTTCCTCAATTACCTCATATATTTCTCTACTCAATTTCTCTATCGGAGCACCACTTCTTAATGTCATAACACTCACATTTTTCTTTAGTTAACCATCATTTTAGATGGTAGTTTCCATTCGGATTGAGCCTCTAAGTGACTTATAACAATCGTCATTTGACTCATTTGGTTTTTCAAGTTACGAATGCTCAACCTCATCTCTTGCTAGAATTGATTTGCATTTAAAGCAAGAGACTTCGATACCTCTTTTAATGACCAATTTGATTTTTAGGGGACATGTTATTGATAAGGCTTGGGTTGATAGTCTTGTTGCCTTTGTTGATATAAGTTTTACCCTTCTTAGAGGTTACCTCCATAAATCAAATTTGGGTGATCTCTTCAACTCGGATTGTAGGTGTTAGAGAATATGCCATGAGGCCTTGATTGATCATCACCAAAATTCCTAGAACTTATTCGAGTATGCCCCTTTAAAAGTGTTAGGCATGCATCGGTGGTATGATCTAAAATTGAAAAAATTTCATAAGCTTTCATAGCTTGTAGATTGTTCATGGCCATTATTCTTACCAATGAGTCAAACATTTACTACTCCAAGCTGGATATTTTGACTTCATTTACCCTCTTTAGTGTGTGATCAATCTCACACCAAAATGCTAAGAATTTATAACCATGTTAGATATCAATGCTCTTACGACATCAAGAGACTTATCTACCAATGCTCCTTCACTAAAAGCATCTATCATGCTCCTCTCCATAGGTAAAAAATCTTTATAGAAATAAACAATCAATAAATAGTTAGAGATTTGATGATGTGGGTAACTATCACATAACTTTTTGACTCGCTCTCGGTAATCATAAAGGTCTCTCCATTAAATTATCCGATCCCATAGAACTCCTTCCTTATACTAGCCACTCTTGATGGAGGAAACTATTTCAACAAAAAGGCTTGTTTTATCCTGTTCTATGAGTCGATTGATCCCATAGAGAGATCATACATCTATTATTTTACGTCCACATCTAATGAAAATGGGAATGCTTGCAGTTTAATTTTCTTTTTTGGTACTCTTTGTGGTCTTATAGTTAAGTAAACCATATGGAATTTCTTCAAATGTTTATAGAGGTTTTCTTCAGCGAGGCTCCGGAATTTAGGTAGCAAGTATATCGATCCCGACTTCGACTTAAATAGAACATCGGGATGTAGGAACTCCGTATACAAGGTTGCTGATTAAGATCGAAGTACCTAGCTCCTTTAAATTTTTTTTTTATAGCCATCACCTCTCCTTCTAATTCAACTTGATGATAAAAATTCAAGAACTATAGTTATATCCAGTGAAGCGAAACTACTCTTTTGATTGTCTCGATCTTTTCTATTGAAGCTTGTCTAACTTCTCTCCTCAATTTGCTTACTTGTTCTTTCCGGTTTGGGGTTGAAATGTAGGTCACTTGTTTAAAACTCGATCATATACTAACTTGATATAAACAATAAGAATAGTCAAAATATCAAGAAACAATTACCTTGAGCACAATATCCTCAACAACGGTGCCAAAATTTAATAGAGTTTCGTATCGCTAATAAATTAGATTTATATTTTTCTAGAACCCAACCATAAAAATATAGATAGAGGCAAGCAAGGTCGAACCCATAGGGAAACTGGTCTAATTAATGGTTTTTACTAGCTAATTGTTTTGAAGCGTAATGAAAAAAAAAAGGTGGTTTATGTTTCCATAGATTTGTAAGCAATCAAAAGTAAGTAGAGTTAAAAATAATAAAGAAAACCTTGGTTGAATTTTAGTATCCACTTTTGGTTTAATAATTGATCATTGATTCAAATATTAACTTATTCTTAACATAAATATTCACCGTAGGATAACATATTTGTTATCCCCGATCTTTCTTTACTTGATTCATTAACCAAACACACGTTGTTTGATTAATCCACTAACTATTGAATAACCTAGTAGATGCTACCTAGATTTAATCTAATAACGAGCATTAAATAGAGAAAGATAGATGAAGTTAAACCACTTTTTTAGATGATAGAAATATGTAATCTAATTCTATGTTTTTTCCAAGGGATTAAACAAAAATGTATTTATAATCATTAACACTTAGCTACTACTATAAGCAAGTTTAAACAAACAATTACACAAACTTGAATACTTTATCAATAATCAATTGTAATGATCAAGGAACTAGTATGCACTTGTAATCAATTAATCATACAATCATAACCAAAAAATACGAAAAAAACATAAAATACTAAAAAAGAATAAGTTTAGAATTAGAATCTATTAATATCTCACAACGATTTTACTAAAAGCATCAACTTTTCTTTAATCAAGATAGATGTTTAGTGACTCATGGTAGATTACAAGAGAATTTTCTATCTAGAGGTGGTCGCCAAAGTGAGAATCTCAAAATAAAACCCTAGCCTCACTATTTATAGTTAAAAATAGGGTTACAATACGTACATATCGATCCCGCTTGACCACATAGGTTGTTTAGTCAAGGCACATGATTTACTATTTTATCTCATACGAGTTTGTAGCCTTTGAGAGCTAGTGTTGCATGATTTGCTTGGATAGAGGCACACAACCATATGCCTTTTGCGCTCCATCTCATGTTTCTTGTTGTTTCATCCTGCATCCCCGACTTCGCTCGTGTGATTTTATCTCTTTATCCCGTGTCACTTCCTTCTGCTCGTGTGCCTTTGTTACTTTGTCTTTTAGATTTCTTCTAGCTTTAATACACATAGGCATATCTCTTCTTCGGTGCATGCCATGTGGAATGCTACTAGTTGTGTGTTGTTTCTTTCCTCTTGGAAGATAGTTCAGCCTTGACACACACATGGTCATATCACTTTGCTTGCTCTAGTCGTGTGGAATGCTACTTCTTGTGTGGAATTGTTGATAAACAACCATATGGTTTCCTTCTTTGTTTCACATGACCAGTAGCTATTTTTTCTTGTAAGACACACGACCGTGTGTCTCCTTAAGCTTCCTTGGTGACTTTGGCTTTTCGTTACTTTGGCTTGGGTTTCTTTACTTCAATTCGTCATTTTTCTATAGAACTCGAAATCGTTATCTTGATCTTAATTTTCTAAATATAATGCAATAGGTACTAGAAAGTTTAATACAAAAGAGCATAAAAGTTATACAAATTATGCACTCATCAAATCTTCCTTATGGTAATGAAGAATTTATTTATATTGGATATTTTGGGATGTATCAATATTGGATAAAGGGATTTGTGATACACCTTTTCCAAGTACCAACCATGCATTCATTCCGAACCTAAGTAGTGCAGCAGTGGGGTTGGTGGTCCAACAAGATTCTGTTTCGCACTATATTTAATCATCATCCCCTCGCTTATATTAGGTGGCGAAGGGATGGACTAAAGGTGAGGAGCTGTTGGAATATGTGGTAGTTAACAGATCTAGCTAGCATATCCTCAGAGATTTCGAGCTCTTGTTTTGGTTTAATAAGCATAGAGGTTCCTGTAGTATTGATTTTGACGAACACATTTTGGTTTCAATTTGTATAAATTGGTTAAGCATTAGTTTATGTGTTTTTGTCGTTAAGCAGTACAGGTCCCTTTCTCTATAGTCAATTCATTTTTATGTTAATTTTAACTTTTATGGACACATTTCGGTTTTCCTTTTGCTTCCATTTAAGAAAAAAATTAATTAAAAATTCGAAAGAATATTTCAAAATTCAAATAAATCAAATCAAAATTTGCCACTTATTTATTTATTTATCCAATACTATAAATTATTATTTTTATTTTGTAATTTACATTACGTTTTTATTTTATATAAAACACCAAAAATTTTTAATTTTTTTGTTATTTTCTATTAATTTATGTTGGATTTTTTTCCTTGCCATTTGTTTTGCTAGATCTTAGTGCATTCTGTTCTCAATCCCTTGTAAGGAAAGAAAGAAAGAAAAGAAAAGAAAAGAAAAGAAAGAAAAAGAAAAAACATTTCAAAATTTCCACTCGGTTTTTTAGTAAAGTAGTATACAAATGTCTGAACCTGTTTCTTAGCTCCATTACAGAAGGACAAAAAAAAAAAAAAAAAAAATCAAAAAGTTCTATCTCTCTCTTTTTCTTTTAACTTTTAGATTATAGCAATGAGTTAAAAAAGTTTTGTTAATTATTATATTTTTAACTCTCATTTGGTCACCAGGAAGGATATGTTAAGTAAATAAAAATAATAATTAAAAAATAATTTCAAGAGAGTGAAAATGAATGTTAATGAATGGGAAAAGTAAAACTAACGAGTTAAAAAGTTTTAATGAACTATTATCCGGTTTTCCTTCTTCTTTTCTTTAGCGAAGAATATTGAATGCTAATGAACGGAAAAAGAAGCATTTAATATTAAAAGTTTAATTGTTTGAAATAGTGATAAGCATTTTTTCAAATATATATATATATATATATATATATATATATACCGGTTTCATTGATACCAAACCAAGTATAAATAAATTATCATTTTCATATATCACTAAACAGACAACGAAATAGAGATGGATTGAAATCTGTCACTATTTAGCAAAAGATTAGCAAGCAAATTGTAACTATTATCGAGACGGGAGTTTTAGCTACGAACTAGCGACGGAAATAAAACTTCATCGTTGCTTTTGGGTTTTGGAGTGAGCAACGGAATTTTCGTTGTTGATTTCATATTTTCCTCGCAAATTAGTGACTAAAATTTTGCCGTTAATATTTTTTTTGAAAAAAAACGAACTCATCAATTCAAAATCGGAGATGGACACTTACGTTTGTTGCTAATTAATGACTAGAACATGTTCGTTGCTAATCCTAAATCCCTAAATCCGGATCTCCTTTTTTCTTTTTCCATTTTCTCTCTTCCTCTCCCTCTCCTCCTTTTTCGCCGTCTACTGCAATCCTCACCCAAATTCCTCCACTCTCTGGCAATCCCCACTCACTCCAAACTCTTTCTCTCCAAAAAACCTCGAATTTCCTCCTTCCTTTCTACCTCTTCCATCTGCTCCTCCATTTCGAAGGTAAGTTCTCTCTCTCTCTCTCCCCCTCCCCCTCCCTCTTTATCTCTGTCTCTCTCTCTCTCTCTCTTTCTTTCTTTTTTCATAAAAAATTTGTTATTTGATTGTTAATTAGATGATTAGTTTGTTAATTTGTTATTTTTGTTAATTGATAGGTTAATTTATTAATAATTTTTATTTAAAATTTAAATATTTTTAAAATAGGATTAATTTGCTTAGGTTATTTTGAATTAGAGTTAAACTAATTAGGTTAATTTGTACTAATATGTTGATTTTTAATTTTATTTATATTGTTAATTGTTAATTTTTTGGTAATTACAATTTAATTAGGTTTGAATTAGATTTAATTAAGGTAATCTAATTTAGGTTTAAATTAATTAGGTTAATTTTAATTAATTGGTTGATTTTAATTTTGTTTATATTTGATTGCTAATTTGTTAATTAGTTTATTAATTTGTTATTTTTGTTAATTATTAGGTTAATTTCTTAATTAATTATTATTTAAATTTTAATTAGGTTTCAATTAGGGTTAATTTAATTAGCTTAATTCGAATTAGGGTTAAATTAATTGAGTTAATTTTAATTAATTGGTTTATTTTTAATTTTATTTATATTTCAATTTATTGATTAATTGTTATTTAAAATTCAATAAGGTTTGAATTAGATTTAATTAAGTTAATTTGATTTAGGTTTAAATTAATTAGGTGTGTTTAGATTAATTAGTTCATTTTTAATTTTACTTATAATGCAAACTGTTTACTTATTATTTAAAATTGAACTAGGTTTGAATTATATTTAATTAAGTTAACTTGATTTAGTTTTAAATTAATTAACTTAATTTTGATTAATTTTTCATTTTTAATTTTATTTATATTTTAATTTCTTAATTAATTATTATTTAAATTTAATTAGGTTTGAATTAGGATTAATTTACGTAGGTTAATTTGAATTAGGGTTACTTGTTTATTAATTGGTCGATGTTTGATTTTATTTATATTACAATTTGTGATTATTTTTAATTTAATATTTAATTAGGTTTAAATTAGAGTTAATTTAATTATTTTATTGATAATTATTGAAGTGTGTTGAGACATGTTGTAGCGTATTGAAAGCGAGGGTCGAAGACCCTCGAAAATTGAGGAGAAATAAGGTTGGTTCAATATTTTGTTATGAAGTTGAAAGGATGAATTTGAGATTTAATTTCAATAGAGTATTCGAGATAAATATCGATCTCGATGTGTGTAAATTGATTGGTGGTTAATGTTAGCATTATCATATTTAGTTAGAAATGTTTGCATATATTATGTATTTTAATTAAGTTGGAACATTAATTAAATAATGAAGTTCGATTGTGCATGGATGAATGTTAGGCTGATCGATAGGTATTTAAATGATGGTTTCATGAATGAAGTTGAAGAATTTATTGCATTTGTTGTTACTCATCCCGAATGTATGAATGAAAGAAAGTTAAGGTGTTCTTGTAATCACTCGTAAGTGACAAGATGGAAGGTTTAATTGTATCGTTGTCATTAATCTCAAGTAGTTGATACTCGTTGATTAAAAAAATATGGTTCCTTAACTCATTTTCTATGTCCCAACTTGAACCTAACATTTAGAAGAAATTTATCAAATTTTTAGGAATACACTAGAATAATGTGGAAAATACATCTTTAAAATCATTTGAAGAAAAATAGTCCCTATCGGCATATAAGTTAATCTTAGAAAATCTCTTATCAGCAAAAAAACAAAAAAAAAAAGTTCATTGCCTTTTTTTTAATTTTATAAAAGTTATTTTAAAATTTTCACTAATCAAGCTAAATTTTAATCTTTTTTTATTTTCTTAATTTTTAGTTCTTTTATAACTATTTTTCATTCCGTGAATAGGGTTGAATGATCCAAATGAATCAATTATAGATATAGAAATAGTTGAAGCTAATGAAGAAGATGAGAGTGCATATAAGTTAGAATAGACCAAGTGAGATAAAAGCTTAGAAGATGATTATGATAGTTGTAATTAAAAATCTATTTTATTTGCTTTATTCTTTAAATTACATCATTTTGTCTATTATTCATTTTAAGATGTTTGTTGTGTATTTTGGATTTGTTGTCTTTTGTTCGGGTGATGTCTTTGGTAATGAGTATTTCTATTAGGATTGTAACTATGTGATTGACCTTGAGGGACAAAACACTCTTAAAGACGTTGACTACTTCGAAGTCGATCATACTTTTAGTCGATGGCAATAACACCAAGCCACATATAGCTAGTGCCAAAATTTTGAGCCTCATGTTGTTATTATGGTCTTGTAGGTATTTTGTGAACTTTTTCTAAAACACATTTCAAAATTATCCCTAACTCGATCCCTCTTAGTTACGTGCTTTTCTATAGCTTTAGGATTAATTTTGACCAACCATGTAAAGTGGACGGGTGCTTAGTCGGGTGGACTATAAAATTACATTACATCTATTTCAAGAATGGCTAGGGCTAGAAAAGTCTCATACTCTTCAAGCGTGGGTGATAGATGTACGCTTCTAAAGATGAAGCAACGGTACTCTAGATCCTAGTGTCCTATCATGGTTTGGAAATATGTGATCTTGGGGTGTTTATCTTGAGTAATCGGCCATTATAGGTTTTCTTAAAGTTAAACCTGTCTTAGAGAATAAATGTTTCCCAACAAATAAGGAGTGGGCCCATATTAGTCATCCCGTCAACAAGTCCGACCTTTTCGGAAGCTTTAACATAAAGTTTAGGGGTAGACAATCTCTTTCCTCAATTTAGGTCCTTTCTAATCTAACCACGAAATCCTCGACTATATTTTTTGCTCTCTCTTTCTATCATGATTTGTGTTAGTGATAGCTTACAAAAATAAGGGTTAGAGTCGATATCATTTGAAGATATTTCAAATCTTAATAGGTCAATCCTAATGGGTAAGATCTAGCTTTACTAGGGTTTAGGTAAAGCTTGTCTAGTCTCGAAGTCTTTTCAAATTTTTAGACTTGTCTAAATTACTAATGGAATAATTTAACCTTTAACCTTATGTATCAAGAGTTATGGAAAGGTCATTGCATAATTTTCTATGCATAGGGTGAGCTCTAGTCCAAAAGAGAGTCCGGACAAGCATCGGTAGATTTTTGTCATATTTACCTCCGATCTAACCTAAAATCCATAGCTATATTTTTGGCTCTCTCTCTATCATGATTTATGTTGGTGATAGCTTGCAAAAACAAGGGTTAGAGCTGATATCATTTGAAGATATTTCATATCTTAAGAAGTCAATCCTAATGGGTAAGATCTACCTTTACTAGGGTTTAGGTAAAGCTTGTCTAGTCTTGAACTCTTTCAAGTTTTGTACTTGTCTAAATTACTAGTGGAATAATTTAACCTCTAACCTTATGCACGATAAGGTATGAAAAGGTCATTTCACAATTTCTTATGCACAGGGTGAGTTCCAATCCAAAAGAGAGTCCAACCAAATATTAACGGACTTTCATCATACTTGCCTCTAAACCTCTCTATCTAAATCCTAATAGGGTTTTAGCTCGGATCCGAGAGATTTTACAAGCTTTCTTTATGGTATGTGCGATAATTTAAAATAAATATATACAACCCGAGTTCATAAAATAAATATGTATAGAAATTAAAATGCAAGGAAAATAAGTTATAAAAGGTAAATAACTTGAAATTAAATAAATAATAAATAAATACTTAGAAATAAAGAACTTGGATATAAATGATAAAAAATAAATACGAGTGATAAACTTTAAAAAGACTCGCCTATGGCCTAACTTTAATCTCCTTAGTTGAGTCATCATTTTGTTACTACACGACATTCACGGGACTCCCAAAAATTTTATGGTTATTTATTTAAAAATTTTATTTATTTTGGGATATGAGTTATTATTAATTTTGGAGTTTTCACCTAATATTAAAGATAACTAAGAACCTAAAACATACTCTAATTCAAAGATTCTAAGGTAAGGAGCTAGTTATGCATTTGAAAAGATATCAATTAACTAAAAGCACCATTTTTAGAAAAGGTATCACATTTGGTTTAGTCCTAAAGTTTATCTCCTAAAAAATTCTATTTTTGCTAAGATTGATCCTAAGTCAAAATTCCACATTTTATTTTCTAAGGCAAATTATTATTATTATTATTATTTTGCCATCATATTGAATCGATCATCGGACCATTCGTCGAGCATCACTTCAACTTAACATCGGATCTAATTTAGGTCTCGACATACCCAATATGTCGGAGAATATCCTAATTACTAAAATAATTGATTTGGATTAACATCGGTCCTAATTATATGGAAGACTTTTTTAAAATGTTTTAGTATTTCCTATGTTTTTACTTTTCTTTTTTTCTTTTTACCTTGGATTTTCCTTTCTTTTTGTTTATCATTTTTCTTATTTTCTCTCTCCTTTTTTTTTCATTTTCCTTATTTTTTCTTCTTTTTTTATCAAATATTTTCTCTTTATTACTATTTTTTATTGGTTTTTTTATATTTTTATATTTTTTATCAGTGTAGAATCGTTATTAGCTCCTAAAAATTAGTAGACTCAATGATCCATCCGCCTATTTGTTATCTAATCTAATTGTTAAAATAAAAAATAAACAATAAAATTTTTTAACTAAGTAAATAAATAAATAACTCAATAATTCAACGAGTATTAAACCTAAACTAGGCATGGAAATAAAAAGCATGTAAAAAAAAATTAGGATTGATTTATCTACAAAAAGGCTAAAACTTGGTTAATGGACTATTTGGATCTAGTGGGCTTTCGCCGCATTAGGCCAAGGCCGGTGGCTAGCCTGCTGGGCAAGCCAACCTTTCTCCTCCTTTTAACTAGGCTAAGTCTAAGCCTCTTCCTTTCTTTCTTTCTTTTCTCTTACGGAGTTGGACCAAGCCCATTTCCTTTTTTTTTTTTTCCTTTTATTCCTTTCTTTTTCTTCTCTTCTCACTCTTTTTTTCTCTCCTTATATTAGGCTAAGCCCAGTCCAACCCTATACTTCCCTCTTTCTTTGTTCCTTGAGTCGGCTGAGCCTAACCCTCTCCCTTTCCCTTTCCCTTTTCCTTTTTTCTTTTCTCTCCTTTTTTTTTCCTTCTTCTTGGATTGAATGTCTAGTTCCTTAATATCTCCTAGAAATTCTAGTCCATTGACTGGAGTTCCCTCCAATGGTACCCAAACAATTCCTAAACTTACAGGACTTCCTCTCAATTTTCCTTTCTTAGATTGATTGAAGAACTTGAGTCATTGGACTCGATCGATGCCGGTGACAATGTCACCGCCATTTTTCTTTACTTAAATGGATTGTCATTGCCCTTTTCCTTTACTCAAATGGAAAATGGAATAAGGATTGATTAATATGAATAAAAATGAGATTTAGGTTCTTGAGGGAAGCTTGAGCAATTGGGATGAACTTGAAAAACTGAATATGGTTGCTTTGATTTCATTTGCTTGCGAGTGTTTGAAGTCAACTGGTGTATTGGATTTATGAAGAATTGTGTAATGCTGGAGCTTATGGGGTCTTTTGTTGTTGTGATTACGGGCTGGACGGATGCTTAAAGAGATGGATTTTTGGTGTTCTAGAAACCCATAACACCAAGGAAAATCTAGAAAACGTGAGGAACAAAAAAAAAACCTAAAAATTCAAGAAAAAACCTAAAAAAACTCAAGAACACGAACCTAGAAATTCAATGAAACCCCTCTTTACTTTTCTTTTCTCTTTTCTCCTTTGATTCTCGTTCTCTGTAACCTCTAAACCACTTCTATTTATATTCGTTTTCCTGCTAACAAACACAATTTTCCATTTCTTTCCTCTATTTCCAACCATTCAATCAAAAACCTTATCCTTTCATTTTGTTATTTTCTCTAACTTTTTTATTGTTTGTCCTTATTGCGGCTCAAATTGCGAACCAAGCAAATGAGAAGGACTCGATGAGTTGGTTGAGGGAACTAAATTTGTTAGAAAACTAGAAAAGATCAAAACCATTTTTGTTTTTGAAACGAAGGAAACTATGAACGAATGCTCACTATCTCAAATGGCAATTGCCGGATCGGTCCCTTAACTTCTTAATTTTTTGACAATCACATCCTTTGATTCCTTTCACTTATTTCCTTGATTCATCCCGATTTTTGTTTAATTTAACCCCTATTAACTTCCAATTTCGAGTTTATTAAATACAATTACACCCTTGATTAAACATATCCCTCGGTTTTGTATTTTATATTTTTTGCATTTTTTATTTCTTTTCTCTTTTTTTTTAGTAAGTGCTAAAATAAAATAAAATAATAAATAAAAGAGGATAGTAAAATAATAATAAATAAAATAAAAATTTTAAATGAATAAAATTAAAATAAAATATATAATCGAAAATTTAGGTTATGACACTCATCTCAGACAAATAAAGAATATTGCTTACAAGGATGATCATTTCCTAATCAACGTGAAAAATAAAAATAAAAAATAAAAAGAAATTAAAATGAGCTCACGGTGATCATTGGTTTTGTCTAGTAAATCAAGCCACAAGTTGTCGATCCCAGACAGTCAACGAGTTACCGTTATTTGGTGTTTTTATTATAAGCACCAGAAGACTATAGTGAACTCAATAATGTAGAAGGCTAAAAAGTTTAACTTTTCCAAAAAATTCAGTTTATTTGAAATCCAGTCCCTGAATTTTTACTTTATGTTTCGACTTGTTTGAACTTTTTTTTTTTTGTTAGATTTAATCCATCATGTCAGTTATCTAAAAAAAAATTACAATTAAATAAATTGCTCCATATTCAAAATTATTTAGTGAAATTTATCTAGTCTTCCTAAAAAATTTGAGATCATTTCAAGTTATTTTTTTGTCTTTCTCTTTTTTTATATTTTAAATATTTAAGAAATTAAAAAAAATATGATTTTCGTCCTTAAAAAATTCTGGATTTTATCTAAAAAAATATATTAGATTTTTTTAAAACATGTGCAAAATTTTACATTAAAATACCAAAAATTATTATTTTTTTTTTAAAAAAAGAAGGGTGATAGCTGAAAATCATAGAATGGACTGAATATCATATTTTTATTTAAAAAAAATCAAAATAAAAAATAAAAATTCAAAAATTAATCGTCAAATAAACTAAAATTCTTGAAAGGTTTGGCCCTTTCAGCAAATGTAGAATTTAGGATGTTGGTGCCTAACAAAAATTTTCAATTTTCCTAGAAATGTAGGTGTACAACAGGGGAATATATGGGGGAACACAGAGGGTGATTCTACAGCACGACTGAAAAGAATAAAAAGAAAAATTATGTATAGGAAGGTCCACTGAAACAGTTATAAAATTTTCCATAATGCATGGATTTTTTTGAAAATATTGATCAATCGAATATCAAGTATCCGATTAAAGCTATTTTTGAATCGTATTTAGATTGTGAATCATACCGATCAAGGATGACGAGAAGAGTTGGTCGGTGTGAACACAGGATATATAATGTTTTGGAGAAGAATCATGTGGATGATACATGTGCTAATTTTGGAAAAGCATATTCAATTCTTTTGGTACTTCAAAAAGCAATTGCCCTTTTCGATCTCTTGGCTGACGAGAACTGCAGCAAGGAATGGCCATAATTTCCATCAAAAGTTGGGCGCATGTGCTCAAGTTCTACAAGTAATCTCTACTTAATTCATGCATATAGTCTTCGCATTTCAAGCTAGTCCAGTGATATACTTTCATCACTTGAAATGCAAGGTGCCCTGATTTTCAAGGAGACGCTTTCTTAGAAAGTTCATTGCTAAGATAAGACAGATTTTTTTTTTCTATCAAGAAAAACAAAAACCAGGAGCTTGTTTCCGTAATGCATCTAATGTCTTTTTCTTCTTCTTTTTCTTATTATTTAATTTTTGATAAGCCAAGCTTTATAAAACACAAAGAGAGAAGGCCAATATAGAGAGACATAAAGCAGCCCAAAGCTGCACAAAAAAAACTATAAAAATAACAAGAAAATAGAAACTAAAACTATCCGCAGCTTTTAATAATCAAATAATAGAATCGAAATGAACAATAATTTTCTCAAACTTGGGTTAGATAAAATTTCCTCTTATCCATTCATGTTATGGTATAATGCTGTTATGCTGAGAAATTTTAAATATTTAAAGATTAGAGATGCACATGAAAAGAGAGAGAGAAAAATTACATTTAGAATCATAAAAAATGATAAAAATAATTCCGCTTAAGCTCTTTCTTTCTTTTCTTTTTTTTTTTTAATTTTTCTCTTTCATTTGTATCTATCTTTTTTATAAAGTCAATATTATTAATTACTCTTTAAACACCATACAAGTTTTCATGGCATTGAAAATTGTACAACGAGATAACTCTTTCATGTTCATCAAGTTTTCCACCTTATTAAATTTGTTTTTTTTAATAACTATGTAATGTATTCTTTGCTGGCAGAACAACATGCCTTTTTGTTGGCCGTGTAGAGTGTCAACAATAAATGATCAAACGATTATGGCAAGTTTGTTCCATTTGCGAATTGGGCGGAAAAATAATAAAATCTACGGTAGAAAATTAACTAAAACTAGTGACTTGATTCTAATGATTAAAAACTAAGGCAGTTAAAAAGATAATTTCATTGACTATTGATTGATTGATTTCGATATTATTACAAATGAATCATTATATATTTATAACAGTCAGACATAATTGATTTCGAACACAAAACAGATAACTATCTTGGACAATTAATTGCTTGTTCTTATCCATCCAATTCTAACATATGACTAATTTATTTTCTTACCACACGTCTGTCCTTGCAACTGCCAATCTTTTTTCTTGCAAGTTATTCGCTCACTTTACCAAACGCTCCTTGGTAATGTCTTGCTGAAACAAGTTATACTAATCTGTGCTAACATCTTTTTACTGAGTTTTGTCCATTCTACTTGCCAAATTCACTCTTCAATTTTTGACAAAGTTTTTAAAACAGTTTTAGAGTCTCGACGCTTTTACGAACAAAATGCAAGCAAACATATGGCACATTATCATCAGCAGTAAAATTTAATCCTAATAATCTATTTCACTCGGACAATAATTTCCTCCAATCCAGATTGAAAGTAACTTGTGCATTCATAAGAGTCATGGTATTATGCTACCAAATCTTAGCAATATTAGTAATGTATTTTTAATGAATTTTAGCTTAATTTTTTTCTTCTTTTATTACTTCTTTTGAGATAGCTTAATTTTTTTATAAAGTAAGTATTGATAATAATTTTTTTGAGTATTTTAAAAAAATTTGAATCCTTTGATTTAAATAGTAACAAATTATCAAAAAAAAAAAAAAACAATGATGATAATAATAATAATCATAAAATGCAACAAAAGAAGAAATAGCTAAACATTAGCCTATCATAATGGGAGATTAATCTAACTACCAAAATAATTATAATAAATTAATTTGATAGCCTCTTAATATAAACAAACTCATTTAAATCAAGTTAAAGCAAAGTCAGAAAATTGAACTAAATTTTCTTGACAAATAGTTAAGCAATTGCCAATGAGTTTGTTTATATGTAAGACGTGATCAAATTAAAAAATTCCGGCTATTGAGTATTTTATCCAATGACTGAAAACAAAATAAATTAATTTCGACAGCTAATCTCTTATGAATAGCTAAAAGAACACATAAGAAAAATCCTATTAATAATAATAGCAATGACCATCTCTACAAAAAGATGTACATGATTTTGCAGAAAGAACGTTTTAGTCCTGATCAACAGCTAAAGCTGGTAATGGGCCCATGTCCATTGATATGGTCCAACATCCATCGCCGAATTTTCTCATTTCATGCCCCAACAAAGTCAACGCCACATGAAAAATGAGACATTGACCAGTAAGCCCTTTTTTTTTCTTTTTTTTTTGGTAAAAATTACAATTTAACAACAGCCAAACTCCTTGGCAATTGCATCATTTTACACACGTTTTAGACAAGGAAGATTAAAAGAAAAGCTAGCTTTGAACCAGTAGAAAAGGCAAATCTACAACAAGCTGGAGGAATTAGTTGTAGAGATGAGTTCGTGCAGAAAATTAGTCAAAAAATTAGTCTTCTGGTTACTAATAAATAAACAAGGTGGAAATGCGACGGCAGCTAGTTGCCAAACATAACTTTCGCATTATATATCTTTGAAAGATAACGGTGCAAACGAATACTTAGTAAACAGAAAATTTGAGCATGATGGGACAAAGAGGCATGTGATGAAAATGATGTATTTTGGCCTTTCTTGGCGTGTACCCATGATTATTGACTAATGTTGCTAGACTTAGCTGCGCCTAACAAGACCATAGGGTAATGAAAACAAGTAGAGTTTGCAGTGATCCAGTAATACGTGTAAGGGACGTCCAATTCTGTATATTAGTCGACTTCCATCTATTATTGCCTTCTTTTTTTCCCCCAAAAAATTAGAAGTTGAAATCTGAAACTTTTTAAAGAAAAAAATATGAATGTCAACTAAGTTACATACTCATTGATTTTTAACTATTGTTATTGAAACATTAACAAACCAACAAACAAAATTATTACGCATAACAAGATTTACATTATCCAGACTGTTTGATTTCTTATGTAATAAATTTCAATAAAAAAATCGATTAATATATATATATATATAATTTAAGGATATTTCTTATCGTCAAATTTAAAAAGATACAATATGACCATATGTATATAAAGGGATAATTGTAGTATAAGTATATTAAACTTTTATTTTCAATCGAGCTGCAAGGATTTTAATTTTTTTGCTTGAGTAAATAATTTTTTTCAAAATGCCAATCAAGTATTTGCGTCAATTCCCCTATTAACTAATAACTTGTCCATTGATTTTAGTTATAAAATTATAATTTTGATCTTTTTTTCTCAATCGAAGATATGGATTTTAATGTTTTTTTATTTAAGTGTAATCTTTTTTTTAAAAAAAAAAAACAGGAAGTCAAATACTTTCTTTCAAATGCTCACAAGTAATGGATTTTTTTAATGAAAAATCTCACATTTATGTGCGTGTGTTTTTAAAAAAAATTTCACGCCTAAATCTAACTATTTTAAAATAAAATTTTTACAGCAAATCTAATTGAGTTTAGTTTCAGATTTTATATATAGAAAAAATATTTTTTTAATTCTTTATCAAATTTTGAAATAATAGATTAATTTGAGAGAAAAGTTCCATGCAACAAAAAAAAAGGACTAAATTATGATTTGGTATTTTAGAATTAACGAACACTTTATCAATTAATAAAAAACATTAACATTAGTACTTAATTGATAATTTTAAAAAATTAATACATTCAAACGAAGCAAATTAAAATCTATATAAAATTATAATTTGGTATCTTGTAGATAACAAATACGTCATTAATTAATAAAAAAATTAATTAAAATACTCGATTAGTGATTTTTTTTTTAAAAAAGTGTATTTAAATGAAAAAAGAATTAAAATTAAATTAATACAGTTACATTGCAATTATCCCATTATATAAATGTTTGGCAATCCATATCCCTATGGGAAAGTAGCGTACGAAAAGATCACGCAGTGGAGTGCAATATCACTTTTTGTGGTGGGAGGAAGCCTAAGACCGATCCACGAAGTAGCATTGTAATCTAGCATGTTACGTAGGTCAAATATCAAGAAATCCCAGAGGCTTAGGCATGAACTAAAAGCATAACTAAAATGTGAGGATTCTAGCTGGAAAAGTATTTCTATGGAAGTCGGTATGTAACATAAAAAATGCCGTTTTTCCACATTTCCTTTCTCATTCATATCTTTGGTACAAGGGTTAGCTAGGGACTTTGGGCAAAGGACGGAAGAGTGAGCCTTGTCAATTTTAATTTTTTCTTTCGCAGGTATGTCAAGTGGGGGAAATTACACTTTGGTACAACAATTTGTCACTCTTTTCCCTATCAAGTATCTAATATATATATATATATATATATATATATATATACCAACTTATGCAGAAACGCTCAATCAAATACATCTACCAAAAGTTTGTAAATTACTCTTCTTAATTTTTTTTCTGATGATTTATTTATTTATTTACTATGACCATCTCAGTTCATATTAGATCTAGGGTATTTTCTTTGTAGGCAACTTTCCCTCCAAAATGGTATTGGTATTGTTAAATTAAAAGAAGTTTTATTTACCGACTAATGTGTTGTTCAACATATTGACATGGCATCTCAGTTCTTAATTTTTTAAAATTCAATGTTTCTGTCATTCATTTTTAATTAATAAAACTTATATGTTAGTTTAAACAAGATTTTGTTTCATCTTTACCAATTTTTTTTTAGGAAATCTTCACCAAGCTTTGAATGAGTTAATTATATATTTTTTATAATTTTTTAAGAGTAGAAATAGGGTTTTAAAATATTTGGTTGATAAATTTTTCATTTGAATTTATTGACATCAATATTATTTTGAAGGCAAAATTCTATCCATAAAATACGTCCAATTCTGAACTCACATCATTAAAAAAACAAAGCAATTGACAGACTTTTGACGAGTATATTTTATTGATAATTTTGAAAAAACCAAATTGAGAAAAGGTTGAAAATTTGTATAGCAACAATGCAATATTCACATGGCTTCTATGAACCACCAAAAGGTTCCAAATCCACTTTCAGTTCTGCCATAGTAATGTTGATTAATCAATATTCATACAGTAAACGCAAAAGGCCCCAAATGTTGTTCAACATACTGACATGACATGGCCGACGCATTGCGCCAAGACTCGTGAATCACGAGAGGCATTATAATAAATATCTGCCCTTCAAAAATGTTGGGTACGATGACGTGTCTATATATAATTCTTTAAATAAAACTAAATTTATTATTTTTCAATAACTGTTGATCACATATTAAAATGTATCTTAGACATCAATTTTAATATCATTAAAAATAATTATAGCAAGTTATATATTCATAATAAAAAATTGAATCATGTTTTTTACCTAACCAAAACATATCACGAGGTTTAATGATACTAAAGGTCTTTATAGTTACAATTTATGATAAATATAATTTTGTGCTTCCAAAGTGGGCTATTGAGTTTTTAACTTTTCAATTTTGTAGCGGCCTTAGTCTTTCTGCCTAAAATCAGCTTTAATTGTTCTTAAATCGGCACATGGTGGCTTTCAGTTGGACATGAATTTAAATATTAACAAATCATAAAGCATTACGCCCTCCAATTTTGGATTTCCTAGCAATTGGGTTAGATTTCTAACGGACGGACTAACGTCACTATAACAAAAAATCGATATAGCGACATAATTGTAAACCGCCTCAAAGCCTTTTAGCATTTGCACTCGAGCGAGATTTTTATAAGAAAATGTTTAAACCGCCCCAAGTCGTAAGAGGTGCGATTTTTATTTCGTAATATATTTTTTTATTTTTTTATTTTGTTTCTAAAATGGGAGATTGGCGTTTCATTTTTCCTCTCTTTAGGGTTTCCCAACTTCTCTTCCTTTGCTTATGCTCTCGATTTGTTGCTTCATTCTTCTCCTTCGATTCTTCATTTTAAATTTCTTTTGGTTTTGAAAGGGATAAGATTAGATATAAGTTTTCCTTCTTCACCTAATCTTCTTCTCCTCTACTTCTTACGTCTTCTCGCTTCTGCTACTCGAGAGTTATCCTTCTTCACCGCATCTTCTTCTCCTCTTCCTCTTGTGTGTTCTGCTCTTTTTAATGTTTCTTATTTTCAATTTTTTTTTTTTTTGCCGTGAAAGGGATACAAATGCTCGCATTATCCCGCTTCTCTTAGGGTTTTTCTTCTCCTCTCGCTTCATTCGTCTCCTCTCGGTTCGTTCTTCTCTCTAAATCAATTGGGAACTTATTATGGAATTTCTCATTGATCTCCGTAAAGGTAAGTATTCTTAATTAATCTTGTGGCCAATCAATTAGATTACTCGCTCTTTTCTTTTCTAATTACCTTTTAATTTTCGATCTAATATGGTAATTGTCTTGTTCTTATTTTGTAACTTTGAAGTATTGAATTCCTATCCGACTTGTTGTATCATGGCTGCATAATCTAGTTATTAGTAAGAAACATGTGTATCAAGTTAGTTGTAGAAAGATATCTTGGAGAATGTTGTATCACGTTTATCCAATGTTGAGGTTAGGAATGATTCTATGAAGATGCATCGGTATTAAGGTCCGCATTAGGACATCTTTTTGAGTAAACATACGAGAGTCGGTTGTAGAAAGCAAGCCGAAACAAGTTATGAAGTTTTCCTTTAGGTTGAGATGGTTTTTAACATAATTTTGGTGAATCAAATTCGAGCTACCAATGTAGTGAATTCCTTATTTGTTGAGAAATAGTTTTCTACACAAATAGTAGTATGTCATGTGATATGGGATTTCTTACAATCTGCTCTAGTATTTAAGTGTCTATTCTATTTATGGAACGACTAGTCTTAATATATAATTAATAAGGGGATGCCTAAATCTATCTCGCAGCATGATGCACGAGTGACTAATTTAATTTTTAGATCATGGCAATACATTATGCACGAGTGACCAATATGTAGCCCATATATAAAGGATTCGAAAAGGAACAAAATAGGAGGTCGCCATATATATGATAACCTACAAATTTAGCTTGGCCTTTTGTGGACGTACGAGTTTCTTGAAATCTCTTCTTGTTTAATTAATCATCCCTAACTTTTTATTCGATCTACAAAGAATTTTTAAAATTTGAAAGGAAGTTGAAGTGAAGTTCCATAGTGGAGGATAACCTAAACCGACCATAGTTTATTGCAGAAACTAAAGAAATTAAAAGGTAAGAATAGACTATTCAGCTCTGCTAAATAAATAGCATAGAAACACTTGCGTTTGAAAGATGCTGCCTCTTAAGATTTGTCAAGACCCCTTTTTTTTTTTTTTTATCTGATCTTCTTTTAATATTGTTATTCTTCTTGATATTAAAGTCCAAGCTATTGGGCTTGAAGGATATGTAGATTAATAGCTGGGCATATTGACAAATAGGAAAAAAAATTGGTTAAAACTCCTAAGATATACTCGTCGAGATTTCATGAAAGAATATCGGAATTTTTATTGGGATCGGAAGATTGACTTGAATCATTCATTTTGTTCTATAGCCATTGGTGTTTCAAACTTTCGATTGATGTAGTAAGAAAACCTTTTCCCACTCGTACTTGAAATGTTAATCTATTAATAAGTAGTATATCTAATGTTAGTTCTATTATCGAAACTGCGAAAATGTCACTCGGTTCAAGGCGACCCATGAAATACACATTCTAATATTTGGTTTCAAATTCAATCTCTTTGATTCTTTGTAGATTGTTTTAGGGATAAAATTGGGTATTGATTCAAAGGAATTTCAACATTTCATGTGGGGAGTTCTTAAATTTTTCATGAATTCGGATGTTTCGTTATCTATGATGTTTGATACTTGTTTCTTCCTTTAGTATTCTATTTCTTGATTGGTAATTTTTTTATTTGTAGATTGGAATTGAATGTAGAGAACAATGGAAACATTACGGAAGATTAACTTTTAAAGGCTTGTGTGGTGAGTACAATTACATCTTTCTTCTCTTTTTTTTATTATATAGTTGATAAGTTTATTTCTTTCTTCTAACTAATAAAACTGATTTTTTTTTTGTATTTTTTATAGTGGTTCATCTAAGTTGATTGAAGCATATTTGGTGGCTAATTTAGGTGACTACATCAAGGTAAATTTCTTATTAAAACTAAGATAATAAACTTATTGCATCTAACTTGTATTTGTGCTTTAAAGGAGCTAGGATTTTTTGCAATCAAATGGTTGTTGATATTTTAGATTACAAAAGTATTGAGTGCTAAATGTGTTGATAAGTACTTTATGTCATAACTAGTTTTATGCTCGCTTTTTTTATTGAAAAAATTTATAGCATTCTTTTAGGGATTCTACAATATTTTTGAAATGAATAGAAGTTGGATGAACAAAACTAGAACTAGTATTGAATATAAAAAAGGACTTGAGGAATTTCTTGAATTATCATTTCGTAATACATCTTATGGTGAAAGAATTTTTTATCCTTGCATTCGATGTGGCAATTCTTCTTTACACACATATGAAGATGCTAGAGTTCACTTAATTTGTGATGGGTTTTTAAGGGGTATACTCGGTGGGTTTTCCATGGAAAGAGTTCTTCTTTTAGTAACATTAGGCCATCTTCTTATGTTCCTACCTCACATCAACAAGGAGTCGAGTTCTACCCATGAACCAACTTCGTTGATGTGAATCACAACGATCGGATGATATGGTGGGATTGTTACGTGATGCTTTTGGTGTAGTTGGTCAATGTAATAATGAAATGACCATGAATATAGATATAATAAATGAATATGAATGCGATAAAACTCATGATGAGCCAATGAATAATGAGATGAATGGGCAATGTCAAAGGTTAGATGTAGAGCAAGATAATGAACGAGTCCACCTAAGAGTCAAATATGTTTAATGATTTATTAAAAAAAATCAATGAAGAGTTATATCCTGGATGTAAGTCATTTTCGAGGCTATCTTTTATATTACATTTATACCATTTAAAATGTTTGAATGGATGGATTGAGAAATCATTTACTATGTTATTGGAGTTATTAACTATTGCATTTCCCGAAGGTACACTCGTTACCTAAATCATTTTATGAGGAAAAAAATCATTAAAGCTTTAGGTCTTGATTATGAGAAGATAAAAGCTTGTTCAAATGATTGTTTGTTATTTTGGGGTGATAAAAAAGATCTTGAAGTATGTGATAAATGTGGTACTCCTTGTTGGTAAAGAAATGGGCAAAACAACACGGAAGGTGATAATGGTCGGATGGAAACCTTAGGTGATAGGAAGAAAATACTTGCAAAAGTGTTACGTTATTTTCCTTTAATCCCTTGTTTACAAAGGTTATTTTGTTCAAATAAAATTGCTAGTGATATGAGTGGCATGAGGAAGGTCGTAAGAAAGATGGATTATTAAGACATCCTGCCGATAGAGAAGCATGGAAAAATTTTGATGCTCAATATCTCGATATCCAGATTTTGCTTCGATTCTCATAATGTAAGGCTCGCACTTGCTAGTGATGGTTTTAATCCTTTTAGAATAATGAGCACTACCTATAGCACATGGCCTCTTGTATTGATTATATATAATACTTCACCTTGGATTTGTATGAAACAATCATCATTCATATTACTAATGATTATTCCAAGTGAGAATAGTCCAGGAAATGACATAAATGTATACATGCAACCTTTGATAGCAGATTTGAAAAAATTATGGATAGGTGTAGAAACTTATGATGCTTATACAAAACAATCTTTTAATATACGTGTCTGCTTTGATGTAGTTAATAAATGACTTTTCCGCATATGCAAATTTATCCGGTTGGAGTACGAAAGGAAAGTTTACATGTCCATGTTGTGTTGAGCCACATGTTCTAAATGGTTGTACAAAAGAGTAAGAAGCATTGTTTAATGGGTCATCATCAATGGTTACCTCGGGATCATATATTTCGTTATCAAAAAGATTGTTTTATTGGTACCGAAGAGCTGCAAATGGCACCATCTAGGAAAAGTGGTAATGATGTGTTGAAATAGTTAGATGGCATACATTATGACTTTTGAAAAATTAGTACAACGTCGGAAAAGAAAAAGGGTTATGAACCAAAAACGGATGAAAACTAATGTTAGTCGCTCCAATGTTGATGGGATAGTTAATACATGTACTGATGTTGAGGATGCAAAAAGGTGGTGGAAGAAAAAAGTAAATTTTTTGAATTACCTTATTGGGAGTTTAACTTGTTGTTTCATAATCTTGATGTGATGCATATTGAAAAAAACGTGTGTGATAATGTGATTGGAACCTTAATGAACCATGTTACTAAGTCAAAGGATAATTTAAATGCACATCTTGACTTGGTGGATTTGGGTATTCGGTTTGATCTTCACCCTCGGATGCTTGATAATGGTAAAAGCAAATTGCCTTCGCTTGTTTTACGATGTCGGTAGCGAGAAAAAGAAATCTTTTGTAAAATTCTTCATTATTTAAAATTGCCCGATGGTTATGAATCTAACATTTCAAGATGCGCAAATCTTAAAGATCGAAAGTTAATTGGTCTTAAAAGTCATGATTGTCATATTTTGATTGAAGATCTCTTACCGATAGCATTAAGGGCATGTAGTCCATCTAAGGAGGTAACTTCGGTGATAATTGAATTATTTGCTTTCTTTAAAGCAATATGCTCAAAGGTGTTAGATGTGAATAAGCTTGACAAAATTCAAAACCATATCTTTTTGGCTCTTTGTCGGATAGAAAGGATTTTTCTACCATCATGCTCCATTGTTATGGTGCATTTAGCTATTCATTTAGTGGAGGAGGCAAAGCTTGGTGGTCCGGTACCTTATAGGTGGATGTACCCTCGAAAAAGGTACATCATAATAATTAATTTCACTATTTCATATTTTGATGATTATATTTACTTAACTAAGATTAATAAACTTTTTAGGCAATTTATGCATTTGAAGTCATATGTTCGTAATACAGACTCATGCGAAGGATCAATTGCGAAGGGTATGTAGTCGAAGAATGTTTGATATTTTATTTAAGATACCTTGAAGGAGTGGAAACAAGATTCAATCGACCTTTGAGAAATCCCGATCCTCCTTCAAATGAACAAAGAGTCAATTTTTTGTTCAAAAGTGCCGATCAACCTATTGGAAAAGTTGAAGCCATTCAATTGGATAATAAGTCTTTGATTCAAGCACATCGTTATATCTTACGTTATTGTGATGAAATTGAACATTTTCGCTTGTAAGTTTTTTTAATTTAATAAAGTGTAGTATTGATTCTATAAAACATACTCTTATATAATACATTAAAAAATTTAATAGGTAGAGAATTCATTGATTTAGAATGAAAAAAACGACATCGATATGTTCGTCTCACAAGTGAGGATATTGAAAGACTACTTGATGAAAAATTTCATAGTTGTTTCAACAAAAGGTAAGTAATGAAATCATTGTCGGATTAAAAATGAGAAATTAAAGTGTATTAATTCTAACTTCTTTCAATTTGTGTTTTTATAGGTTTTAGCATGAATGATCCAAGTATTTCGGATGAAATTTTAGCACTTGGTAAAGGGCCTAATGATGTGGCCAAGAGATTTAATGGGTTCATCATCAATGGAACTAGGTTCCATATACTAGATCGGGAAGTAAATACATCAACTCAAAATAGTGGTGTGGTTAACGTTTCAATTTGTGGGAGAAGTTAACTATTCGAAAAATTAAAAGATATTATTGAACTTGATTACTACGGTAGTTTTAAAGTTATATTGTTTAAATGTGATTGGATTGATGTATATCATAGTATCGGGATTAGGCAAGATGAATTTAGATATACTCTAGTTAACTTGTCACATTTAATTCACATAGGTGAGAAAGAAGAAGATGATCCATTTGTATTTTCTTCCTAAGTACAACAAGTGTTTTATGTGCAAGATCCATCAAATAGGAATTGGTTTGTGGTTGTCAAAGTTAGACCAAGAGATGTATTTGATATGGGGGTAGATGATATTTCGAAAGTGACTTTTTGAATTCTCCATCTTTGGGTGAGGGGGAGAATCCTATATGAGTGCGAAATGATTTAGATGATGAAATAGTTTAGATTTTTATTTATTTTTTTCAATTTAAGTTTTTTATTTATTCATTATTTATTTTATTTTTATCTTAGTTATGCATTGGTGATTATACTTTGGTATGTTTCTAATTTTCATCGATCTTATGTGGAATCATAATTTTAATATCAAGTGATATGTTGCAGTATTAGACATGGTTCGAGGATCTAAGACTTTGCGTGGATTGAGAATTGTTAGGTATGAATCCTAATCTTATCAACCTATTTTCCAAAGTCCTACATCTTCTTATAGTTCACAACCTATGCAAGAACAGACACGAATTCAAAGTCAAACATCTTCCGCAAATTGTTCACTACCTATTCAAGAAGCTCGGGATGATGATTGCATGGTTAAAATTATTGGTGAGATTTTAATTATTTTATATGCCTCTGATTTTATCTTAATTTTTAAAATTATTATGAAAAAAATAGATAAAGATGAAAAACGCATTAAATGGAGAGGTCGAGCTTCAATGATAGATTTTTGGAACCATTTAGAAGATGGAGAACGAATTGTCATAGAAGTTGACAAATATGGAACTCCATATACAAAAGAAGCTGCTGCTCTTGGTTCTTACCTTGGAATATTGGTTAAAAAAGGAATTCATGCACCTTTGAGCATCCCAAGATGGGATTGTAAGGAGTTTGTTGTCTTTAAGAACAACCTTATAAAACTTGTGAAGGTAAATTCTCTTAAAACTTGGAATCTATATCATGAGTTTGTATTCTGATTTGAATTAAGTTTGGGTCTTTTTTGCTTTGTTGCTAGTTTCATGTCCTTATATATATATATATGCCTACTCTTTTCGTTACTGAAAATCATATTCTTGCTCTGGTTGCTCTAAAAGTAATTGGTGGATAGCCAATTAAGTGTCATTAGTAATTGCAATTTGAATAACCAATTGATTGATTGATACTGATCGATGGCCCATCAATCCGTTAACGATGCTTGATGACTTAGGAGTAGGAAAAAGAAAATTAAGTCGGCTAGCTAGCTAGTTTAGTCAAAAGCATGAGATAATTTACTTTTATGGGAATTGAACTTTAATTAGAGGCTAGATACCTCTTTAATTGTTGCATTCTAGTTATTAACATAAAGAATTCTAAGGGAAAACATCGTTATGGAATGTAAAGTTAGGACTATTGGCCAATATCAAAGGAATAAAAAGAAAAAAAATGAATTAGGCGAGTTTTAGAAATCAAGTGGATCATAGTTAAGGAGTCGGATTATTCCTTGATTTCTAGACTCCTTGGTGGTTATCCTATAATATGATGATTCCATACTAATTCATGTTTGCTAGCTAGCAATCACTTTCTCGGGCCGGATAGGCTTCTTATTTTAAAGTCTATGGGGGCGTTTTGCTAGGTCGAGATCCCTACTTAACCCGTTCTGAATTTTTGTGATTAGATGAGGCAAATTAATGAGCAAGTTGGTGGACATGATAATTCGTTTGTGTGCCTATGTTTTTCAGCCCTCCATCAATGGAGATTCTGCATAGCTTGCCTCAAATCCTATTAAATACATTCTTTTTGTACATGATATTGGACTGCTGGAGCAAATTAACGTGCGGGATTCTTGTTTCTCTTCTCTATATTTTATGTCACCTTACATGCATTTTTCCTTTTTGAACTACTTATCATCATAATTCGATAATGAACCGTCACCATTTTTCTTGGCTTGCTACTCGTCCTATTTGCATGGATCCCATAATTGTGATGAAGGCACCAACATATGGCCATACCTTCTATATCGATTACATTGACAGATTGGAAGAAGCATAAAAAACATGCCCTGCTTTGTAAGCAATCCATTAGAATCTTCCTCTCACCAACACATTAAATTATAACAAGGCTAAGGTTACTGTCAACAAAGATATGAAAAGATGTCCGAGTCCTTTAAAATTTTTAATCACAAGTGGGGATTTTACGCACACCATATGGAAAGAACATTAAGATTCTAATGATATTAACTTCATTAAAGAGTGAATGTACTAGCTAGTAATTTATATATCTTCAATCATAAAGTTTTAAGTATGTAAGTAATGAAGAGATGTTGATATCATTATGCTCAATTATAATTTTTTTTTACATGTTTTATAGGAAAAGTTTGACTTTCCTAATGTTGTAAATAAATGGATTTTGGCATCGTTAAATAAGAAGTGGAGGAACTTTAAAAGTGATTTGTAAGCTGAGTTTTTTATCCTAGTAAAACGACGAAGAGATCATTGCATCCAAAGAATTGCCTCCTGGTGTGTTGATAGATCAATGGTCTACTTTGGTCAATAGATGGTTTACTCTAGAAAGCCGGGTTTCAAATTATTTCATATTATAACTTGCTTTTTTTTTTTTACCTATTTGTATGATTTACAATCAATTGTGTTTTTTTCTTTATGTAGAAAGCAAGTGAAGTAAATACGCAAATGCAAACAAAAATAAATGTGCACATACATTAGGCGAGAAAAAGTTGAGCAAGAAAAAGAAAAGAAATGGTAATTTTAATAATTTATAACTTTACATTTAAATACTGTTTATGTATGAAATTAGATTAAATATGTATAATTTTTTGTAGGAAGAAAGGGATGGAAAGTAACTCGATAGGTTGACATTGTATGAAGCGACTCATAAGAAGAAGGACGACACATTTATGGATAACAATGTTAGGAAAAAAATGATACTAAAATTTTGTTGTAATTTATTTATTGTTGATGAATGATATTTCATTATTCAATTATTCTAAATATACTTTTCTTGATATTTATAGGAAAAGGCTCGTTCTCTCTAAGCTGAGCATTATGAAGGTTCCTCAACCACTAGTGTTACTGGTATAAATGAAGAGATTTTTCAAGAAGTTATGGGTAAAGAACACAATAGTAGAGTTAGAGGATTAGGCTTGGGTCTAACACCAACATTATTCTTTGATTTACAATTTTAACTTGGAAGTGGTCAAGGAGGTGCATTTGCAAATCAATCAAGTGAAGTAGAAGAAATGAAAGAGCAATTGCATACAATGTAAACAAAATATGATGCAATGGAATCTAGATATAATGCAATAAATACGACATTATCTGCTATTACTTGCTTTCATTGTAGAGAGATATCCGGATCAAAATTTGATGCTTACTTCGTTGAATCCTACTCGGGTATCATATACTTTTAATTAAATATTTAACATGTTTCTTGATCTTGAAATATTTTAAATGAGTTTTTTATTTGTATTTACATTTTTTTTGTTGACTTTCAAATTGTGTTGTTGATAGGTTCGCAATGATGGTAATGGTCAAAATGCTCCTTTTCCTAATCGTTCATCACAAGCAAGTCATCCGCCAAAATGAAACATTTCTATAAAAACATATATAAAAACATATATATATATATATATATATATATATATATATATATATATATATATATATATATATATATATATAAACATTAGCCACTAAATTTAAAATATATTTGGAATTTTTTTTTATGTATTTCAAACAAGTGTTTAATACTTTAGTTTTTATTTTTACTTGTGAATGTTTCACAACCTTTTATACATTTAGAATTTGATAATTTTTCTTTAATTTGCATTCAATAATATTAACTTTTTCCTAATTTATTTATTTTTTTACCAATAAAAAATAATTAAATTTGAAAGTGAATGTTGAACAACTACCTTTATGAATTACAAAATCCTTTTTTCCGAATTCGAACTTTGAGGCGGTTTTAAATACTATAGAAAACCATCCCTATATATTTTACAACTTAGGGCGATTGCAACCGCACCTAATAATTTGTGCCAAAATTAGAAAAAAACCGGGAATGTAGAGGCGATTTTAAACCGCTTTTATAATTACGCGCCAAACAAAATAGGAAGATAGACTTTACATAGTAGAGGCGGTTTAAACTCGCCTCAAAAAAAAATTAGAGGTGGTCTCAATAGTCTCAAAAAATCACCTCGGACTACTGCGGCGGTTGGGAAAATCGCCTTTAAGCCGTAGAGACGGCGGCATTGCGAGCGATCTTGAGGCGGTTGAAAAAACCGCCTCTATTGGCTAAAAACTGCACTGCAATACTCATTTTTGGTGTAATGCGTTGGTCTTGAAAAATTGTCAAAGACACCATTGCTTGTTTTGAATTCACGAGACTGTGTTTGTGATAAATCGATTCCTAAAGATATGGGATTGATTCCTAAGTTCAAGTCATACGATATTTTAATTAACATCCCCTAATATATATATATATATATATATATATATATATATATATATATATATATATATATATATATATATATATATATATTCCCATTTGCATTGATTGAAAATAAATCTATTATTTTTTATTCTAAATTGATGTCATATGATATTTAAATTGATTTTTTTGAACCCATCAACAATTTATATCTAATATCATACAAAACAGAGAAGAAAAGATTTTCGAAATTGAAAATCAGACTACCGACTTAAAAAATCAAATATACTCCTTTTATTATTGTGTTTAAAATCTTCACCAATGCGGATGAGTTTTTGTAAATATATCAACAGTTTAAATACCCTTGTTGACAAATGAAGTGGAAAAGGACTTCAACGTGTTGGTTCTCGCTCATGAAACCCATCCGAATAGCAAATTAAGAGTCCAAGCTAACGGAATTCACAACCTTAAAAACTAGTTAATTAAGAGTAGGTATTTGTAAGAAGACAATGCTCTACTTCGTAATTGTTCATTTCTTTCTTTATAAAGAAATGGGCAAATCATTGTGGAAGAAATTACTAAAAACACTAAAAGAGATGTTTTTACTATCTTACTATGAATTGAGTTTTTTTTTTAAAAAAAAAATTGCTTTATAAAAGGCCTTCTCGCTTTGCCTTTAATTACTCTTATTATCACTCGGTAGATTTTTAAAATCCATATTTGCCCTAGATTGATCCCCTTTTGAATTTTCTTTTTTAGCTTTTTTCTCGTCATTTCCCTTTTTCTTTTTTCCTTTACATTATAAATGGCATTCTCTTTTGTTTTTAATTACTCGTCATCGTCATTCAATGATTTATGAAAATTCACATTTGCCCTTCACTTACTTTCTTTTTTTATTTCTCTTTTAGCCTTTTTTGGTCATTTTCCTTTCTTTTCTTGATGAAGCATTTAATGCTCCTTATTTACGTGAGAGGAGAGGAGCTTCAAGAGTAAATTATAAATTAGTCCCTCTTTCATATGAAACAAATTAATTAGTCCATTTGATTTCAAAATATAATTTTTATCATTTTTTAATATTTTTTGACTTTTTTTTAAGAAAAAGAAAATAGATAAAATTATGAAAAAGATTGAAGAAAAAAGAAGACATTTTTGAAAAAAAAAAATTAGCATGGCTAAAAAGATTAAATAATTATTTTAAAAAATTAAAAGGATTAATTAATTCATTTCTCAAAACAAAAGGGACTCGATTTATTATTTATCTATCACTATAGTCACATCTACCGCATGAAATAAATATATCTATAGCTTTAATAATTTTATATTTTTTTTAGATTGCAAACAAAATGTACATGTACAATAGTCATGATTCAAGATCCTTTTAATTTTGTATAATTGTTGCATGAGTGAGGAATTCTTGAATATATTTGCTCTTGATCGAATTGTATAAATGAACATCTAACTCGTATTGTAATTAATTATTAACACTTTTTTAGTTTAGAATTAATCTTTTATTTTTATAGTGATAGTAAATTCAATACATCATAGTAATAAGAATTTTTTTAGTCTGGTTTGTTAACTATTAACTATTAATTATTAAAATTAATTCTTGACTCGTCTAATAAATAATTGCCAACTATAGAGTTCTATTAATTAAAATACTAAAAAGAGAATGCTAATTCACAACACCCAATTGCACTCGTTTACTATCACTTAATTTTGCTATTTATTTTTATTTTTTATTGGTATTTTTACACTTTAGTCTCTCATGTTTTTAGTAAAAAACTTCGATCCCAAACTTTATTTGTATTGCCACATGATCCCCGAATGATAATGAGAGAGAGAGAGAGAGAGAGAGAGAAGCGGGGTCATTTCCACCACTTCGATAATCATTATTACCACAAATTTGTTCGTTTTGAAGAATAAAATCTAGTGGTGGACATAGGACCAAATGTCCACGAGGGACAAAATAAATGTTTATAAATTTATCATGCTTTACACAAACTTGAATGTGTTATAAATAACATACCAATATATATTTTAAAATAGTCCCAAAATACAATCACTCAAAATAGAGATCTTCGTTCTTTCAAGTCACAAAAATCATCTATAAGCGAATTCATACTAAAATTTTTAACAATTTCTTTCTTAATATACACTAACAAATAACTAAAAAGAAAGTTATCTTCCATCTTGTTACGTAGCTTAGTCTTAACTATACTCATAGCCGAAAATGACTCCTTCATGATAACTCGTAGAAACTGGAAGAGTAATGATAAGTGTAATCACTCTATACATAAATGGATAACTTTTAAATTTTCTTATCTTTATCGACCATCGATACAAATCGGATACAATAGAAGAATTTTGCGAAGGATTTTCATAATTCAAAAAATCGGGATCAATAGAAGAATTTGACTCCTCATTAGAGTTTGAAATGACAACATTCTTCCTTTTAAAGAATGCATCGATGGTACATGACTTTTTCATCTACAATAAAAATAAATTATAAATATGAATATATAATAATTTCTAAAGTGGGATATACAACAAATTATAAATTCACTTAAAATGCAAATAAGATATTCAAATTTTCAAACAAAATACATAAATAGACTACCACCCAAGTCTACTAAAAGCCACCCCCAAGCTTAATGATATACGTATCTAAAAATATTAAGGATTATAGTAGCACTAGCAATTCTACTAATAAGTTGAATATATTTCAAAATAATCACTTTAGTAATGTAAAACCTATAAAATATAAATAAGAAAACTCGTTATTATAAACAAACAAACAAACAATTAAGAATCTAGTATTTTAATAAATACCTTAATCACATAAAATAAAATTAGGAAGACAATTGATCTAATATTTTAATTACAAAATATTATTTAAAAAGGAAAATTGGGAGTTGTCAAGATTCAATTAATTTATAAAATGAAAACTTAATAAATTAATAATGTAAACAATATAATAAGAGTTAATAAATTATTGATTTTTTAAGAAAATACCGTTATATTGTTGAATAAAAAAAAATCCAAATCAGATATATATATATATATAGTTTTTTTAATAGAGTAAGAGTTAAAGAAAAAGAAAGAACGAACGAGTTTAGTAGCGGTGGGAGACAAGAATGATCAAATTAAACAAATATGTGTTGTTTAGTAGTGGTCCGAAGCTTGACAAATTTACCCCTTAACAAACATAAAAAAATCGCTATTCAAAAGCATCATTAAAAAAAAAAGAAAAAAAAAAAGAAAGAAAGAACTCAAGTCATGCATGTTTTGTCGCAAGTGGTGGCATATTAATGCAGGGTTAATACAACGTAAGGCAAGGACTGTGCCATGTTTGTTTTACTTAGTTGCTCACGTATAAGAAAAAAACGTTGGAGGCCCATAAGTTACTCTAATATAGGTTAAAAAAAATGTTGGTGGGTGGCCCAAGCCCCTGTAGCACTACATTTGCGTCTACCTTTTATAAAATTTATTAGTGGTGGTTACAAACCATGAAATGGTTTGATGAGGTAGATCATGATCTGAAAATATTTTGAGTTTTTTTTTTAGTTTGATTTGAATTTTTATGTGCATTGTGTGCATGAAAATGAAATTTGACACTCTAAAATAGTTTTTTTTTTAATTATTTTTGTGATTTTAAGTTGTTATTGAAAAAAAAATTAGGATAGAATTTGGCTTTAGGGAAGCCATAAACAAAAAAACATAATTTTCTAACAACATTTCGATGAACATCAACTCGCTAGAAATTGTAGTGTTTTTTTAAAAACAAAAAACAAATTTCCTAGTAGGGTTTGCTCCTCCACATCCAGGGGTGCAAGCCTAGTTCTTAGGTATTTTTTTTTTTCAAAAAACATTTCTAAAGATTTTCAGGTTAATATTTTGGAATATCGAATGCTATATTTTTTTTATTTTTTATTTTTTTGATGTTGCACAATCCGATGACAAATAAATATATATGATATGTTTTTATATTTTAAAATACACATATATTTTAGATTATATTACTATTCTTGTTTAAAAGTTATTTCTTCAATTTTTCATTTCTCCTAAAGATTTTCATCAAATTAATTTTTATTTAAATTTTTATTTTGTTTAAATATTATTAATTGATAAACTTGATTTATCCTTCTCTATGTATGAATTTTTAAATAAAATTTTAGAACATGTTTATTTAAAAAATAAATAAATTTATATAATAAACTCTTTGAAAATATTTTTTAAAGAATTTGTATTAGATTCTTTGAAAAAAAAATTACAAAATAATTTTTTTGTTTTAAATCCGTGGAGTTTTATATTTTATTTTTAGATTATTACAAGTTTTTAGTTAAGAATTGAATAAATAAAAATAAATCATGTTTTTCTTTTGTAGAAAATTTCTAAAAAATACAACAAATAATTAGTCAAATGTAAAATTTTAATAAAAATAATAATTATTATATTTTTGTTGATTCACGAGTATAACACAAATCTTCAAACTAAAATAATTTTTATATGTTTTGTCCGATACATAGCATAGCATGAATGAAAAACCAATAATATTTGATAGTGCATAGAGTGACAATCCATGAGATGACCATGCACTCCAATCTAGATCATGAAGTTCACTGGCCTATGAATCAAGGTTCCCTAGCTTAACATGGCAAAGGCCAGGACGAAACATAAATTAATTAACAATATGCACAACACATGCTATACGAGAGTGACTAACATTAAGATATACAATATATTGTCTTGACATAATCTGTTATTTTGTGGTTTTGCATCTTTATTAATTTTAGAGTTAATTGATTCATCAATCTTTATAGATTACAAGTATTTTTTTTCATACGGTATTTTAAAGAATTTTTCATTTTTTTTACATTCTTCTATATATTAATATTTTTTTCTTTAGTTGTCTTTTTATCACTTTTTGGACAAAAACGTCTTCAAACCCCTAAACACATTTTTTATTTTAAAAAATATAAAAAGGTAAAATTTTTATTTTAAAAAACTAAAAAAGAAAAAAATAATTTTTTAAACAAAACCTTGAAAGTCCTATTAAAAAAAAACCCAAATAGAGTACAAAACTAGAACTAACTTGTAAAATCTATAAAATGAAAAAACTATGTTCATAGCATCTCATAGTAATAGAATAATGTATAAAATGAGTTTGTAGTTTTTAAAATTTTCATTAATTTAATATTTTTATTTCATTTTTTATGGGTTATTTATTTATTTTGGATTTACCAAGTTTTTATCACTATAAGAAAATTGGTAATCGACGACGGATTTTAGCGACGGATACAATTCCATCTCTAATTAGAGAGCAATTAATGAAGGAAGAGAAAAAGGGGATTTTTGCAAGTGATTAGCGACGGAATAGCGAGGGAAACTCAATGATGGATTTAATTCCTTCACAAAATAACACGATAAAAAAAGCACTAGGTTTAGTGATAGATTTTCGTCACGAGTTTCATAATAGATTTCAAGTCGTTGCTATCGGTTGGTAAATAGTGATGGATTTATTCCATCACTAACTAAAATATAATGGGGCTCCATTTAGGGTTTCAAATTAATGATGGAGTAGTGATCCGTCGCTATTTTGGTAATTTTTATGAGGAAATTCGGTTCAAAATAGTGACGGATTGACTATTTTGGCTCCCCTTTTGTTAAATTTCATACAAAACAGTTCAAATTAGAGATGAAATACATTTTGTCACTAATTTGAATTTCAAAATAGATGGATTCCACAATCCGTCACTAATCCATTACTATTTTGGCTTTTTTTTTGGGAAAATCAAGAAAATTAGTGATGAAATCATGTTTGTCGCTAATCTCAATCCCTTTAAATACCCCTTCCTCTTCTTCTTCCCCCATTTAGCTCCCCCTCTCCTCCACTAAAAGTAGCAAGTCGGTCACAAAACTACCACCCACGTCGCCCCACGGCACCGAGTGACTCCACAAGCTTGTTTAACAAAGTGAGGTGCATTTTTCTCCCTTAAAATCGACCAAATCTCTACTCTATCTTCTTGATTTCTCGGGTAAAACTTTATCTCTCTCTCTAACTCTTTTTGAAAAATTAAATAAATGTTATAAAGTTTTAGGTTAATTTTTGTTATTTGTTAATTGATTAATTGTTTGAATGTTGTTAATTTCGTTGTTATGTTAATTTTTAATTATGTTAAGTTGTATGCTAATTATTAATGTAAATTTCTTAACTGTTTTTTTAATTTTCTTAACCGTTAGATTAATTTTGCTAAGTGTTACTTTTTAGTTATGTTAATTTTTATGTTAATGTAAATCTAAAAAATTTTAATTATGTTAATTTTTTATGTTTAATTTTATTAATGTAATTTTTTATGTAATTTAGTTGAGGTTGATTTATTTTTAATTTATAAATTTTTAATTTTTAGGTTAAAATTTAGTTATTTAATCTTTAATTTTTATTTTAAATTTTTTAATTAATTAATTAATTGTGTTAATTATTAGGTGAATTTTGTTAGTTATTTTTTTTAACTTAATTTTTCAATTATATAACTTTTTACATACTTTAGTTAAATATTGTTAATTATTAATTTCTTAAGATATTTTTAATTTATTGGTTGGTTAAATTTATTTAATTAATTTGATGTTAGTTTGTGATATAGTGTTTCATTTGAATTAATTACTACCTTAATTAGTTTAAATTAATTTAATGTAATTGATTTGATTTATGGTTATTTCAAATATAAATTATAGAAGTAATTGTTCTAGTTTAATTATTAAAATTAAAAGAAGATAACATGCATAATGATTTAATCATTCAAAAAATAAAAATAAAAAATGGAATAAAAATGTAATTGAATAATAAACATAAACGTTAAAATTTAATAAACATTTTATTAATTAATAGAATTGAATAAAAATTTAATTTAGGATTAATTAAATTAAATTTAGTTAAATTTATTATTAAATTAATTAGAAAATTTTAATAAAAATAAAAAATTTTAGCTTTAATATAGATAAAATTTCATGTCATTTAAGTGAAAATTATAAAATTTCACTTAATCCCTTAATTAGGAACCCATTTGGCCCAAAGTTGGTAAAATTAGGGTTTGATTTCTTTTGTTTAGTTAATCAACTATTGGTTAATTAGGAGTTAATTAAGCGTAAAATTAGGGTTAGATATCTTAGGCCCACATTCGACTCAAATTGGAAATAAATTAGGGTTTAGGTATAATCGACTTCTAATTAATTTTTTAATTAATCAATTTAGACTTATAATAATGTAATTAGATGAGTTAGAATGAGAAATTATAGTCAAATAAAAAAATTAGCTTAAATTACCTAAATTAGGGTTTAGGCCCAATAAGGCCCAATTTAGAGTTTATGTATGTAATTGATCAATGAATGCCGAATTGAGTTAGTTTAGGTATAATTGAATGAAATTATATGAGAAGTTGGTGTTAAAATTGACAGAAATGGTTTGGTTTAGGTTATGGTTACTATTCGACCAAAGGTAGAAATGTAAAAAAATAAAATTACATAATAAATTATTGAACATTATAAAATTAAGTATTTAAGAATAAAAAATAGAAAAAAAATGTCATCACTCTTTAAACAATTATTTAAATATAAACTCAAATTCGAAAAAAAAAAATCATAACTAATTAGAGACAATTACACAACTAATATATATGATTAATTTTTATTTAAAATTCATAGGAATAACAATAAGTAATTGTTTGCATTGATTGTGTCATTTTTGCGGTAATTGCAAAAATGAGATCCGATCGACAATGAATGAATGTTAAGTTCTTTAATAGGTTGTTAAATGATGGCCTTATCGGAGGTGTAGAATAATTTTTAGCTTATCTTCGTTGAGCATCCCGAATGTATGAATGAAATCAAAAGTAGGTGTCCTTATAATTTTAGTAATTGTCGAAATAAAAATTATGAAGAGGTTAAAACGATAAAATATCATTTGTGTCATAAGGGTTTTGTGCCAAGATATTATGATTGGGTACATCATGGCCAATTTGAATCCTACATGGCATTTGAAAATTCTAAAAGTCAATTTATTTCTAGAAATTATTATGTAGGTGAAGGTAGTTTCCATGAACCCCAAAACCCATACCAAACTATGGTAATAGATACGACCAATCCATCATTTGATCCGTCTAATACGGAGGATGTTTCTAATCTTAGCACCTAGCACTTTTATAATATGTTGAATGCATCACATAGAGAGATTTGGCTTTGTTATATTGAGCACTTGCAATTGTCGGCAGTTGCTCAAATGCTGAATCTAAAAGTCAAATATCATTTTTTAGAGAAGTGTTTCGACTATTTATGTGAGTCGGTGAAGGAGTTGATACGGTCGATAATCGTATGATAAACAATTTTTATGAAATAAAAAAGTTGGTTAATGGCATGGGTTTATCGATGGAAAAAATTTATTATTGTTAGATTGTTACATGATCTATTGGAAGTAAGATAATGAATTAAATAAATGCAAGTTCTTTCAATATCCGCAATATCGAAGTTCTCATTGAGGATTAAGATGCGGAAAACTTATTCTCATTAAAAAAATGTATTGTTTCCCTCTAACCTTACGTCGACAACGATTGTATGCATCGAATGCAACGAGTTGAGCACATGACGTGGCATGCCGAACATAGGGGAAAAGATGCGGGAGTAACACATCATCCCTCCAATTCTATTGCATGGAAATGTTTTAATTAGATTAATCTTCCATTTATAGATGAAAGAAGGAACGTTAGATTAAGAGTATGCATTGATAGATTTTAACCATTTTGTCAATCCGGTGTGCAATATTCCTCATGATCGGTCATTGTGACTCTAAACAATTTGGCACCATGGACGTGTATGAAGGAAGAATATATGTTTCTAATAGTGATTTATCTTAGTTCAACAAATCCAAAACATAAGTTAGACATTTACTTATAGCCTTTCATGTCCAAGCTTATCTAGCTATAGGAAATGAGCTGTGGTGACCTACGATGTATACCGTAAGAAAATTTTTTTATTAAGAGTTATAGTTATGTGGACTATCAATGACTTGCCTATATATTCGATACTCGTCCGGTTAGAGTATTGAAAGAAAATAAGTTTATATTCGGATGTTTTCTCCCTTTCTAATGGAAGGAAGATCTCCTAATTTGACAACCATCAAAATTTTCTTCCTTATGATCATCCATATAGAAGAAACAAGAAAGCATTCACCTCAAAAAAAGTTGTTAAATCTAGCCCTCCTCTAATTTGATCCGGAACGGAGATGTTACATAATAGTAGAATCTCTCGGATGTTGAACGTGATAGAACATGGTGGAAATAATCATAACGATAAAATCTCTTAGATGTCTCGATGGAAGAAATGAACTATTTTTTGGGATTTGCCTTATTGGATTACAAATCTCATTCGACATAATTTAGATGTCATGTATATTGAGAAAAAATATATTTGACAATGTTTTAAACATAATTATGAATGTGCCGGGTAAGACTAAAGACAATGTAAACTCCAGGGAAGACTTAAAACTTTTCAAAACTTTTCCGTAAAAGGCCGAATTAGCAAAGGATGATAAGTCTAGAAAGTATCCTAAAGCTATATTTACTCTCTCTAAATAACAAAAAACAAAATTCCTTGAATAGATAAAATAACTCGGGTTTCTCGATGGATATGGTCCAATCTAGCTATATATGTTGATATGCAACATGACAAACTTTATGGGATAAAAAATCATGGCGATCGCATCTTCATACAAAGGTTACTTTTAATTGCATTTTGAGACGTTTTACTAAGAAATGTTTGGCTAGCACTTACGAGTTGAGTTTATTCTTTAAGCAATTGACTTTTACAATGATAAGAGAAGAAGATATGATGCAACTTAATGATGAAATAACCATCATTTTGTGTCAACTAGAACATATATTACCACCTAGCTTTTTTGACTCCTTGGAACATCTTCCAATCCATCTACCATATGAGGCATCTATTGCAAGATCTAGGCAATATCAATGGATGTATCCATTTGAAAGGTACCGATATTGAATTTAAATGTAAAATTAAATAAATTTCTAACTTTTGAAAGTTAAAATAATTCATATTGCAGGTATCTGCGAAAGCTTCAAAATAATGTTAAGAATAAGGCTAAAGTGGAAGGATCAATATGAAATGCATATTTGGTCGAAGAAACCTCTTTATTTTGCTCACATTATTTCAAGTTTGATATGCATACTAGACATCAAAAAGTACCACATAATATTGACTACTATAACAGAGAAGAAAATGACCATATTGACTACTATGACAAAATCAACCAATTGCTCAACAAATAATACGAAAATTGACACGGTTTGAACATAAAGCGACCTACCTATATATATTATTGAATTATGAAGAATTAAAACCTTACATTGAGTGAGTTTATCAAAATTCAAATTCTATATTATACCTATTTTATTAAATATAATAATATTAGCAACATAGTAGATACTAACTCATGTTTGTTGTTAATTCTTTTCTCTTTAAGTGGATTTTTTTTTATCAAAATACGACCGAACAATCCATTCATATCCGAGAATGATGTCGATGCTCTAATTGAAAATGAGTTTACCTCATGGTTTAATCAATATATAAGTCTTATCATTTTATATGTATTTAGTTTATTGATAGCATTAATGGAAAGATAACTAAACTTATGGGTGATTTTATGTTTAATTTACGACATAAAATGCACATGCAATTTTCATGAAAGACCAATTCTTGAAAGATCTCACACAAGGCCCATTGCTTACCGTAAGATCGTACAACATTATTTTTTTAATGGTTATAGGTTTTGTAGACTTGAGTGATCTTTAGAAATAGGGTCTTTCAATAGTGGTGTCTATATTACAAGAAGCATATATAGTACATTTAAGAGTGACTATTACTCGGATACTAAATGAAATTCTTAAAGTAAAGTATGCTACATTAACAATCAAGAAAATAGTATTGCTTAAATGAAATCGGTTTGATCCTACATCGTAAGGAACAAGGGTTCATACACAGTACAAACTTATGGATGTTAACTATAAGAGAACCATGAACAAGTACGAACCATTTGTCCTAGCATTACATTCAGCTCATGTGTATTATATGGAGTACCCTAGCTTAAGGTATGAGAACAAAGATTGATGGGCTATGTGTAAGATCAAAGCTAGGTATATTTTTGACCTCCATGATTCATCAGCTATTGTCCAATAAAATGCTGAACCATTTTAGCAAGACGATCCGAAATTCAACATGAATTTATAGAGGAAGTTGAGGACATCACTTTCTTGAATGATCTAAATTGATCATTTGTAGATATAGAAGTAGGAGTGGTTGACGAAAACGATGATAATGAGTATGAAAATACATCGAATGATAGAGATGATAACTTAAATAGTGATTACAATAGTTCTAATTACATTTATATTTAATTTTTTATATTAATAAGAAATGATGTAATTTTTTATCTCTTTATTAATTTGCTACATACAATTAATAATATCGATTTTCATACCTCTATTAAATGTTTTTTTTTTTGTATTTTGATTATTTTGTATCTATAGAAAATGATGTTTTTTTATTTCATTACTTATTAATTTACTTTGATAACATATTTGTTATATTTTGTTTATTTGTTTAACATTAGATCATACCGTAATGACTCATGGTAATCATGGTTTGCATCGTCCCCCACGCCCACTATTGAATCACATTTTGATAATCATGGATGAGCATCATCATCCGATTGTAGTCCACTAGGATCTCATACTAGTATCGATCATGGGTGTGCTCTCCTAGTTATGGAGGTAGCATATCTATGACAGCCTATTCCTACACCGGCACTTGAGGTTCCACTCGCGACCTTTAAGAGTGGCCCCTCCATTCGCATGTCTAACATTCTAGAAAGTTCACATAGCTCCACCAATCGATGACGTATTTCTATCACTCAAGGATAATATGTAATTTTTTTTTTACTTTAATAATAATTTTAATAATTCCTATGTTGTTTTTAATATTTTTTTTGTTTTGTTGTTTGATAGTTTGACTACACCTATTAGAGATTATTCCGTGAAGATCTCTCGTGATTTTTAAGGAATGGGTAGACATCGGTGGATCATCTTGGAAGTCTATCACCAACGTTACTTAAACCTTCTACTTCGGTGAATTTTAGGTAATGTATTATCAATTTTTTTATAATTAAAATAAAATTTTCATCAAATAAAGTTATTAATATTAATTTTTTTATTCACGTAGAAATATTTTGATTGGGATTTGCCCATCGAGGAACTTATCGAGCAACATGGAAGGTTGTGGCCAAAAAATGCTACACCGACTTCATCTACAAGTGCAGCTTGATGAATCACCGACTCGTTTATATTAGTTAGAAGGTCGGAGATGCTTGGTGAACAGATTTCATGAGACCCGATCTCAAGACTCGTTCGTAACAAGCATCACCATATCGATTGTTGGAGACTAGTGGTCTTTGTACGGGTCCTTCTAGGCATATAGGGGGCTCTATATCTATAGAAGAGCACATCAATTGTTTGGTAAATGACGCACTCTCTATTATTAATTACATGTTTGAGAATATTTTAATTTTCTTCTCATATTGTCTATAATGGATTTTTTCAAAAGTCAAAATTAGACCATGAGTCAACGAGTTTTAAGTTATTCTAAATGAATCACAAGAGACAAGATTGTTCATTCATTGATCTATACTCCTAGTAGACAATGGTAAGTGTTTTTCAATTTTAAATAGTAAATATGGAAAGATAATCTAAAATTTATTTTAATCCTATAATGATGATACCATTATTTTGATTATGCGGGACCGTGTGTAATAGCTCATCTAGGAGGCAATTGCGGCTCAAATGGAGGTAGGAATCATAGAGCTAGAAGTTGACCGAATGCCATATACCTCGAAGTTATCAAGGACAAGAAGAAAAGGTTTTATGGTGTAGGCACATAGTCGGTGCATTATCTATTCTAGTTAGTCGGCAGCAAGACATCCTTTACGATGTCGTATTATGGCATCGACTCGACTAATGAAGAGCTTTGAAGGGACTACGAGGCTACAAAGGAAGCGATGAAGGGAATACATGTGATGCAACACGTGCTCCAAAGCCAAATCTCGGAGCGAGTAGATAACTCGATGGTATCCTTAGTGCCGAGGATGGCACGGATAACTGTGGTGCTTGGAGATCCATCAACTAGTCGGCTAGTCTACCGTTCCTTCCAATCAGCCTCCGGTTCAACCTCTAGTCGATCATCCATCGAGCCTTTCACACGATATCAAGAGGAGGATAAGTGATTAGACGAGCAAGATGAGTGATAAAATATTACGTTTAGTCACTTTGTTTTTCTTTTTTATATAACGTATTCCAAAATGTTATTGTTAAAATTATTTTATTTTTTATATATACATTATTACTTGTAATTATTAATTATTAAATATAATATTAATTATTAATTATTAAATGCAATATTAATAATTTAAAAATAAAAGAAAATATCAAAAAAAATTATTTTTATGAAAAAAATAACAACGAAATAGCGACAAATTCATCTCTCATATTTAGCAACGGACTAGCAATGGAATAGCAACGACTTAACTTAGTGTCGAATATTAGCGATGGATTTTTGGTCACCGTTTAATGACGAAAATAGCGATAGCTTAGCGACATCGAAATGACAAATCCCATGACAACATTAGTGATGGATGTTTTCCAAATTAGTGATGGAAATGTCATCGTTAAAATTGTAATGGAATGGAGTTTTCATTGTAAAAAATTAGCGATAAGCTAAATAACAATGGAATATCAGCAATTAGCGATGAATTAATCCATCGCTAATTACCTTTTTTGGTAGTGTATGGATTCCCTCGTAAAGCATTGTTAGTGCTCGATGAAAATGTGGTTGGACTACAAGTATGCAAAAATGACAATTGGGTCATAGTTAAGCCGATCGCAAATGCCTTCATTATCAACATAGGAGATCAAATCCAGGTATATATCAATCGCACTTTTTCATTTTCATTACGATCTTCACTTAATTTTTAGGATCATATTATCATTGGTAGTAATAGAAAATAAATATTCATCTATATTTTTAATATCTCTATAGGTAATGAGTAATCTCATCCGGCATAAATGTGGAACACAAGGTTACATTATACTAAAAGGGGCTTTGCAAGCATTTTTTTTTACCTTCTAGAGGTAGTTATAACCGTCTCTACAAAGTCTAGGGGTGATTTTATGGACTACCTTAAAACCTCCTACAATGTCGTCATCTCTACGTTGTGAGGCGGGTTTTTCAACCGTCGAGAAATTGTGAGGCGGTTTCTTTAAGACAACTAAAACCATCTCAAATTGATTTTTTTAGATGGTTACAACCAACTCTACTATGCCACTTGTGTCTTTTATAATTTTTTGGCACATAATTTGTGCGATGGTTGATAACCATCTCTACGTTCTTGGATTTTTTAAAAATTTGACGCGAAATGTTTAAGGTAGGTATAACTCGCCTCAAATTTTAGAATTTATAAGAATAGTTACAATCATCTCATATTTTAGAATTTATAGAGGCGGTTGCAACACCTTAAATTTTAGAATTTATAAAGATGGTTGTAACCGCCTCAAAGTTTAGAATTTATCTAGCTAAATTTCACCTTCAAATTCAATTATTTCCTCCATTTTTTGGTCAAAAAAATAAATTAAAAAATTTACATCTTGTTAAATGAAAATAAAAGAAAAATTATATAGCTTACACCATATTCTTAAATTTGTAATTATCAAATTCTAAACATAATAAAGAGTCTCTAAATATGCACAAGAAAAGAAAAACAAAAGAATTAAATACTTATTTGAAATACATAAACAACGTTCCCAATATGTGTGCACAACAAAAAGCTACAATTCACTAACCAATAAAGCTTGTAGTTGTTTAATGAAATCAACATATAACAAACTAAAAATCTGCTCAGTGGTACTTCATTTTATGTAGTCACTAAACTCCAGAACATAATATCAAACACTCGAATGGACTAACAAGCAATCTTATAGCTTTGATTAATTAAATTATCTAGGCCAAAAAACACTTGAATGGACTCTATGACATCACCAACCTTCGGATGTGCTAAATAATCCTTATTTTCCGTAACATAGCCAAAGACAACACATCAACCATCCAATATATTTGCATTGCTTGGAGTTAGCTCACTTTCTTTTAATAGCCAAAATACTTGGCTTGAAGCCGAGTTCTCAAACTCCTATCAAAAATAAAATTAAAAATAAGGTAACTTCAGAGTTAGCCCTTTAGAATATTGGAATCACCGGACACATTTCAAACATGAGAAAGAGTTAAAAAAAAATAGAGGTTTTGATTAGTACTAGATCTACTTGTCAAGCTGAACTAGATCAAAAGATTGCATAAACTCTTGAAATAGTCTTCACAAGAAACACCAAGTCTCGTCATCCAATAGTTTTGCCCATAAGTCAAATGTAAGTACCAAAAACATTAAGTAGAAGCAAGTATCTTTGTTTTGAGAATTGAATCAATCAAATGGAACATGTATTATTATATATGAAATATATTAAACATGGAAGCAAAACTAGAAATATATGAGAAATGCAGAATTACAAGTGTAGTCCGATGTAATGTCAAGTTTGATAAGAAAGAAACTATGTAAAATGAATAAAAGCAAACAGATGGCACTCAATCCCATCACGTAAATAGCAAAAATTAAGTTTTTAACTTAAGAGATAAAAGACTTATGACACCAAGCACAAACTAGTGAGTAGAGCCACTATCGGAGGTTATGAGTTAATAATTATGACTTACGAGTGAGAAAGAATACATAAATGAGCTCATAAAGATGAGTTATAATAATCATCAATGAAGACTTTGGATTGCTCGACTATGTAAGTTGTCACACTACACTAAAAGAAGCACTATGAAGGGTAGTTAGGTTTGCTTGAAACATATTGCTCAACAACCATGGTTCTCTAAACATGTTTTCAATTTTGTATACAATAGAGAAAATTCTCTACGCATTATATTCAATCAAAAAAATAAGAAATATGTAGTCAAAGATATTTGCTAGAACATAATTCACTCACCCACAAATGGACCCCTAAACCGGATGGTCCCAAAACTAGGTTAGTGATATCTTTGACTACATATTTCTTATTTCTAACAACTAACAAGCATTAAGGAAAAGATATCTAAAAAATCCATGACTTAAATAAAAATTACAAGAAATGAATTATTAGATATTAAGTTTCAAATTTTTTTTATAAAACTTAAGCAATATTTCCATATGTACAATATGTGATATTAGAGACCAACTATGCATCAAAGTTTCAAGTATCTAATCCACCTTATTAGAAACAACATCCGCCAAAAAGACATGTACTTAGTGATGGACGTTTTATATATTATCAATACAACACCATCATTAGGTATGAAGGTGGTTTGGAACATACATAACTTTTGTCAATAACATGATGACAATTTCAATAAGTTTTACAAGGATTGTTCTTTCATTCAATGCTTTCAAGATGACTTGTGCCAAATGCACTCTTGATTTTTATAGCAAATCAATTACCATATACCGACCATGGCCTAAATAAATTAAAGAAAAAAATCAAAACAAAGATTTACAACAAAATGTTGACATAGATAATTAATGAAAACATCCACTAGTCTCCGAACCCATAATAAGTTATAACCAAATGATATACCAACGAATTTTAGCTATAGGTACAGTTAGTATAGCAAAAGCAAACAATTGAAAAGCAAAAATAGAGTTGGAATCTCAATAATAAAGTTAGATACTTAAATATGTATGATAGTTAGGTCAACTGCCCATGCAGTTAGATGATATATAACATGTATTGAAATATGCCATGGTGGATCAAAACCATAATTCAACATGAGAGGAATAAATAGATAGTGAACAATGGTTCCATCATCAAAACATTAACCTTCCTCAAGCAACGTGGCATATTAATATTTCAGTTCAATAGTAGTACAAGGGCAAATTCAAAGGTTTTCTTTTGAATCAAATGGCTTACCTTCAAGCCAATTCAACATAAAATATGCGAGGGCAAGTTTGGAAAACAAAAGGTGATTTCTAAAAATATACAAGAACTACAGACCCTTGCATTACTTGACTCAAAGACACATAAATCGACATCAAAAAACTAACCGATGGATAATATAAAAAATGGCCAACCTAATATATTTAATGATAGAAGAGGTAGTGTATAAGAAAAATCAAATTCCACAAGGTCACACAAAATACGACTAAAATGATTCGATGAGTGCATAATTAGCATGATTTTTATGCTTATTACATTGAACTTTCTAGTACTTATCATATTATATTATGTTGTTTAAGAATCAAATGATGGTTTCGGGTTTTGTAAAAAAAACGATGACTCAAAAGAGAAAGAGATAAGATGGCATGCTAGGGTTAGGGAGAAAACAATTTTCTCTTTGTTACTTTTCTTAGTCATATACCCTACTTCCCTTTTGCTTTTGTTGAATTATCTCTCGCCAAAAAGGCCCACTTTGTTACGGCATCTCTCCTCCTATTTATAGAGGAAGAGTTTCCTTATCCTCCAAGAATAAGGAGAGGGGTCGATAACCTAGTCCTAATTGGACTCTTAGTTGTTGCTTCCTAATTCTCTAAGAATTATGAGTTATTTAACATGTGGGATTTTAATTTTTATCTATAAAATATTCATCCTTATCCACTAAGCTTCATGTTTATCCTCCTACCAAATTTTAAGCTTTTAATTAAACCTATTCGCCCAAAACTATTTTGGCTCAATTAATTAATTTTGACTATCCAAATAAATTAAATTAGATAATTTTAGGTGGCCTACATTAGGAAATAATTTCTCAAATATCCTTAAACTTAAATTAGAAAACTCATTTCCATTTTAGGTTATTTACTATCAAATTTGGAACTAACTTTCAAATTAGGAAACCGATTTCCAAAATAGAAAACTTTCCATTTGAGGAAGCTTCCATTTTAGGAAACTTTCCAATTTTGAAAACCTTTTTCCAAAATTGAAAAATTGAAAAACAAATTCCAATATCTTTGCTTCTTTTTATTCATGTGAATGCTTAAACTTATGCATGTGCTCAATAGACTCCTAGATATACTAGCAATGTATCAAGAACATAAGACACATCTTCTATCTCTTGATACATAAGTCAAGATTGGCCTCTAGCAAGACATCATGACTACCTAATTCTCTAGAAGGATTAATTAATCCATTATTACCTTTCACGAGTATGGTTACCATATAATTTCATCCTCTTGTCAACTTATTAGTTCACATTGTAATCTCGAACTTGGTTATAAGTTTTATTCAATTATGATCATACAAGATTTCTTAGATTCATAAATATCTTAGCTCCTAGAGTAAATCAACTATGCTCTATTGGTGTACTCCTACTATGATAATAGTTTTCTTGAGTAGACATTCATCAAAGTGCAACGTGATAACTAACTTAGTATAGAAGGAATAACATATACTATCTTAGTCATCCACCTACCTCCATTAGATTGCTAGTACGTCCAATGAATCGCTTATATCTAATCTTTACTAGGTCTATCGAAATGAGTTTCAAAGTGTATAAATCCTCTAATGAAATAATCATGATGACTTCAAATTAGAAGACCAATTGTACCCATCTCATATGAGATACCCATAGACTAAAATAAATGGGTTCTCATGATGAGTCAAGTTTAATGATATATTCTCTAACATAAATCAGCTAAGTGCTTCTTTTAGCATCATCATGTCATTAAGTGTGAGATCTCCTACTGCGATCGTATAGCATCATCATAACACTCATAAGTCTAACCACATATAATTAATGTTCATTCTTGATAATGCTATGACTTGAAATGTTTAATTATATCATTTATGTGCATTAGTGCTTATCTCACATCTTTTGATCATTCATTAATGAAAATATATATCATGTGAACTTCTATCTAATTCTATTCAATCAATAAATGTAAATGACAAGAATTAATAAAAACGACTTCTTTTATTATAAATAATATAACAATATAATAACTCAAAATCATTCAAAAATAGTTAGATCTTAGGCACCTCCACTAATAATGATCCCTTTTGATGGAAAAAGGTAAAGTCGAGCTAACGATATTAAACAAAATCATTTATTAAGAGCCAACCAAAGATTCTTGTAAATTTGTGTTTTGTGTTAAATTTTAAGTTAGTTATATGATTCTATGTTTAATTTTCATCTATACTTAACTTGATCAAAAGGATGTTTAGGATAGGTAATTAAGTGTATAGATTTGGTTGAATTTCCAAAGAACAAAGAGACACACAAGCAAGTGGAAAATAACATGATTTAGACAAGAAAGTCACACATCCATATGTCTAGAAAATGGCTAAAAACTGAAACAAGAAAGAAGGGCAATACGAGCGATCGCCATACTCATGATTTGTAGAAGGAAAGGGCACACCTATGTGCCTCAAAGATGAATGAAAATTAAAGAAAGGAGAAAAGAGACACGATACAGTATCATTTTAAATGGTTTATGTAGCAAAAGGCATTGTCATTTAACTCAATTAGGAAAATTCAAATTCTAAAGGAGAAAAGACACATGGGTAAAATGGTTGGCACGTGATTTAGGAAGTAATCTTACACGACCATTTGAGTTGAATGAAGTTTATCAAATTTTAGAGGAAATGGGTAGAATGGTTTTATATTATTTGTAGTGGGATTTCCATACAACCATGTTGAACTCAAAACGTTGCACTCGGTTAAGGAGAAGAAAAGGCATATGAACGAAGAGAAGACACATGGTTTGCACATAAATGTTACATAGGTGTGTCTCGCTCTAGGTCAAAAGTCATATGATTTATCCTCCCAAAAACCTACCCCTATATAAACTAAAACCTTAAGATGTGTGAGTTCATCTTCTCTAAAAATCACATTATCCACTAGTCTCTTCTTCTTCATTCTTTCTCCTCTCGTCATATCTACATACCTTTCACACATAACCAATCATTAAACCACCATTACAAACCACACCTCTACAAATCAACACCACCACTTCATCATAATCCACCAAAAAACCCACTTACACCATACAACCAAAGAACCCTTACCCCTTCTTCACCCAAAGCTATCGCAAAAACAACAATGTTTACTTCAAGAGACAAGGGAAAGTAAGTGGTGGTACAATAAAGAAAGAACACTCATCGAAGGAACCAACCATAAGGGAAGGCTACCCTTTTAGATCTTACCTATGACTCGAGTTTGAAATTGAAGAGTAAGAAGCCCACTAAAATATTTTGAGTAATAGAAAAATCATAGCAAATAGATATACGGATGTTCAAGCTCTAAAGGTTGTAGGTTTATTGAGAGAACTAAAGGAGATGTTAGAATTAGTTAGATGAGTGAATTTGTCGAGAATGGATGCTCCTTCTAACAAGAAGTTAATATGAGATTTTTTGAGGTTTTTTCAATTAAAAACGATAAAAGAGGAGTAGCAATCAGCTCATAATTATTTCACATTCTAGATAGTGAAAAAAATATAGTATCGATGTGAATATAGTGATAGATATGTTTGGTTACCGAATGGTAGCAAAAAGCAACCATCCGTAGGGTTTGAGAAACTCTTTCGGAAGGAGATTACAAGTTCAAAGTAGGAGGTGTAAAATTCATTAAGATCAAAAGTATCAACAATCATAAACCTAACTTATCGATATGTACACCGGGTGCTAGCATAGATGTTGTGTGGAAGGAAAACAAGAATGGGTTGGTAAGAAAAATCAAATTGACAATCCCGTACTTTATCTCTTAAAAGGTAAAGGTCGATTTCACCTATATTTTGGTGGACCATTTCTTGATGATTAAGAAGTTGATGAATAATGGAATCATCATGGGTGGGTTCATCACCCACGTCGTCGAGGAAGTGAAGATATTTAATAGGAATACCACTACCTTAAAACGAGTAAAAAGGTTGGAGTGGTTGACCATTGAAAAATTAATAAAAATCAATTTATTGGAAAGAAATGAAAAAGGTATCTCATCCACCTAATTAAGAGACAAAGGCGGAAGGTCGAAGGTGATAGTGATGGTGAAGGCGAGAATGAGGCATAAACTATAACCAAAGCGGGCGCCTCGAGTGGATATGAGAAAAGAGTAGAGCAATTGGTGTCACGGCTAGAAGACTTCCAAATCAATGTCAACAATCGTTTCAACATGTTGAACAAGTGTAGACCATGAACAACAATGCCAATAGTTAATTTGAAGTGTTGAATAAGCAAATTGAGGCTACAAATGCCAATACCATAGCTGGCTTTCAAGTGGTTAATACCCAACTTTGCCATCTTTACACCAACTTCATGACGTATTTTCCACAACCACCTTTATACTAAAAGCGACCATCCATATTTTCTTTTTATCCCTACCTTTTTTATATTATTTTTTAATTTTTTAATCTATGTGCACATTGAGGACAATGTATAGTTTAAGTGTGGAGGCGTATTTAGCATTTAGGTTTTTATTATTTTTATATAATTTATGTGTTTATTTTGTACCCCTATAAAAAAATTGAAACAAATGGCACGTTTAGTATGATATTCTTCTTGATTGATGTATAATATTGAATTCAATAAAATTTGATGGGATGAATAAAAATGTTTGGGCTATTATTGTCATAGAAGTGCATGCATGCTAGAGAGTTTTATGTGTCTTTATGATTGAACATAGTTTAGGTAGAAATACTAATTTTCAAAGAAAAGCAAACCCTTTAGAAACTACACCTAAGAAAGGCTAAATAAATAAGATTTTTTAATTTTTATTTGAGAAAGAAATATGAAAAGCATTCCCTTAGGAATTTGGCCTAAGTAATTAAAAATTCTACTCTAACGATTTGAGTTGCTTAGTAACTAGGAGTATTCATCATAAATGTTTACTTTTAAGTCAAATGATGATCAAATTACCAAGTATGTAAAGCACTCTAGGTTGATGACTTGTTAAGTAATCAGTTACCTTCACATAAATATTGGTAGTTGCGTAAAAAGGTAATTGACCACTTAGAAAAAAAGCTATTAAGCCCTTGGAACGAATTTGGGATGTTTAAAACAAAAAAATTTTAATTAAAGAAAATCTTTATTTATTATCTTGCTTGTAGTGGTGGAAAAAAGGTAAAAGTAAAGTCGGTGTTACATGCTTGAATTATGTTTGGTTATGAAGATGCATAAATCAATTTAGAGACATGCATTGATATGATAATAACATCTTGAACATGATAGAGTGATCTGTTGAATTTTGTTAAATTCTGAATTGAGCATCAATATTTGAAAAACAATCATACTAGCATGATATTTATTTAAACGATTTTATGAGTTTATCATCCGAAAAAACCTCATGAGACACAACTCATCTATCGAAGGTAACCTAGAGGTTTAAAGACTTATTGCATATGTAAAATGCAACCGTGATTCCTACAAAAGTGAGTTAGATTTTATTTTATTTGTTTTGCTTGAGGACTAGCAAATTTTAAGTATGAGAGTATTTAATGAGTTCATAATTAGCATGATTTTTATACTCTATTATATTAAACTTTCTATTACTTATTGTATTATATTATGTTATTTAAGAATAAGATGATCGTTTTAGGTTTTGTAGGAAAATGATGAATCAAAGTAAGAAAACCCAAAACCTAAGCAAGGAAGGGAGAAACTTCAAAGAAGCTTAAAAAAGTCACACGTTCATGTGAAATAACAAAGGAAATAACTACCGGCCATGTGACTTAAAGGAAGAAACCATGTGGATTCTCAAGCAAACACAAGCCACACGGACATTAGGTATTGCACATGATTTGCAATGTAAAGTTACATTTTCATATCTTCAAAGCAAGGTAAGTCTCCACAAGCAAAAGAGGTTCAACATGGCTTGAAGAAGAAATATACATGGGCGAGAAGAAGTTCAACATGGCTCGAAGAAGAAATATACACGGGCGTAAGCTTGGCAACATGAGATGAAAAACAAAGGCACATAGTCATATGCCCTAGTTAGCAAGTTGTGTTACACTTATTTTCTAAGGCTCCAAACCATATGATATCAAACAACAAACTCGTATTAAGTCGTGTAATCATGTGGGGTAGACACATACATGACATAACCTTAGTTTTAGGTTTGAATAGCAAAGCTAAGATATTATTCCCACTCTCTCCTCTTCTAATCTTTAGCGACCACTTTTCATGGAAACTCTCTTTGTAATTTAATATGAACAACTAAAATCCAATCTAACTCTTAGTTGAATCAAGTCGAAGCTTTTGGTTAATCATTGTGAGATTACTTGTTTTATTTCTAAACTTATCTTTATTGGGTATTTTATATTTTTCTACATGATTGATTCATAGTCATCTGATTAAATTAATTATAGTGCATGTTAGTTGTTTAGTCATATTACTTATGACAAGCTAAGTATTCGTGTCTATGTAATTGCTTATCTAAACTTGCTTGTGGCAGTAACTAGGAGTTGATGATTATGTGGTGTTTTCATTCAATTCCTTAGAAGACATAGAACTAGGTTACATCATCTTTAGTGCCTAGGAAGGTGGTTTAACTTCAATTGTCTTTCTCATCTTAATGTCGTTATTGGATTAAATATATCTAGCGCTTAGTAGGTTATTCAATAAAGAAGGAATTAACCGAGTATCGTATATTCGGTTAACAACTAAGGAGAGACTAAAATCAATATACATGTTGTTATCTTACAATGAATATATAAATTTAAGATAAGTTAATTATTTAATCAATAATTAGCGATGAAACTAAAAGTAGATACCGAAGTTCAACCAAAGCCTTTTTAATATTGATATTCTTTACTACTTTCTATTGCTTTCAAATACTCCAAACACATAAACCCTCTTTTTCACTATAACAACACTCAAAGAGCCAAAACAATCGATTGATTTCCTTTCCTTGTTGGTTCAACCCTTTCTTTCCCTTATTACATAACCATGATTGAAAGCTCCGTAAAGATAAATATAAATTACTAATTTGTTATCGTATTCTGTTTGGCGTAGTGCTTATATGAATTGCACTATTGTCTCTATACAAAACAAATAATATTCTACAAATGTTTGATACATGCAACCATCTTAGTAATCCATGCCTCAAGCTAAAGAAAAAGGCTCTAAAATGATCTCAATCACATCTAATTCAAAAGTGATTTAGAAAATTTACTTAACCAATAATAGAACAAACACATATATTTTTGATAATTATAAAATAAAAAACATGAACAAACCTCCCCATAATCATAGAGACTTAGATAAAATGATCTTTGGCTCAAAATGCTTCCATCAAACAACACATTCACCTCCCTCTCCGATTCTAGCCTAATCCTTTGTTTTATTTTTGAAATTCAATGCCAAAATATACAGTAAAACAAAAAATTCAATGGTTCACCCGAAGAATAGGAGTAGGAGAACTAGATGCATATAAAGGTTTATTCATGAGCTCTCAAGCAAAAATTATTGGTTCCCCAAAGTACCTAACTATCTAGAAAATGCATAATAGAAATTTATGGTCAAGATATTGTAATAATATAGAAAAAGAAGCATAGTTAGACAAGCCTCTAAATCTTGAATGTCAATTCTTATGAAACTTCGTTACTCTTACTAATATGACAAGTAATTTAGCCTATATTGATCTAGTAGATTATCTACAATCAAATTTCATATGGTAAATTATATCATATCAACTTAAATTGAATAATTAACTTTAAACAAATAAAGTTATCATAAAATTCAGTCATATCCAATACTTATGTTCATTTCAAAATCATATATTGCTTATAAGTCAAAATCTTTTAACTATCAATTATCGATTCCTCGGATTATCCAATTAATGAAAAAAAATATCATCAAACCTTAATATAAGCATTGTAGTAATCTTTGATCCCCGGATTTAAAAAAAAATGAGTCATTTGATGAAGAGACATTAATTCCATATTCTTTTGCCCACTTTTACATATTAATTTTTTCTATCAACTACAATTAGATTATTCCCTAAATTGGGAATTAACCTTATATGATTCCTTCGTGCTTCAACTATCACATAGTCTAATCCCTATAGATAAAAACCTCCATTAAACATAAATAAGAATAAAAAATACTTCACGATTGTTCCTTTTCAATTCATTTGAAAAGCTCGTCGACCTTTAATAAGGCCTTTCATTAGTCTTAACCTCCTCTTTAAGACTTGACGAATCAAATGAAAGCAAAAATCCCTAATTTTATAACCTAAAATATCAAAAGTAACTTTCTTTTTTATAGGGAAAAAAAAGTTTTGAACTTACCCCGAAAACCCTATCGTTGAAGACACATAGAGAGACCCGCAAAGCATCAAGATCATGACCATCATTGAAAGCCCAAGTCCCGTCAATAGTCAACCCCATTTGAGCTCTTCTATTAAGCATCTTAGAAGCCTTTGATCTTGATAAACTCCACACACTCTTCTTCATCAGAATGAATACAAAAGGATGAAGGACAACTTCAGCATTAGGATGCTTCCACTCCACTATTAATTCCCACCATTTTATCCATCATTTATATCTAAAATAGTGACACAAAGCAATCTTCGATAAGTGTGCTTAAAACAAATTCAAAATTAAAGGTAGAGAGATAGAGAGAATGGGGGTGTGTATGAGAAAAAAGAGAGGAGAGCAAGAAAACCCTAGAAGTTAGGGAAGAGGTGGGATCATGAAGCACCTATATTTTCCTTTTCACTTCTCAAAATAGGTAGAAAAAAACAACAACAAAAACGGTGTTGGCTACTTAAAAAGTGGGCATTGGATAGTTAAAAGGTGGGGCGGTTTTATCAATCGCCTCATTTTTTTTATGTAAGCTAGGTAAGTCATATAATAACAAAGTTTGAGGCATTTTTTTTAACCGCCTAAGATATTCTTCCTCTATAGCCTTTTTTTTTTAATTATAGTGTTAGTTATTGTGAATTCTAATAAATAAAGATAGGGTCTCTAGCCTCGTTCTATAACCCCCGAGTGACATGCTGCTTGATCCATGCAAGGAACTACTCACCAAGGACCGGCTAACTCTTTACAAACCAATGACTTTTGATGAATACGGACTTGCCATTAGGACAAACAGATCCTTGTTGCAAGAAATAAGTTGAGTCCCTCAAGTGTTTTTTTTTTTTTTGGCAATAACTCTAGGGTTAATTTTTGTATCATCCATGTTTCCTCTTTATTTTCTAGTAAAACCATTTTTTTTGGTAATTAATTACAAAGACTTTTTAGTTTTTAATTTAATTTTTTTTTTATATAGTAATGTTGGTTAGTGGCATTTTGAAAATTTTATTAATATATATGTTAGATTAAAAAAATATTTCTAACAAAAGGACCTATTGGAAACTTTAATAAAATATAGAGTTTTATTAACTTGATTTTCCTTAATAGGAAGCAATTAGAAACTATCCCTAAAATATAATTAAATGCTCATTAATTTTCCTCAAAAAGCAGTAGCATAAAAGTAGAAATGGTCTATAAAATTTCTAGCAAAATTAATAAGATGCTCAACCCAAACCATAGAATTCCTTAGCAACATTTCTTTTTGGCATGTATTAATCAAGTTTATAGATATATTTGTGTACATGTTTGGAATATATAGTTACTCGTATATATACACTTAAGAGCATACTTATTAAATGTATTATACTTCCCCTTGTATATGCTAAATTGTTCTTCTTTTCTCGTCAAAATGCAATTTGATATCGAGTTTTGCTCGCATAATTATAATATAGGTATAAAAAAAAAATCAATCTTCCATCCCTACACTTGCACATTCTTCCTCCCTTGTTGTTGTCAAAAGACCATCTCAACCTAATAACTTAACTTGTTAGGTAGGTTTAAAGATATAATTTATATTATTCTTCAATATAAATATAATTTATATTATTTTCTAACACACTCTTTCAAGTGAATGTCCTTTGGACTTGAAACTTGCATAAACTCACATTATATTATGCCTAATTAATTAGAAGATAAATGAAGATAGTGAGATTCAAACTCACAATCATTTGGTCATCAAGGCTTCAATATGATGTCAAAAGAAGAACTCACCTAAAAATTTAAGTTCTTAGGTAAGGCTCCAAGATATGATTATATTATTCTCTAAAAGCCATTATGGTCTCTTCCTCACTTCCTATACATATTACACAAGCTAACCTAGCATCGAGGTATAAGACAAATAGATAGAATCTGGAGCGATAGTGGTATGTTTCCTAACACATCTAGTTTTCATGATTGGTGAAATTTACTTATTACTTCTAAAAGAAATTGATAGATAGACACAATACTGGTGAATATAGTGAGTGTGAGATATGAGTGGTATATGAAAACATAAATCTCAATCAGTTTTCCTGCATGTCATATCTCTTGATTCTCTTTTTCGATTTTATAATAGGCTTTATGCATATCAAGTCCTTGTACGATTTGAATTTTTTTATTGAGACCCTAAATTTTTTCTATCTACTTTAAGAGTATCACTCTTATGTTGTTGTCTTAAACCCTAGCCAATGATAGTTTACCACGTAAGCACACATGGCAAGCTTTAGCCAATGATAGCTTGCCACATCATCAATTCAATAACCCATTTTGAGCCCATCATGACATGTGGCAAGTTGTCAATGACTAGAGCTTACCACATGCGTTTATGTGACATATTAGGGTCTAAAACAAAAATAATTTCAGAGTAAAACTCTCAAATTAGAAAGAAAAAACAACTTAGGGTCTCAATACAAAAAAATTGAATTTTATGATATCTCGATATGTGCAAAACTCGTTTTATAATTATCCAATTTTCTCAAGTTTTTTAATTGAGTTAAGCCACTTCATTAAAATATCATGATTCAAAAATTAAATGTAAAAATAAAAATTTTAAAGAAATATGATGAGCAAATGCAGAAAAAGAAAGGGGACAAATTTGAGCTACTAAAACTAATGAAATTGGCAAATTCTAAAGGAGGCAATTCTCCTTTGTACAAGTTTTCCCTTGCCATAATGTATGAACACATCATTAATGTCATCACCTCTTTTTTACCCCAATAAAATACTCAAAAAAAATCAAAAAGAAAAAAGGGGGCTAGACAGACCTAGCCCATGTTGGGTCGCGCACTTAGTGGGTCGTCTAACCTAATTCCCATTAAAAAAGTAAAAAAAACCCTAAACCAACCTATATAACACTATAAATAGATCTTACCCAACCACATTCAGACACATACTAACACCTAGAGAAAAAACCCTAACAACCTAAAGAAAAAGTAAAAGACATCGATCGAAAGAAGTTAACGTCACTCCCAACTAGTCGACTTCGGACTAACACACTCGGCCCTTCCATATCATCCGACGGAGATGATTCTAGCACCGTAAGCTACTCACTTTCAACAATCAAGCAACCCTCATGCATTGTCTAAAGTTCCATCACCGTTGTTGTTCACGGATCAAATTTAATCTTCGAATTACTTATTTAGGTAACTATACCCCCTCACTTTCATGTTTCTCATATAATTTTCATTTGAATTTTATGGTTTTGCATTATTGGTTCTTTGTTTCATAGGATGATAACGTCAATTATTTGTATGAAGATCAATATTTGATAATTATTAGAAGCAAAATGTTTGGTCAAGGGTGTAATTGAAAGATACAAAATCTTGAATACTTGGTTATAATTGATAGAATAAAAAAGGATCCAAATTTAGGTTTTTTTAATGTGTGATGTGTTTTAATAATTAATCATATTGGGAATAGGGGATTAGTGAATTTGTTTTAAGTTTTAATCTTTTCTTATTTTTTCTTATCATTATTTTCAATAAAAAGAGGTTCTTTAACATATTATATAGTATCTTTATTTTCTATATAATAAGTCTCTAAGGAATTGTCGAGTTGATGATAAAGCTAGTAATAGGCTAATAATTTTTTTTATAAAATTAAAACAAGCCAAATCTGAATTAATAGGCCAAAGATCTTATGAAGACCTATTAGCTATTTTATTTTTCATAGTGTCATCTTACATGATTTATGGCTTTTCATGTTAATATGTCTTTGCACTTGGTATGTTTATTTTCTCGTAATGCTAGTCTTGTTCAATCTAGATGGAGTAGGTTTAGAACTCGTGACTAAATTTATTCCAATGATGAGCTATTTTCTCATCATTTATTTTATTTTATTTTATTGCTACTATTTATAGCTGATTTTAATTTATTTTTTATGGTGCTACTAATTTGTTCTTCTTGTAAATTTAGCTTTGAATTTGAGCTTTAAGACTCAATTTAATATTTTAAAGTGGAATGGAAAGGTAATATGAGATTGAGACCCATGTCCATTTTTAGGTTGTTATGGATATGTAATTTTTTCTCATAGTTTGGTTGGTGAATTTGGGCCTATGGCCAATGTTCATTTTATTTTATTTTTTACATTTTTATGGGATTAGGATTTAATTGGAAAATGGCTACAAGCCTAAATTTTTACCTTCCTAAATGGATTCCAATAACCCAATAACATTTTAGATAAGAGAATGAGTTTTCTTTCAACTTTCAAATCACCTATCTTAGGACTAGTCAAAAAACACTCAAATAACCAAACACATAATTCAGAATAAATAGATAATTTGCATGAATGAATTCCCTTAAGCTAAAAGTACAAGTTAACCTCATTGCGAGGGCACATTAAGGTGACTATAGTCTTTTTAGTTGTGTAATCGATCTCTTTATTTAGAACTCTTAAGATCGATGCTAGGTTTTTCTTAGTTTTCGACTTTCTAAAAATTGAATAGCGATTCCACAACTATATGTTTTTTTATATAATTTGATTGTCAAGGGTCATCATGTGATAGAATGACGACTCGTACTAGGGAATTAAAAGTTAAGCCTATGATATTTCTTACTTTTAAGAATTATCTTTGTTTTATCTTGATATGTTTGTATTCTTGTGTATTTTACTTTGATGTTTAGGCTCGTATATGAAGTGTGGCACTTTCCACACAATAGCACATACACAAGTATGATTTTTTAGCTTGCTTACACTCTGGTCCCTTAACCTAAGATTAGAAAGATGGAGGTGGCACTCGAGGAACCGTAGTCTTGAATCTTGTGCAACTCACCCTCCAATCATGTGGGAAATTTATCCTAGTGTACAAAAATTCAAAGCGTAACCTAGTAATCCTTATACATGAGAATAGAGCTTCATATATCTCCCATTACAGTTGAACTTGAGCCCATGATTGCATTTTTGGAGAAGTTAGGTTAGCCTATCTTACTCAATCACGTCTAAATAAATCTAGAACCTATCCTTAAGCTACCCTCAAGACAAAAAGGCATACATTATTTACTTTTTGTGCATAATATTTATAACATTGTCTTATTTTAGAAACACCATGACTATCAAAACTAGCATTAATAATGATTACTTACGTATAATGCTCTCTTGGATCAAGATACCGTACCTCTTTTGGCATAGTTTGGAATAGAAATAGCAACAACAAGTAAGCACCATTTTAATTTCTAGCCCACTATTGGCTTTAAAGTTAGATTGATAGTTGTGATGCTCCTTTTAGTCAAAACACACTTCATAATCATGCCTAATTACGACTTCTCATATGGAAGCACAACATCTTCCTAATTAAGTCTTATATTTTACATATTCATCTCGGAAAAATATAAGTCACATTGCAAAAGCTCAACCTCTTCCAAAGACCAACAATACCAAACTTAGAAGAAGGATGGAGAATTAAAAAAAAACAATTGGTGCAAATATACGTTAATAAGGTTGAAGCTCTCAAAAGAGATGTGGCTCAACTAATTGGTTTGTTAAATCCATTTCTAAAAAAAAAACCATTGAATAAAGGGACCTCTAAAGAGGGCTAGCTCCCATATGCCATCTGGTTATTGAAGAACCTCTCATATTTCCCATATCAAGTATTAGGGTAATACTGTAATTATCCTTTATGTTCGATCATCCTTTAGCCATGCCTCGCACTCCATGAGGCATCTACTCATCTTCATCTATCGTCATATCCTAATGCTCAATACCCATTTTTGGTACTTTTAAGTAGGCCCACTAGTCGACCAAATTCGACTACCGATCTGCTATTAGAGAGTCGATTAAAGAAAAAGCTATTACGAATGATGAAGTTGATAAAATTTAATCTATTAAGAGTGCCTAAGGGTGATTAGGGATATGGATCTATATGACCCAATGGAAGCCACTCGAAATATGTTTGGTGCCCGATATTATCATTCGAAAAAATTTAAGGTGTCTAAATTTACAAAGTACATCGGTATTCCATGTCTAAAAACCCATCTTTGAGTCTAATATAGTAAAATGAAAGAGGTTATGCATGATAAAAACCTTCTAATTCACTTTTTTAATAAAATTTTGGACGGTGCTACCCTCATTTGGTACATACTTCTTGACGTAGCTGAAATATGAAGGAGGAAAAATCTAATAGATGCCTTCATCCGTAAATACAAGTTTAATTTAGAGGTGGCCACGGATAGAACCATACTCGTAAGATATGGAAAAGATAGTGAAAGAGTACGTTAAGGAGTATGATCATAGATGACATGAAGTGTCTACTCAAGTCCATCCTTCCCTAATTGAAAAGAATCTGATTTCTATGTTTATCGACTTCTTTAAAGCTCTCTATTTTGAGTATCTTATCAGCAATTCATCACCTAACTTTTTTGATACATTGGTTATTGCTAAGAGAGTGGAACAAGCTATTAAGGCATGAAAGATTTCAGAATCTAGTCAAAAAAAAAGAATAATTTTAGCAATAGGAAATATAATGATGTTCAACGAACTTAAGTCTTTCAATTTCCAACCAAAAGGATGGTGAAACAATCAATGGTGCCCAAACCATCACTCTTTCCGGATAAGAACTATAAATAATAAAGCACCACCTTTATTTACACCACCTATGAATACTCGCTTCTAGCGACATAGGAAATGTATTCACATCAAATATAAACTATCAACAATTTTTCAATAAATCATTCAAGGTTTGTCTATAAAGCAATCTAAGCACAAGGTACCAAGACATATTTCCCCTCTTTCTATGTCACTAGATGAGTTGTTCAAGCATCTCAACAATATCGATCAAGTCATCTCTATCCCCATAGATCTAGTTTAGCCACCATATCCACATTAATACAAGCCCGATAAGAAATGTCACTACCACTTTGGTGTAGTAAGGCATGCTATCAAGAATTGCATGGTTTTTAAGAGAAAATTTTGGTCTTTGATTGATTATGGTTGGATCTCTCCGGATAATAATTCGGGCACATCGAACGTCAACACCAATCCACTACTCGAACCATACAATTACCAACATAAGAGATGAAAATACTGATTGAGCATAGTCAAGATCGCAAAAGGATGATATAGGTTTGTACTTTACAAATTGATTCTATTTTTGGTTTTTGAACATCATGTATCGAAATATTTTATTAGGGTTTTGCTAAACTAAGAGACATATTTTAATGATATCAAACTTCCTTCTTATATGAATTTATTATTGAATTGAAATTTAAAAATATACATTTGAAAGCATCATTTAGCATGATATTTCATCCTTAAAGGGAAGGACTATAATGATAAATGCAATCACCAAACACCTCTAAGATTGGTCGAATTTTAGAATATGCCATGCAATTACTAAGGGGCAATCGTTCTTCTCAAATCCCAAAATATAATCTCTTTAGCTCAAAAGATACTCATGTAAATAAAGCATTTTCATCAATGATTTGATGTCTAAATGATGATGAAACACATACAAAGAGGTCACAAACTCGATTTTCTCAAAACAAATAGTATGCAAACTAGTTAGAACTTGTCGAGCATAAGCAAATTGGTTTTGAGATATAATAAAAAAAAAAAAAAAAAAAAACCCATCTTTGGCGCATCATTTATAAATGATCATCATACAAATCCCTTGTAACCCTTTTTGAGCCTTCATAATTTCTTGTAATGATAAACCAAGACTAGGATCGTTTCCATATTTAGGCATAATGTGCTTGAAACACGAAGATGAATAACTCATCTAACAAAAAAGGCCAATCATCATAAAAAGCTCACATCATGTTTATCCTTTAAAAAAAGGATAATCATGAACTTGCTAAAACTACTATTCTAAAAGTATAACCGAAGATACTTCCTAAGATTTGAAAGAAGAAAAATTGATGGTGCAAAAAAAAATCTCCATGGAAAGCTTCGGGATGAGCTAGCTGTGACACAAAAATTTGAGGCAAAGAAAGTGAAAAGAAAAAAGAATAAGAGAAAAATAAGAAGCAATCTGATGGGATATTTTTATTATATTAAGAAAATAATCAATTGTCTCAATTAAGAACTTGAGAGAAAATGCAAGCACATTCCATACACTAAAAGAACACATTAAAAAAAAATGAAAGGCGTCATTCAAGCATCCACAAGATAAGTTAACAATAAAAACAATAATAAAGATTTTGCAAGAGCAATCAATTCAAGAGGAAATATCTACGAACGTTAAAGTGATCATTGGTCTTCAAACCCTTAAACACATTTTGAGCCTATTTACATTTTTCTTTGAGACCCTAATACCGAACTTATGTTATGTACTTTTAAAAGTCTTTTTTAATCAAAATGAGTTATTTAGACCGATAAGTTGTGTCCTAAAAGAGAAAAAGGGAATTTTCTATCAATTTATATGTTTCACATCATTATTTATGGTATTAAATCATAAGAAAAGACAAAGCAAGACTCGTCAAATCAAAAACCATATTTTGAGCTCGACCTATTCTAATTATGATCTCACATTTTATAATATTGCCATTCAAGCCTCTCGCTTCAACACGAGTCAAAATTTTGATCGCTTTACAAAGAGCACTAAAGGATATCCATTTACAAAAACTCTTTTATAATCCAAACATGATCGCAACCTAGTATTTGAATAATATATTTTGGCTTATGATCAATCAATTAGCAATTCACAAATGGAAATACTTTTTAATACACATCTCTAAGATTTCTTTGTAATAAATTGGATTGATAAAAAAATGAAATTAAAGTCTTCTACTTGGTTCAAAATAAAATAATTTTTCTCATAATGTTGTCATTAAATTGAATCAAACTTGCAAAGTATGAGCTAAAGAGTTGAACAAGAGAATCATCAAGGATGACATTGATTGTAGTTGATTGGTTAAGCAAGATCGTAATTCAAGAGTCATGACTAGTAGCATATTAACTAAACCAAAGGGCAGGTGGGTGACATAAAAATAATTAGATCCATTATATAATAGTTGAACAAGGGAGGAAAAAGTTGACATTAAGTGTTCCTCAATGTTGAAATGAATGAAATCTAGATAGTATAAGAATAGCATGACATGATTTGATGGCAATCAATAAGACCCATCTTACGGGCAAACACAATTCAACATGTATCAATATCTTTTCATAGAGTCGACATTATGCAATAGGCATGAAAATGATTCAAAGGCGATAATTGTAATTCGGGATAATATGACCCAATGATAGGGGATGGGATTACATTTCTATGGGCAAAGAAAAATAACAACAAGTTAAAACAACATTTGTTCTAAAAGCTCTAACAAAGTAGTAGTCAAGACACAAAATCTAAGTCGATTGGCTAAATTCAAGACAAGAAGTTAAGTTTTACAAGGTGTGACCTAGACTTCGCTTGGAGATAATAACCTCACGGAACCCACAATCCGTCACTATCACGGATAAAGAGAACTTGATCATAGGAATGAACAAACCTTTGTTTTTAAGGCTATTCATCATAAGCCAAAATTTCAAAAAATGCCTAGGGGTCACCCTATCAAGTCGACCAAATTTTAAAAAATATTCAAGTAGTCACTCTATCACGATGACCAATTACAAAAACATCTAAGTAGTCACCTTATCAAGATGATTAAATTTCAAAAAAAAAATATCATGGTGGTCACCTTGTCAAGATGACCAGCTTTTAAAAATTTTAGGTTGTCACACTATCAAGATGACTAAATTCCAAAATTGTTAGGATGTTATCCTATCATAGTCGACCAATTACTAGGACGTCATCCTATATTAGTGAACCATTTGTCAAAAGGTCACCCTATATCGGTAAACCATTTGCTAAAAAGTCACCTTATCATAGTAAAACATTTGCTAGGAGGTCATATTTTAATAGTAAATTATTTATCAAAAAGTCACCTTATCTTAGTGAATCATTTATCATGAGGTCATCCTGTCATAGAGATCCATTTACTTGAAGGCCACCATGTCTTAATGAATCGAGTGGCTAGAAGGTCATCCTATAATAGTGAATCATTTTCTAAGAGGTCATCCTATAATACTCGAACTATGTGCCATTAGATCACCCTCTCATAATGAACCATTTTCTAGGATTCACCTTGTCATAATAACCATTTTTCAGGAGGTCTCCTTGTAAAAGCTAACCAATTTGTTTATTTTCAATCATATCTCTTCTTCATAAGCCATTCATTCATAAATATCCAGGTGGTCATCTTATCAAAGTGACCAAATTTTCTAAAAATTCTAGTGGTCACCCTATTGAGATGACCAAGTTTGAAAAACATTCAAGTGGCTACCCTATCGAGATATCTATTTTTCAAAAATATCCATGGAATCACCCTAACAAGATTACCAATCTTTTTCCTAAGAAGATTGTTCAAAATAAAGAAGTCATATTTGGCCATTTCAACATCTCAAAAGGATTCATATATTTCTCTAACATCTCAAGAGGATTCATATATTTATGGCATTTGCTTCACTATATGAGGGTTCGTATATTTGATGGATTTGCTTGACCCTATGAGAATTCGTATATTTAACGATCTTCATTCACTCCAAGAGGGTTTGTATATTTGTTCCATTTTCTTCACTCCATAAGGGTTTATATATTTGATTCATTTTCAAAATCAAATCTTCCTAAGAGAAATATTATATTTGATTACTCTTCTTTTTCAAAATCAAATCACCTCCGAGAAGGTTTATATATTTTATTGCTTTTCCTTTAAGTCAAGTCTCCTCGAGAGGGATCGTATATTTGATTGCTTGACTCCAACGAGTTTGTATATTTGATTGATTTTCTTTTAAGTCAAGTATCCCTAACAAGGATTGTACATTTGATTGCTTCACTTCAAGGTGGTTCGTATATTTGATTCATTTCTAAAATCAAATCACTTGTAAAAGGTTTTTTTTTCAATTTTTTCATATATTCTTTTCGCAACCATATTTCGCTTTATAAGCTAACTCTGTTAGGATGTACGAGGACTTGTCTTCTTTCATCTTTGATGCGTAAGCATTGTAAAAAGAAGGTAGATGTCATCATCCCATTTTTATCCCATAAAAATACCCATAAAAAAATAATAAAATAAAATAAAATACAAATAAAAAAGAGGAGGGCTAGATATCCCATACCACATTAGGCCACACACCAAGCTTATGCATGTACAGACCTAGGCTCGCCAAGCCCGGTGGGCTATCCCACCCAATCCCTATTAAAACAATTAAAAAAAAACCTAAATTGACCTAGGTAGCATTATAAATAGATACTATTACCCTATCCACACTTAGAAAGACATAGACACCTAAAGAAAAAACCTTAGCAGACCTCAAAGAAAAAGCAAAAGATAAGCAATCGAAAGAAGCTAACGCCTCTCCTAACCGATCGACCAACACGCATCAACCCTTCCAAGTCATCTAATAGAGATGATTCTAGCCAAAAATTCCTCATTTCTAATGACAGAGCAGACTCTCATGCATGGCCCGAAGTTCCACCACTGTCGCTATTCACATATCCAATTTGGTCCCCAAATTACTTATTTAGGTAATTATACCCCTACACTTTCATATTTTTTTATCTAATTTTCATTCAATTTTTATGCTTTTGTATGATTGCTTTTCTATTTCATAGGATGGTAATATCAATTATGTGTTTGAAGATGAATCTTTTAATGATTATTGAATGCAAAATATTTGGTTAAGGGTGTAATTGAAAGATTCGATAGCTTGAATACTTAGTTATATTTGACAAAATCAAAAAGGGTCTAAATTCGGGTTTTTTTATGTGTGATTATTTTAATATTTAATTAGATTGGGAATAGGGGATTGGTGAGTTTTTTTTAAGTTTTAATCTTGTCTTTTTTTCTTGTCACTATTTTCAATAAAAAGAGGTTGTTTGACATATTATATAGTATCTTTATTTTCTATATAATAAGCCTTTGAGGAACTATCGATCGATGATGAAGCTAACAATAGGCTAGTAATTTTTTAAAAATATATATATAATAAGCCAAATTTGAATTAATAGGCCAAGGATCTTGTGGAAACCTATTGGCTATTGTATTTTTCATAGTGTCATCTTACGTGATTTGTGGCTTTTATATTATAATATGTCTTTGCATTTAGTGTGTTTATTTTGTGTGATGCTAGTTTTGGTCGATCTAGATGGTGTAAGTTTAGCAGCCTAAGATCGACTTTGTTCCAATGATGGGCCTTTTCTCATCATTTATTTTAGTTTATTTTATTTTTATTGCTATTGTTTATAGTTGATTTTAATTTATTTTTATGGTGCTACTAATTTCTTCTTCTCACAGATTTAGCTTTGAATTTGAGCTTTGAGACCTAATTTAATATTTTAAAGTGGCATGACAAGGTGATACGGGCTTAAGGCCCATATCTATTTTTTAGGTCATTACGGACTTGTAATTTGTTTTTTATTTCTTAGTTTGGCGAGTGAATTTGGGCCTATGGCCAATGTTCGTTTTATTTTTATTTTTGTATTTTTTATGGGATTAGGATTTAAGTGGCAATAGACTTCAAGCCTAAATTTTTACCTTTTCAAATGGGCTCAAATGGCCCAATAACATTTTAGGTGAGAGACCGAGTTTTCTTTCGGTCTTCATATCATCTTTCCTAAGACTAGTAAAAAAAGACACAAATAATCGAACACGCAAATCGGGATAAAAAGATAATTTACATAAATGAATTTTCTAAAAGTACAAGGTAACCTCATTGAGAGGGCACACTAGAGTGGTCGTAGTCTTCCCCAGTTATACAATCAACCCCCTTACTTAAAACTCTTAAGGCCGGTGTTAAGTTTTTCTCTTAGTTTTTACCTTTTTGAAAACCGAGTGACACTCCACATCTATAGGTTTTTTTATTTTTTGCGATCTTCAAGAAGTCATCGCGTAACAAGTGAAAAAAACATATATTTTAACCAATGTTATTAAACTAGAAATTGGTCAAAAATTTGATGATCTAACCATTTAACTAATCTGACTAACATTAAAGATCAGAACCCATAAGAGACTCGATCAAATCCAGTTAAACAGACCCGCTGGACTAGTGGATCAAGCATTGACAAGGTAAAAAAAAAATCTGAACTCACTCACTGAAAATCTTGTTGTGTCAATCTTAACAAATTTCTTGTTTTTGTAACAAAAAGGATAAAAATTCTTAACTCACTCATTTTGGATTCATTATATTTCTCTAATTGTTCAGCCACTCAATTGAGTTAGAATCTCTATCTCGGAATATTGATGGTAGAAAGGTATTGAAAGAATTGTTGCAAAATGAAGAGGATGAGTTGTGGTAAATTAATATCTATTAATGATTTTTAAAGTTGGTGCTGAATATCTATATATGATTTTTAAAAAGTTGGTGATGTAGGTGTTTTGGTTTGTAAAATTAATGTGAATGAAGGTCAGCAACAATTAATAGAGTTATATTACAAGGAAACCTTTTCAAAAGATAACTTGTGTGGCACCCAACTAGGGCAGTGGTTTAAATTTTCAGTTCAGCACAAATTATAAAGTGTGAATCGAATCAAAGCAAGCTGTGCCCATTTCCGACAACTGCAAAAAAACTCGTACAAGAATGTCGATTCCCTACCACTACCTCATTGTATTGTCGAATCAACTTGAAAGATTTTGAAAGCGGCATATGATCATAGCTTTTTTCAAATCATGGCACAAGTTGTCGACCTCTGACGGAGAACAAAATACCTTTATTTTAGTGTTTATATATGTGTATATGATCTGGTACCAATCTATAGGGCCTAGTGGATATTTGTAGAATTGATCAGGTCCTAAATGATTGATTGAATTATTAGAAGAAGATCCGTTTAGCTGGCTAGTGGTCTCCAGCAATAGCTAAGATAGAAATAAATAAATGAGGAAAATATGAAAAACAATATATAAAGATGAACGTGAAGTTATTGAACTGAAAGAAAGGAGTTATACATGTATAATAAATTAGATATTTTAGTGAGTGTAATCATTTGGTTTTCAGTTTTTAACAATTTCAGTTTGATATTAAATCAATCAAACCTAAAAAAAACAAAAATCGAATTCGAACCAAATTACTTTATAGTTTTTTTTTTTCAAAAACAAAATTTTATTTTTAAAAAATTTTTTAATTTTAAAATAATTTTAATATACTAAAAATACCATCAAGGTATTGATTTTTTAAGTTTATTTTTATTATTTTAAAACTTAAAAATCAGAAAAATATATATATAAAAAATTAGTTTTCGATTTAAACTAAACCAAAAAATTTTTAAATCGAACCAAACCAAAAGGCCACAAAAATTTTGATTCAGTTTTTTCTTTATTTTGAGTTAAAAAACTAATCGGGATTGATATTGATGTTCAGTTTAGTTTTTCAATTTAAACTGGATAATAGTCACCCCTAAATTTTGGAGAGCGTCTAATTAAAAACATTCTTAAATATAAGGATAGTTGCTTTAAAAAATTGGGCTTACAAATCCTCCTTACCCATAACTCCTAGTCTTAGGAGCCTTATTGATTGCTTGATGAGAAATTTTATATTATTCTAAGAGTAATTATTAATACTTATTTTATAAGAAAAAAAAACACAAAAATAAGAGAGAAATATGAAACAGAAAATTTAAAAAAAAATTAAAATTATGTGAAAATATTCTTATTTCTTTTAATAAGTACGAATATAATTCTTGTTTTTTTTTTTTTTTGTCTATTTCTCTTTCTAAAAGTGGATCAATAGAGTCTTTGAATATTTTCTCGTCATTCTAGGTATAATGAGTACGAATATATATTTTTATATTTACTTTTGTAAAAGAAAATAGAAAGAAAAAAATAAGAAATAATATTAATTAGAATCAAAGGATCAAATGCAGAAAAATTATTATAAGAACTTTCAAGTTTATCATGTTGGGGTACTCTTTCTTTTTATTTTTTGTTCTTCTTTTTTTTTTTTTCAGCTTACATGGACTCTTAATGGCTTATATTAAAATAAGATAGAAACTATGAATATGTATTTCATCATGAAAAATGAAGTTGGATTTTGGAGGAAGAATGTCTAGTCTCGATCAATAGCTAAAGCTAGTGATGGGCATGTCATCAAAATGGTCCATTACTGAATTTTCAATTCATGCGTAACAAAAGTCAGTGCCACATGAAGAATGAGATATTGATAATTGACCACTCTGCCATGGTTTTCAAGACTTGCGATTTACTAACGATCAAACCACTTGATATCGTATTTACACACATTTTAGACAAGAAAGATTGAGCGAAAGTTAATGGTTCCAAAAAATACAAATAAAAAGGAAAAAGCGACCTCTCATCTCATGCGTGGGTAATGTGAAGTGACAAAAACAAAGGAGGCAGAGGTGGCCCTGGCCCCCAAGAGCCAAGGTTTAAAAAGTTCGCATCCTCCTATTTAATAATATAGTATATTTAGTCTCTTTTCTTTAGATAATTCTAATTTAATCCCTAAAAATTAAAATGTTAAAAGATTTCTTTCTTAACATGTTTTAGAACATCTCCAATGGTGTTCTCTACTTTTAGCTAGCATTTGTAATGTAAATAAAAAGCATCATTAATTATATAGATTGAAGATCAATGTCATTTTCAATGCTACTTTCTATTTTAACTCTTTATTTTGACAAAATCCATAAAACATTTAATTTTGACAAATAACCTAAATAGACTATTGATGAAGAGGCTGAGTGGTATAGAAAATAATAATTTTCATTAATGAAATATAAGATAAATAGTCATTTGGACTCGTAATATTGGAGAGCAAAAAACACTATGTATCTCACTTTTAAAGATAGAGATTATGATAAAGAGAACATTGAAGATGGAATTTGAAACAAGCCTCAATATTATAAAGAAAAATCTTAATATAAAAAGAGCAATTGGAGATGCTATTAGCTCTTCAAATATAGAAAATTGGCTCTCTCAAAAAATAAATTTAGTTTGATCCTTACAAACAAACATTATTTATTTCTTATCCCTTAGCATTGTAATTTGAAACAAATCCCGATATACTAATGGTCCAAATATTTACTATAGTAATTAAACAGCAAATTTGGGCACATTGAGACAAAGAGGTAAGTGATAAAGAAAGTGATCAATAATTTGGCCTTTCTAATTTCTTGAGCGTGCTTCTATGATTGACCAATGCAAAACTTAAGCTGTGCCTATATGATTGACCAATGCAAGGCTCTAAGCTCATGAAAACATAAGAAGTATACTAGGCGCGGAGTGTTCCATTACTTGTTTATATATATATATATATATATATATATATATATAAACAAGTAATGGAACACTCCGAGCCTAGTATACTTCTTATGTTTTCATGAGCTTAGAGCCTTGTTAGGCACAGCTTAAGTTTTGCATTGGTCAATCATAGAAGCACATATATATATATATATATATATATATATATATATATATATCATATTTTAGGTCCGAGATGAAGAAATCTTAGAGGCTAAGAAGGAGGTATAATGGGACAAAAACATGATTAAAATGCGAGGAATATAAGGGGGCAGTAATTTTAGCACAGTCTGTAAGTAGCAATAAAAAAAATGCCATATTTTTCTGGTTTTTCCTTCTAGTTCAAACCTTTGGTACAATGGGATAGCTACTTATCCTTTGTATATATCCCTAACTTTATGTATGATTTACTCAGCAAAATCATGCCACAAAAGTATGATTATAAGTTGATTTTTTCTTCTTTTTTTCCATCGATTTTTAACCCCATGCCATAAAACAAAAGTAAGACACGAAATGTGCTCAGCATATCATGGCATGGAAAGCATGGTGTGCCAATGCTCATGAGTCACGAGACCCATTAAAATAATACAAACCCTCATGTGCTTGTTTTATATATATAGTTAAAAGTAGATTGAAAGAATAGCACCGCAAGTAAATCGAGCTTGGTAAAATTAGATTAATTAGATATTGACTTTGTAATTGATAATTACAACATAATATATCTTTGAAGTTGATTAATTGGAAAGTAAGGAGGATTCTGCTTGACCTTGGTGGCTTCAAAATTTATTTAACTCTCTTGATGTTCAAATTAATTCTTTGGATCATGTCTCCTTTAATTATATTATTCGGAAAGAAAATACAGTGGCTGATTTAAAGAGGTTCAAGCCCTCTGGGATAGGCGACAACCTTATAAATAATCAAATACTCTATGTTAGAAAACACATATATATATTGCATCAATTTAATTTTTTAAGCTAAATCAGTATCAAAATACGTTTTATTTTTTATCAACTATTAAACTATTTTATAAATCTAATCAACTCAAGTTCAATTTTGCGAAGCAATAATTATATGTTTTTTGGCTACAGCTATTAAAATAATTTTTTATCTATATTATTGAAAATTTTCATTTTCTTTCGTTTTGCATAAGGTAATTAATTTTAAAAATACAGATTGATTGACTTTTAGTATACATTTCTTCTTTTTCTTCTTCTATTTTATTGATACGCCATGGGGTTTTTCACGGAATTAAGACAATTAATGGTTGTGGTTTGGGACGGCTATTATTTGGACTAATTTTCTTATAGAATGTAGGCACCATAACTGTATATCGTTTGTGTCTTCTTCCAATTCCTTCAGTACGCAGTATAAACCCATGAAGTTAAGAATGGAGCACATAGCAAAGATGAAGACAGAGAAGCTGAGAAGCTGAAAAGGGTAGTTCGGATAATTACTAAAAAAAATACTTGAAATATTTTTTTTAGATAATTCGGATAATAAGGAAAAAAATTGGATTACAAATTATATTTTTTGTTTTTCTTGTTTATAAATTTTAAAAACCGTTGGGTTTGTAATTTTCATTGGACCTAGTTCTGGCTAATCAAAACTTTCCTAAACTTTCCGTGAATCTAATTTTAGCCAGTTAAATGTAATTTTTTTCTCAATAATTTAGGCAAAATAAAATTAATAGGATAATGGATAGAAAAAATTCAAAGCAAATTGGATTATCCGAACCGTTTGTCAAATAACCCAAATTCGGACAATTTTTCATTTAAAATTATCCGAATGCTCACTACCGACAGTAAAATCACATTTTTTTTATTTTTAGTAACATCAATAAACAAATCAATCCTAATTGGCAATTTTGTCTATACATGCTCTTAGGCATAAATTTTGGTGACCAAAATTGAATGAAAATATGACCCATCTAAAAGTTAATTCCTTTTACTAGCATTAAACGTAGTTTTGGTAGCGAACACTTCACTATTTTCATGTATGATGCGCAGTACACAGCATAATTTAAGCCGAAGTTACCTTTGCCACAAATAAAACTGGAAAGTAAATAAAAAAAAAAAAAAGGCAGGCAAAAGCTGAAACCACCGTGCAATGGTACACACCGCATCTGTGCGTGCAGGCAACTGTAACTATGAGTATGCACATCTTCTGTTTTTTGAGCAAAAGAAAAGGTGTCAAAAATTGAAGCCCAGAACAAATACAATACATTTCCTTTTAGAAGAATATACTACAGCCCTACAGAGCTCACCTCATTGTCGACAAGAAACAATTACCAAAGGTTAAAAGTGGTTAAAAAAAAAAAAGGAAGGGATCATACATCCTGTAACGTGGTACCAGTCATCATTTTTACACGATTAACATTTTGCAGACAGATAAGATGTACTCAGCCTCCATGATCCTTGTAAGGCCACAAGCAAAAGGGTCACACCTAATCAAGACGGCCCGATCAAATAATCACAAAAGAAAGCAACTCTAAGATGCATGGTGATGACCCATTACTACTTTCTTTGCAAGGATAAATTAAGCATAGGCCTCGTGTATATGTTACTCACTCCCCAAGTTTAGTGAACCATCCTTCATGAGCTTCATGCTTAGACTGTTGAATCTCCCTCTAGAGTAATGACGGGAAGCTTTCCTCCAATCTGTTCCAGTTTTCATCATGGCGACAAATTCATCATAGCTGATTCTTCCATCCTGCATTCATAGGACATTGATGTGAAACTGAAATCTGCTGAATCAAAATTCGTACATAAATTTAGCATTGGCTCTTCACCTTGTCACTGTCTACTTCTTGGAATATGTCATTTGCCACATCTGTACAATCATCTGCTCCATCTTCCATCAGGGCATCCCGGAGCTCATCTGGTTCGATGTAACCATTTCCATCCTTGTCAAAGTAGGAGAATGCCTTGTGAATATGCTCATCATTGGCCATCCTTTGGAGATGAAGGGAAACAGCAAGAAACTCCCCATAGTCTAGTTCAACTTTCCCATTAGCATCTACCTGTTAGCAAACAAGAAGTCCATTCAAAACCAAAAGAAACTAATAAACAATAGATATAAAACTGTTCTTAACACTATGTTTGCTTAACAAAAGCAACGAGGATGATGAGTAAAGAAGAATGGGCTTGGGACAGAAGCAATGCTCAACTCATTTTTTTGGGTGAATCCATATCCAGTAAAGAATGGATGAATTCAATCCTTACCTTGATTCTGACAGTATTCAACCCATTTACATTGGAAGGATTGGGCGAAAAGACAGGAATTAGATGAGTTTTATTCTATGTTACCTGTCATCTAAATTTTTTGTATCCTGTCCATCAAGCTAACTTAGAACCGAGAGAGAGAGAGAGAGAGAGATTGTTTTTCATCCTTTCTCCTCGTCTTCTGCCCAATTCTAACACTATTTTCTGTCCTCCCAACCACTTGCTACGGTAATGCTTTCTTATAATTGCCAACATTATAAAGATTGAACACCTTGAAGGAACAAACAAATTCAAGCATGCATGTGAAAACTCTTATATTCTTCATTGAAAAACAAGTAAACTCATATTCTTCATTGACCAGGTAGACTTCAATGTCAACCACGACCTTTAAAATGTTCCAATAAAACCTCAAAAGCTTTCCCATCTGTTTTGATGTCTCCCTTGTTAGTTCTTTCTCATATTAGGCTAACACGGAGCATGACGTAGTGGCTTGTTAATTTTCTTTTATTGCCTTCTTTACCTTCGCATGAATAGATCAACTTTTTAGCTGGAATGTGAGAACGTAAATAAGAAAAAAGAGGGAATCTCTAAAATGATTGCCTTCCCCGCCGCCCTCCAGAACATATCTGTGTCTACTTGTTAAGTTAATTGATACTCAAATTTTGAACTCCACCTTTATAACTTGCAAACCCCAGGAGAAAGTCTGAAATCAAGACAAAATAAGGACTCCGTCACTAACCAATCTCTCAATTCCCACAGATCCAATCAAGCACAAGAATCTCTACAAGCCCATTCACCACAACCCAGCCTGATAAAAAAGATAAGAAACTGAAGCCAACTACCATAAGCGACTTTGAAAGCAGAGGGAATACATATAGCAAGGGATGGTAGAGACAATGATAAGGAAAAACCAAAGGAGTGAAGATGGGAGAGTTTTGAAGCGGAATTATTGAGAGGATGTATACATAAGTTGCGATCAAATATGCAAGGCATGGTAATGTGGAAAAAAGCAAATTAGCAGAATCAAAGGATGCAGGATGGTTGCAAATAATTCTAGCTTGAAAAGACTCAGAAGCTTTTAAAGAGGGGGATAATAGTAAAGAATTCAGATTTTTCCCCTACTTTTCTTGAAAGAAAAAAAAATTCAAAGATTGGGACTTATAGCAGAGGATTAAGAAAGGTCGCACCATCAAAACACGTTTGAGAGAAAGAGGCTTCAACTGCGAGTTTTAGAGTGGAGGTGGAACTGAAATCTGCTCTTAACTGTGGGGTTACCCTTGTAATTACGTTTGTTTCAGGAAAGACAACTGGAACACGCATGGGGATACAGCACCTAAACAAAATATTAGAACTAAAATTGTTTCTGGGAATACTATTTATGCTAAAGTGTGGCAAATTAAGTAACAGGTCAGATAACTCAGCTTGATGTACCCTCATGATGTGTAAAATGCCAATGCCTCCTGCCCACTCTTGCAACACACTTTCACCATTGTCAAAGGTGCAGCCCTCAATTAACAAAAAAATCATTGTGGATAAAAGAAAAAAGAACTCTTAGATGTATTCATTGCAATCATGCTACTCGTACGGTTGTTGAAGGTGAACACATGATTTTTTAAGGGAGTATAGATACTGTTTGATGAAACTTGAAACTGAGAAGCATAAAGTATACTCACAGCTTCAATAAGCATCTGAACTTCAGACTCTGCAAGCTGGGAACCAAAATTTCGAAGTCCAGTTTTCAACTCTTCAATTGAAACGATACCATCATTATCAGTATCCATCTTCTTGAACATTTCTTTGATGTCTTCAACTTCTTCAGTGGATAAGAAATCAGCGATAACCTAGTTAAAAGTGCCAAACTATTTATTTCTAGATGGGAAAAAATAACATCAGATGGAAATATGAATACTATAGAGGAATAATAAACTAACCCTAAGGGCTTTTCTTTTGAATCTGTTCATCATTGAAAACTGCTTAAGTCTTGACTTGACAACATCTCCAAGAGGAACATTTGGAGCTTTCTTAGCATTTAGGAGCCAAGGATGCTCTATAAGTAGACAAATAAATGGTAGGTGAGTGATAATAAACATAAATCACACATGTTCAAATGTGACAACAACCAAAATCATGATATATGCAGAACGCCATTAGACCAAACCAAGAAACTGGATAGTCAAGAGTTTTTCCATGGACAGAATGAACAGCTAAAGGTTGCTGATGCAAAATATTAACTAGAGAAAAGCTTTCAGGCTTGAATGCAACAATTATGTACCATATATTACAAATAGAGAGGTAATCATGAAGTTCTAAAGCAAGACTTTTTAAGGCTGATAAGCTAGAAGAAACTGTAGCATTCCCCGTTATATCTTACATAGTTCTTCAAACTATGATGTGTCATCACATCCAAAAAGCAATAAAGCACCAGTTACATATTCATCTATCAAGTTCCAAATTTTTTTTTTTTACAATCCACATAACAAGATAACTTGTGAGTTAAAAGGGTTTCTAAACAAGGTCAGAAATGTAACTTTTTAGAACTTTTCTCAATAAAGTAAGTAAGTTGTAGGGGCAATAGACAGGGTCAGAACTGTAATTTATTCAATAAGTTAGGTTCTTGTGTCTCTTATCTTTAAGCCCAAGTGAATGTTCTTTATAATGAGGTATAATCTTAAGTAAAGAAACAATCTACCTAAACAGTAAATCATACCAAAAGCAGATGGGATTTGCAACCCCGTGTCCCCACACTTACCCACCAAAACAAAGAAACAGTGCAAAATGATTCCTGAGTGACAAAACAAAAAAACATGCGCATATCATGAGGTAGTATGCATAATAGTACCGTAAATATAAAATACCTAACACTTGTTTTGCAGTTAGTCGAAGCTTTGGGTCTGGCTCCAACATTTGCCTCACTAGACTCTTAGCAGTTTCCGAAATATTTGGCCATGGATCCCGTTTGAAATCTATAATCCCACGAAGAATGGCCTGTGCAACTCCTTGCTCAGACTCTGTATTGAAAATGTGGTTTAAGCTAAAATGAAAAACAAACCCACCTTTCAACAAAAGCACAGGGAAAAAAAATGAAAAGCAAGTGTAAAAAACAAAAAGAAGAAAGAATAGTTGTAGCAGGGACTGAAGACACCATACGAGGATGGAATGAAGTTGCTTAGCACATGGTGCAGCCTCCCTCACCCCAACAGACAAACGCATGCACATAGAGTAATGACAAGAGAGGGGTAGAAATCAAAAGTATAATTACCAGCCCAAAATGGTGGAACACCGCACAACAAGATGTAAAGAATGACCCCTGCACTCCATATATCAATTTCTGGCCCATAGTTCCGCTTGAGCACCTCTGGAGCCATGTAATAAGGACTTCCAACAATTTCTGAGAACCTCTCGCCTACAATATTTAAAAATAGGCAGTAGAGAACATCAGCATAATACAGAAAACAGATATGCAAATAATCAAGATCAAAGAAAATTTCAATGATTTACACCATAGGGCCAGCATGTGACAATTTATTGAAATAGCAGTTGTCTTCCTGTAAGCACCTAATATCTATGACGAGTATGGGGACAACATCATGGTCATATCTAAAACCTAACCTTCACTAAACATTGTAAGCATCCTACATGTGAACTCTACAATAAAATTGTGCTTGAACAAAATAACATTCCTATCCTCTTATAAAAGCAACCATGATAGCGTATTCAGAAAGGGCATCATAAAAATACTAGCTCACATAAAACTTATGACGCTGAATGTAGACTATAAAACAGAATATTAAGAGGAATTTCCTGCCATTTCAAAGCATGATACTCAAATATTCTCATCACTCTAGTAACTAAGATTCCAGCATTTTCACTAAAACTTAATTACCCTAGCAAGTAGCAACAAACTACATAAAATTTTCTGTTTTTTCCGTCTCCATATTCGTTTGTTCATCCTCTTCATACTTCCACTACTAAATCGCAATTTTCACCCAATAATTACATCAATGCATTAGTTACACACAAACACACACACACACCCGCATTGCTTGTTTACCTATCATAAACCCCTACCAATCCATTTTCCAATCATCGGTTAATAATAAATTTATTTCTCACCTGGCTTGAAGAAAATAGACAAGCCAAAATCAATAGCTTTCAAAGGCGAATTCTCTTTCTTATTCGCGAACAAAAAATTCTCCGGCTTCAAATCCCTATGAATCACACCATGTTTATGACACAATTGCACAACCTCAACGATCGTTTTCGTAACCGCCGCGGCCGCTCTTTCATTATAATGACCTCTAGCAACAATTCTATCAAACAATTCGCCTCCTTCACACAACTCCATAACCAAATGCACCGCATTATCATCCTCACATGCTTCTTTCAAACTCACAATACTCGAATTCTTCGGCAAATGCTTCATTATCGCTACTTCTCGTCTCACATCTTCAATATCCACAGTAGTCCTCAACTTCCTCTTCGAAATACTCTTACACGCAAGTAACTCTCTCGAGTCTCGTTCTATACACAGATATGTTACTCCAAATTCTCCCCGACCTAGTTCACGATCTACTAAATACCGCTCCTCTATATTCTCCTTGGGGACGCCGGTTAGCACTGTGATTGGTTGCGGTGTCTTTTTAGCTGTGCTGTCTTTCTTGCCGTGATCGTGACCGGAGAAGCTCGATTTCACATCTTCTCTAGCTACGGCCGCCGGAGATCTGCAACAATTCCCCATTTACAATGATTTTTTTAGATCTTGTGAAAGCAAGAGTGAATTAGGGTTTCACTTTTTCTACATTATAGAAAGTGAAACCCTAGAGAGAGAAAGAGGAAGCAAAGTTGGAGGTAGGAGGAGGAGGAGGAGGAGGAGGAATGGTGTTAGTGAGTGAGGGGAGTGGAGTGTAGCTTTTTAGCGTAGAGTTTTTTTAGTCTTTTGAGATGCTTTATTTATTTATTTATTTTTCTTTCTTTCTTTCTTTTAGAGATAGAATAGTGTTTTATTTTTTTAATCGGAGACTTTGGTTCTGTGACTTTTGTCGGCTAATAGAGGTCGGAACGGAACGGTGGAGTAGGAAGAGAGAGAGAAGAGGATGGGTGGGTGAGTTGTTTTGGATTCGGCAAATTTTTTTATTTGGACGAGACAGAATGATAGGAGTGAGAGATTGGATAATTTTAGTTTACAATAAAGTCCTTCAACTTCTGCCTATTTGTATTTCTTTCGCTCGTTTAAGGTAAACGATGTTTTTATCTCTGTACTTTCATGGATGTTTCAATTCTATACCTATATTTCTAAAAACTATTAAAAACTTCATACAAATTCATGCGGTATTTTTTTTTTTTTTTACACAAATGAAAGGTTTGGATGCGGAACCTCTTGATGAACGGAGATATTAATAAAAGTTGAATCATATCTTTTTTGATTAGGGGGTAGTAAATAAGCTTCGTGAATAATTAAATAATCAGTTTTTTTTTTTTAGAAAAACAAGTTAATAGCCACGTATATGTATATGAAAATTTCGTATGATTTATCTTTTTGTATAGCAATTTTTTCTTTTTTAAAAAAAAAAAGGTGTTTTGTTTATATAACATTATAAATTTAATGCTATACAAATAAATTTTTCTATGAATTCTCTTCTATGCATGTGTGACCGTAGTTTATTTTTCATAAAAGGTCAATCATTTAAAATTTTTGAAATTCATGATTTATCATTTACAAATCAACACCTCAATTTTTATGAAAATCTATATCTATCTATGTATCACACGTCTAATGAAAATGAAAGATAGAAGTTGAATGATATGAATGACATTATGAAGTGACAATATGTTTAATTAATATAATTATTTCAATAACGGTATTTAATTAATACAATAAACTAAAAGATTTTTCATATCCCGCTTGGATGAATAGAGATGGGGCTTCATCCTTCATGTACGTGAAACATTTTTCAAGATTCATGTCTGTGTTTGGCTTAGCAAGTAAGTAGTAAACAATTACACGATTGATTCCATAAAAATTGAAATAAATAAATTCATCTATTCTTATATAACATTAAAAAATATATATGTTTTTAGCTTTTTAATTACATCTCATTTATTTTTAAAAGTACTTAAAATGTATAATTTGTCTTTTTGAACAATTCTTTCAGCTAAATAAATATTTTTGATCAAAATATCTCTGAATTAATATGAAAAAAAAATTATAAAGACCTAAAAAATAAAACATATATGTCATATAACTTTAAATATTTTTGTTTTTTTTTACATTTTGAAAAAAGATATTTAGGTCAAAAAATCTGTAATCGAAAACATTTTAAAAAATTTTGAAGACAAATGAGATGTAATTAAAAATGTAAAAATAAATAAAATTTTTTTGAATAATATATAAAAAATATGAATATACTAACTCAATATATTGTAAATGATAACCTAAGAGTAGTAATTTCATTAAGGTTTTTGTAAAAGACCATTTAAAGTTCAAGATCACCCTTTGTTACTTATCTCGTTAAGGGTAGAAGTTACCATATAAAGTAAGACTCTTTGGATCTCTTCAGCTAATGCAATTAGCTTTCACCTCGATATTTGATTTTTATGTCAAATTTAACTCGATGAAAAAAGAAGAAGAAGAAGAAAAGTTGCAAGCTAATAAAAGCAATTAGACAATGTTAGATTTTGACTTTTATTAATACCCAACGAGTACAGCTGCCTTATTACATCCGCTTTGTTTTGAAGGAAAGAATAACATTAAAGTAAGGAATAACAAGTTACACTTATGGTAACATAAATTTTTATACTTAGATATAAATTTTAGTAATATCTTTGGTAGAGATATTTGATGTACTTTCTACTGTAGCTTCTAAGACCTGATCTACTTCGAACAAAATATAATTTAAAGTTTTCATTACCAACCTTTCATCCTTGCTTATTTGCAATGTTATCCGTCTAATTAAATATATTTTTATAAAGCATGTGATAATATAATTGATTATTTTTTTTTATTTAAAGAATTAAGATATGGACATCGTTATTAAGAATTTTTTATTTTTTATATATATATATATATATATATATATTGCAAATATCAACCAAAAACATTTCAAGTCTAATTATGGTTTTTTAATAGTATAAACTAGATTTTTTTTTTACCCGCGTTACCATGCGAATCGGATAAAATATATAAAATTGATATTCCATGTTATATTGTGCATATATCAAAATATATCAAATCAAAACTGAATAAAAATTTATTTAATTTTTTAATTAAAATTTTGGATTTGACTTGATTATTCTTTATATTTTTCACAAAATTTTGAAACATTATTTATTTATTTCTATCCTCAAACTGGAAAATTTATAATAGTATAAAAAAATCAAAATCAATGAATTATTAGCTAAAAACGTATTTTGTAAATTATTTTTCTAAACTTTTTTTGCCTTAAAATTTTTAATTAAAAAATAGAGAGAAAAAAAAGGATCAAAGTGATCAAAAAATATTTACAAATTAAAAACAAAATTTAAAAATAATAACTAAAGTGTAATATCATAAAAATTTTCACAATATATGTCTTTAAAATATTTAAAAAAAAAAAAAAAAAAACAACTACTTAATGAAAAGAATAGTGCATCCGAGTCATAATGAATGGTTTAAAAGTCCGTATGAAGAGTGTTTCAAATAATATAATGAATAGTAATTGATCATTTTACTTTAATTTTTTTTTTTTTGTTAATTTTGGATAAAAAATACGTGAGGTGGGAATAATTTTTATGCAATAGAAAAGGAAATTTTCAAAATATTATTATTTTCATTTACATGTTTTTTTACAAAAAAAAAATGACGATATAAAAAATTACAAATTCAAATTTCATGTTAAAATTTTGAAAATCTTCAAAAGCCGAAGAGGGATATTTTATTATGAGTTATGAAATGTACTTATTGAGAATAACTTGTTATCCTAAACCCAACTCTTCTATATATTATTGTGTTCTGTTTCCTTAATAGACAAAACAATTAATGTGCACTGTGCAATTTATGTACTTGAGATTAGGAGTGAGAGTTTTCCAAAACTACATTAATTCCTATTACAACGAATTTTCTCCTCTTTATTCGTCGACAAGACAAGACGACCAAATCACATTCAATGTTTTTTTTTTTTTTTTAACATGTGATTGTCTTTTTTTGTACACTAGCTTTGTTAGATTTAGCATAATTTTTATCATATATTAGACCTCATTACTTGTCTCTTTAATAAGACGGTTGACATTGCAATAAGTAAAAAAAATCAATGGTTGATATTGTGAGATTTTAAACAATGTGGTCTGAAATATAAGGTATTTTGTCAACTATAGGCCGCTAATATACTTTAACCTAACATCTTTAATATCTTGAATTTGTACTGTGAATCTAAGAGTTAATGGGAAGAAGGCTAAAGCTAGCCTTCCACAGTATTAATGGCACTTTACTATTACTATCCAACGTCTCTTTCATGAAGGTGGCGTGCTTCAATAATTGATGGAATGCTAATAACTTCAACTAAATTTATATGTTTATACTGAACGTTGGGTTAACAAAGAGTTAGTTTGCATTAAGAAATGAATCAATTAAGAAAAAAAAAACACAATACAAAATTTATTTAATTGGATAAATTGTGTCCGTGTTACGGTTGTTCTACGAATTTAATTTCAAATGACATTTTTAAATATAAGAAATATTATCTATATTTACAATAAAATCATCGTACTAACTCTGCATAGTATATTAAATTGTAAATTGTATTCATGTCACTCTCTACAACTTAACAATCTAGAATAGGCTAGTTCAAAATTTGTAACCTAACGATCAAGGATGAAGAAGCAAAGAGATGTCAATGATGTGGGTGATTATTAAATAAGTGACTATCCAGGGAATATGTGAAATTTAATGGAAGACAAAGGATCACAAAGCAAAAACCAGAATATAGAAGGAAAGGGGAAAAAAGATTTGCGAGAATTAAGAAGGGAAGATGCCTGTTGTTGTCTCTTTTATTTGCAAACATTTGGATTAGGGGGACTGCGTCTGTGTGTCTGTCTCCTCAGTGATTGATAGTTTAGAAAGATACTTCAATAAAGTGGGACTCATTTGACTCTCTAACAACCGGCTTTCCTCTTTCAGCGTTGCTTGCTTCTTGAGTAGATTTTGATTGGAAGGCTGTTTGTTTGTTTATGTGGCAATCTACAACAAAACCATACAAATTTTGGGCGTCCCCCTCCTCGTTTGGATTGTTGGGTCCAATTGTTTAGGGTTCATTTCCGATATAACTGATCACTGTTTTATTAGGGGGAAAAAAACCTTGAATCAGATTTAGGTTAGGTGACTTTAAATGTCCTGAAAAATCATCCATGTCCCATATAATCCACGCACTTCCTTGAATTGGACAGACATTGTTTCCCAACTCAGAAAATTGATATTTTAGCAGAAAATTCACCCCTTAGTTAGTGTTTTAGATGCTAGATGTCTACCTAAATTACTTGAACTGCTTAGATGATTTCCCAACTCACAAAAAAAATTGATTTTGCAGCAGAACATTTACCAACAAGTGGATAGAAGTGCTCAGAAATTGAGTTAATGAAAGTTCTCCGAGATGAAAGGCATACACAGAAAGCTAATCATCAATCCTTCACTTGGAGATGAAGATTTGCCTGCCATTAACATATTGAATTGAGCAGAATACTGGTACAGATGACCTGTACTGTCCAGTACTGTTGGCTATTTAATAAAAACGATGGCTGCCATTCATAAAAAAGAAAGCAAAGATGGGCGTCCTAGAATGCGTGTCATGATAAAGAATGAAGGTTATTTATGAAGGGGATTAACTTTATGTTTATTCTTCACCTAAGTAACAAACACTAGTTATTATTGTGAAAGAAAAACAAACAATAATTAGTTTGAAAGCAAGAAGAACAAAGACTTGCAGTTCCAAGGTCTCGTGGCCCCGCTGGGCCACTGATTTGACCCTCTTTGAAGGGCAATTGGGATGACAAAAACCTTACCTTGCTTGAGTTTGCTCACTTCATTAGTTCATAGAAATCAAATTCATGATCATTATTCTGTAGAAATTCTTTTCGGTAAATTTTGATAATCATTTTGTATGATATTTTTATTCAAAAGAAATGGAGAATGTCTATATGTTGAGTATTGGGACAATATGGATAATTATCCATGTTAAATTTAATATTTTGAATGACCAAAGATATTTTGTTATTAATGTTGAGTCAACTATAAAACAAACCCTAATCTAGTTATAATTTTTATTTATTTTTTAAAATCTTGAGTTGCAATCTACGTCTTCTATTTTGTAAGTAATTACATTTTTCATCATCTATCTAATAAATTAATCAATATTAATTTTGATAGTCAAATACGAGGAAGTAACTATGTAAAATAACCCTTCTATTTAAATGAAATTCACGTTTTATTTTTTTTTTACGTATTTCGAGATTAATATTTTTTTAATGTGATTTAAAAACACTTTTTAACAGACAATTAAGTATATTCTGAAAATAAATTTTTATGAGTGTTAGTCATAAGAATTTTTTTACTTTTGTTACATATTTGATTTCTTTTTAATATATTAAAGGTAAATTAGGATATCTAATAAATATAGTTGATAGAAATTGTAATGGAGTGAACTTTAAAAATGTGAACTTAAAACTTAGAAATTAGATGGAGGAAACGTAATACAAGATGATTTGAAATTTAATCATTACCTGAGATTTTTTTTAAAAAAAAACGTAAAAAGAAATCCTGTTGGCTTTCAGATAGATTAATTTTATCGGGCAGTATTGGTCAAAACAAATGATGTTAAGGGCCAAGGCAGACTTGACGCGTCAAACTTACATAATATTTCATGCACAAATATATTTATATATAATCTGTGTATGTGTTTCTTGAATCACACTTCTGTTTTACATAATCAATCAAACATTTGTCATCAATGGTATTGTTCTTTGAAACATTTATCTTGCTGAGCACAATTCATCCCTTTCTTCATCATTAAGCTATCATCAACTGTGTTGTTCTTGAAACATGTATCTTGCTAAGCACAAGCCATCCTTATCTTCATCATTATATAGAAAATTTTCGGATCAATCGATATTAGACCTACAGCTTCTCGTGCTAAACCAACATCTGCTTTTTGGATCAAATCAATTGAAATGCGATGCTCCTAAAAATTAATTATGATTAATTATTTATAAATAATAAAAATTGAAATTTATTTTTTTGTTAAAGTAAAATAACTTTATTGTCACCGGACCACGTCTTTGCTGGTCTAATTAAACTGAAGATGTGCTTTGGAAAATTGTTGTTTTGCATCTTTAAATTATCTATATATCTTCACGATGATATGCATGTGTTTTTCTTGTTTGCTTTCAACATTTAATTATATTTTTGTAGTTACCATACCATCAATACTTTGTCTTAACATTAAAGTAGGAAGTCTGAAAATATTTTCCGTCAATCCCATGTGAAAGTGGGAAGTGATGGTGGACCAAAACTAGTGTCACAGCGCGAGATCGTGAAGCACAACATTGACAATTTCAAGCAAGACAAAGGTCCACATGGAAGGATCTGGCTATAGCCGACTTGTGCATGGAAACGCCTTTTGTGTTTTTGGATCAAGAGGAAAATGGTTCGGATTTTAATAGAGCATACATGATCACGTGATATAAGAATTTAGCCCAGCCCACAATTCTAACTACTTGAACCCATTTTAATCAAGCAAATCAATCACACAGTTTTACCAGGATAGCAAAACAGAACTACTATTTTTTTATTTGTTTGTTTTTTCTTTTTCTTTTTTTAACCAATAAGAGCTTGGTCTAGTGATAAACAAGCTGGTATTCTGACGAATTTTTTACCATTCGAAAGAAAAAAAAAAAAAAAACTTTAGCCATCTTTTATATAAAATGTAAACAAATTCGATTCCTAGTATTTACTAAAAATTGAACTCATCACCTCTTAATAGTCGCTAAGAATGAGCTGCCTAGAGGTTCATTAAATGAGTTAAGAATAATAGAATTCCTTGCACTAACTACCGATTAATGTAATTACTTTAGTTTAATGAATAGGGAAAAAAAGTGATATATTTTTCATTGAATTAGAGTTTCCTCAAGTTATTTGTGATGTATCAGGTTGGTCTTGAAATCCAAATTTATTTTGTTGTTAACGGTTAAGATTCCACCGGTGATAAAAATTAACATTTATTTTCCTCTATAAAAAAATAAAAAAAATCTACATGGTTCTAAAATCAATATTTTGGATTTTATAAAATCACATGCATCATGAGATTATCAAGCACTTGAGATGGTCAAATAATTTCTCATATGATGAATTGTTTCCGATCTTCTGTTTCCAATATGAAGATGCATGGGAAGTTTAAAATTTTAGATTGATAGCATGATTCTTTTTGTACTTTTTTTTTATTTTTTAACGCGGTTTTTTTTTTATGGACTTTTTTCTCTAATTTTTTTTAATGTGATTCCTTTGATTAAATTCTATTCTTTTTTTTTTTTTTGAATAAAAGTAACATATAAATTGACATATCAGGTAAAATTGAGACATAAAATAATAAAACTTTATCATTTATCATTTTTATATAACATGTCATTCTATCTGTTACTTATTACTAAAAAATTAATTGAAATCCTATTAGAAAAATCACATTAAAAATATCTAAAATACAAGAATCAAATAAAATAATAGAAAAACTACATTAAAAAAAATATAAAAAATACAATAACAAAATATGCCATTAATCGTTTAAAATTTGGCACAAATATAATGCCCTGTTCATGTAGAGGAGACCGGGGCTCGCTAAAGAAAAGTTCTACCTTGGTCCCTCTTAACTCCAAAGATGAAAAATTCATTCCCCTCAAACAAAAAAAAAAAAAAATGGCATGTTTAACGTTATATCTCCCAATATTTTAGCAACATCTCATCCCTAGATGGCTAGATCGATGGTCCCTCTCTGTAACATGATATACATGCTCTTCCTTAACTTTTTTATTTAGAGTCCCTCAGAAAATAAAAGAAAAAATCGGGTCTTGAAAATCCTTAAGTAAAAACTTGGTAGAAGGAATTCCCTTTGGCGATAAGGGCCATATCATTGATATATACGTGGCCATTTCTTTCCACAGCTGCTGTTTAGCTAAAATATATATATATATATAGTTGGTGAAGATGATAAAATAAAAGGATGCACGATTATATTTTTGGAGGATGATTTTTTAGAATTTTGTAGAACTCAAGATCTTTTAAAGAAATTAAAAAAAAAACATATACTAATGTCAGTTTATTTATCTCTTTTAAGTTTTAATTATTCCACTTGATATTTCATGTGTATGGAACATGAAATACATCCTCTCAATCAACTGACTTGGTGCATTCTTTATAAAAATTATACGAAATGGATTTCAAAATTTTGCGTACGCACAATTATGGAATATTTACATGTTTAATTAGGTTAAGGTTTATCTTTAGAATCAATCAAACGTAAACGTGACAATAATTTAGTTCAAAAAAGTTAAAGAGTATTTTAGATGCATGAGTTCAAAAAGTTGAGAATAAGTCGTGGATCAAAAGTCTTGTATCTTGACTAGCTACCAATGGCCGGAAGGAGTCTAGCATTACCATTGGATTCATAATGTGAGAGAGTTTACAATAGACAGTACGTACTATACAAAAGAAAACTCGTAGGCATGAAAAACAATATTTGTCAAAAGTAGTACAATAGAATAATTATGCTGTTCAAAATAACATACCATTGCAGTTTCGAAATTCATGTGATTCACATCCCTCAATACATTTTCAGATCATACAATAAGTTCACAAAGTTTTTGGATTTTTCTTATTTATACCAAAAAATTGAAAATAAAAACCAGATAAATTTTTGGAATTTTTAATGAGGTATGGATAATATTTATATATATATATTTGTTCTTAGGTTTCTATCAATCCCCTATTCTGGGTTTTTTTTTTTTTTTTTTTTTAATTGCAAGATTTGTTAGATTTTGAACTATACTATGGGTATAATTTTTTCAATTACATAATAATTAAATAAATTTGACTTATTGAGATATCATGAACATGTTTCATTAAACAAAAATTAACGAACACACATTCAATTTTCAAAATAAAATGCATGACAAATGAATGACTTTCACGTTTGTTTTTATATATAAATATATACAAGGACGAGCATATTTATTCGTAAGAAGATGGAAAAGGCCAAAATATACAAAAAGGTTAGAAGCCTACAAAAGCCAAAAAGATATGAAAGGGCATATGAGCATACAATATGTAAACATGCATATAAAAAAGAGCAACGTTGACAATTATAGAATAACCTAAGACTAAAATAGTCAAGTTAGAAAATGTAGAAAATGTTGGTGATTCTAAACTACCCCTTAGTTTTCATACATACAACATTCCACATGCATAATATTAAATAGCTTATGATAAAAATAGTCAAAGTTAGAAATTTGTTTGACAAAAAAAAAAATGATAAACATAATTATTTGTCTTTATATAATACCTAATATCTCTCATCAATTTCTAAATTTTTAATTACATCACATTTATTTTTAAAATGTTTGAAATATTTAATCTATTATTCGGACCTAATTTGTCGCCCAAATAATTTTTTTTTTAAATGAAATACCCTTAATTGATATGCAAAAGAAAAAATAAAATAAAAATTCTAAAGACTTCAAAAATAGAATTAACATCTAAGCCATGTGACTTGAATTTTTTTTATTTTTTTCTACATTTTAATAAAAGGCATTTTAGTAAAAGAAAAAAATTGATCGAATGATACATTGAATATTTCAAAAGAAAGAATAAAATAAATTCTTATGACTTTAAATTTTTTTAGTTTTTTCTATACTTTAGTAAAAGGCATCTCATTAAAAGAAAAGTATTGATCGAAGGATAAATTGAATATTTCAAAAAAATTTAATGATAGATTGAATGTAATTTGAAATCTAAGAATAGATGAAAGAAATTATGTATTATATAAAAACAAATGGATATATTCACTAAAAAAAATTCAAAACAATTCACGGGTCAAAAGTTGAATAAACAATTTGAATTGATTTACAAAAGTCATACCAAACTTAAGAATTTACTTTCAAATTTAATTTTGGATCCAATCTAGTCATCATCAATCAAAGCTGGAGTTCACATGTTGAATTTTAACTTATCTTATTAATATTTCAATTATGTTTCACTGTGAGGTCTAAAAGCATTACTTTTCAATCTAGTCATACCGATTGAATGGACTCTAACGGGACCTATTTAGGCTCAATTTCATGGAATCCAAGCAAGAAATCTAGATTCTAAAATTTTCAACATAGTTTTTTTCTCTCTAAGACACGAGACCGAAGCACGCACGAAAAAAATATATATTGACAAATGACAAATGAGGAATAACAAGCCCTATCGTATTGACGTACATATAACACAAAACCCAATCCTTCACCGCAACATAAAGGCAAACTAACGACGGGTAAAATCATCATTAAATTTAAAAAAATCGTCGTCAAAACGAATTTGCGACGCATTAGCGACGATCACGTGATCTGTCACTAAAAAGCTCGTCGGTATAATTTAACGACGGTCCGGAACCATTGCTAATATTTTTGTCTTTAGCGATGGTCTAGACCGTTGCTAAGATCATCGCTAATTGGGAAAATAATTTTTTTTTCAGCCGAAATAAAATAAGATAAAAGTAACAATTTTAAAATAACCAAAATCTCACAAAATCTCATAAACGTAAATTTTTATTATTCGAAATATATTAAAACGTTGCTAAATAATTACATGATTATTAAATAACAAAAAACAGTACATAAATTGCGGTTAATACAAGAAAACGTAAAAGCTAAAATAAATTAATGTCCAGGATCAGTCGGAGGTTGAGTGGAGTCGTCCGGAGGCCGGGTTGCATCGTTGTCGGTCTCGGGAACGGCAGATGAACTACCACCATGGTCAAAATGCCGCATGAACATCTCGCTGCATTTGTAACATCATCGTATATTACTCGTCGACTATATTTTACAAGTGATTCTCTCACCGTCCCGACCCCAATAAATCATGCAACCATTAATGCAACAAGTAGATCTTTTCAACGGGTAAACCCATCATTTCTATCATTTTTTTGTACTATAAAATTCTTCCGGCATGTAATTATTAGAAGGCATCAACTCTTTCATAAGTTGATATAAATCGTCGTAACACCTCTTCGAAAAATGATATTCGGACTTGAGATGCAACAAACGAGACATTGCAAATAATTGCGAATGGTTTTCCGACCAAGGCCATATTTCTCTATTCAATGCATCTAATAAATCATAAAATACTTGTGTAGAAGGATTTGGGTCTTCGTCCGTATTAGACGGATTAAAAGATGGACTATCCGCATCCATCACCATTGTGTGGTATCGATTAACTTGACGATCATCACATATTTGTTCTTATTCAACATTATTAAACGAATTGTCATTAATTGCTAAATCATTCTCTCCATGATGTCTCCACACATAATACCCAAACAGAAACCCATATCTCAAGCAAATGATACTCAACGGTATCGTGGTTTTCATAACTACGATTTTGATTTTTTTTATTTACATGGACATCGTATCTTATTTCCATCCATGCACTATGGATAACTAATCGTAAAATTAATAAATTCATTAACCCCTTCTACAAAACGCTCGTTTAATAATCCACCAATTAATCTAAAGTCAATCCAAGAGCAATCCGAATTCATTTTAAACAAAATATTAATCAAGCAATTGTATTAATTGTTTTTATAATTACTTAAAACACTTTTATTACTAAATCTCAAATATTTTTTTGTTATACACAAGTTATTTTTTAAATAAACAAGCTAAGTTTATATCAAAATTTTAAATACAACTTAATTATTTATTTAATTACTAACAATTACAAATATTTCTAATAACTTTATTTTTTATCTATTTAATATACTTTCGGAAAAACTAAATTTTTTTAATAATGTAATAAAACTATATTCAACAAGTACATATTAATTTGTTTAATACGACTTATTTTTAAAATTAATTAATATGCATTTAACATATTTGTCATAACTTAATTTTTTATCTATTGAAAATAATTTCAAAAAAATGCTATATTTTTTCTTCTTAATTAATATTGTAATTACTTATCTATTTAACTAAATGAACAAATAAATATATAAGCTTAATATTTAATCAACAAAATAACAATATATTACAATTTAATTAACATTTAATTTATTGATTAATTTTGTACTTACCTAACGCTTCAACTTAATGAACTAGTACTAAATAAACTTAATAATATTTTCAATAAATTTTTAATCACTTAAGTAAATTAACAATTAGCAACTACACTAATAACAATAACAATAACAATTAAAATAACAACATAAAATAAAATATAAAAATTATATTTTCTAACTAAAAAAATTAACAATAAATTAAACTAAGTAAATTCACAATTAACAATCAAATTAATTCAATCAACAACTAAAAATAAAAATAACAATAAAATTAAAAATTAACAATAATATTCAATTAATCAAGAATTGACAACAACATTAACATAACAATTAATATTAAATTAACAATTAAACATTTCAATTAACTATCATAATTTACACTAAAATAACACATCAATAAATTTTAATTAAATAATCAAGTAAAAAACACACATGCAATAAACAATCAATTCAATAATTAAACTAACAATAATAAGTAATTAAACAAAAAAATTAAAAAAAAATTATTTTACTTAAATAAATAACTGAAAAAATTAAAAATTGAAAGGAGGGATTAGATTTAAGTGGACTCGTCACCAAGAGAAGGATTAGAGGGGGCCATACAGCCGGTGAGACCTCATCGGAGTTTGGTCGTCAAAAACCGACGAGTTGAACGATAGAGAGAAAGATTGAAAGGAGGAGGAAAAGAGGGAAGAAAGAGGGAGATTTTTAGGATACAAAAACTTTGAGGAAAGAGAAGAGAAGTTTCGAGCAAAAAATGGCAGATCTAGTTACTACCGGAGGAGAAGAAGAGAGGATTGTTTGCGAGAGGGAGAGAATTCTAGATTTCGGTTCGACCGGAACTTTTAAAAGGTAAAGTTTTTAGCGACGGTATGTAATAAATTTGAAATTAAATTTGATCGTTTTCCACCAACGATTTAATTTTAGCGACGGTTTAGCAACGGTATGTGACCGTCGTTAATTGTCCGTTTGCAATGGTTATTTTTGGAAAACCGTTGCAAAACATAAATTTAATTATGTTAGAAATGGTTTAGGCCGTCACTAAATTCCTTACCAACGGTTTAGCGACGAGTCCACGACTATCGCTAAACCGAATATTTTGCAACGGTTTGAGGATATCAAACCGTTGCTAATCTAGGTATTTGCCTTCTGTTTCGGACCGAGCCCAATTGCTAACGGAGTAGCGACGGACCGAGTCCGTTGCTACCTGTTTAATTTTTTTGTAACAATTTTTTTTGTAGAAAACCGTTGCTAAAATATTAAATTATCATTAGCAACGATTTAGCAATGGGGTTTTGACCATCGCTAAACCCAATTTGTTGAACAACACGTTCAAATCACATCGATTTTTTTATGCATTTATCTCCTTAGCAACGGTTTACCGACGGGTTGGACCATTGCTAAATTTGCAACGGTTTATTTTTTATGGAAACCATCGCTAAAACGGTTAACCTTTCAAAGTAGCAACGGATTTGTAGACCGTTGCTAAAAAAACGATCACAAATTAAAATATTTATAACCATTTTTTAGACCATCGCTAAAATCAGTAAAACTGTTGCTAATTTTAGTAATTAGCAATGGTTTTTTGACCATCGCTAAAGTTTCGTCGCTAATAAATGTTTTTCTTGTAGTGCCTCCGAACAACATGCGAGCTCATAAGCCATAACCATCTTGGAATCTACACTAACATAGATTTTGAGAATACGAGTCCAAAATAAGACTCTTTAATCGCTTCAAATTAGTTGGATAAACAAACAAAGAGTTGAAAATGATTAAATAGAAATCACAAATTCTTACAAACATACACAAAAAGAAATTGCTCAAAAAATAGAATGAAATTATTGTCATGCCATTGTTTCCATCGTGACGTGTTTTATTAATTAGATTTCATGTACTATGGCGATATTCCAAAGAGTTTTCAAGAAGAATTCTAACTGGTTAGACAAGAATGCGGATGGTACCGGAATTCGATCTAACACATTTACGGATTCGAGACCTATTAATCGGAGGCCTATTTTTCTTCTATTTTTGAATGCTTTTATCAATGTAATTTACATTCAATTCTTTATTTTGAGTACTAATGTACTTACTACTTAATTTTAACTCGATTTTTTATTTGATAGGCCAAACATTATTCCATGTTTCTTCTAGATTTATCTCTATATATTTTAGAAAACGAATCAAGCAAAAGAATAAAATAGAAAGACAATAACAATCTAACAACATAAGAATTTTATGTGGTTCGACAATAGTGTCTACTCCACAACTATATTAGAATTTCTTATTAAGTTTTGTCGAGTGGCGTCTCTAAATATAAGTGATATTGTTTCTATTTATAATGTGAACAATTAAAATTATATATATATAAAGCTTAATGGACCTATACACTTGGTCTAATATTTTGTAGTTCTTTTGAAGGCTCTAGCCCCAAATCCTCGCAAGGAACACTACCCCTTTGAACCTTGCTTGATAATCGACTAATGAGATCATCGTGTTGATTTTACACAACACTTTGATTGCCAATTCTATCCACTTTAGTCTCCACAAATTAATAATATACACAACTTTCTCACAAAAAAATGCTACATACTTTTGATAGATGGGCAAGACAGAGGTTTTCCAAAAATCCTTTTTTTCGAGATACCCGGAAACAAATATAACTTTGTATTGGTAACACTTTTACAGGAGTTTGACAAGTGTTATGAAATAGATTAAATAAAAAATGAACAATTAATATATAAATGTGAGAAGAAATCATTCATTATAAAATTTGAATAAAACATAATTTCAATTATCTAATTTAGTTTAATATTATATCATAACTTCAAATAGAATTTATAGAAGTTATAATCCGATAAAAATCTTGAAATCCAAATCATTTGACATAGTGGAAATGAAAGAAAGTATTAAAAAAACTATCACATATCGAAATAAATAAATAAATAGCATATAAAGATAAGAAAAAACTACTCGTTACTAAACTTAAAATTTTTAAATAAAATCTAACCTTTACAATTTACTTGAATGTGAATACGAAGATTCACTTGTCGTTATTTGTTGCAACAACTTTAATGGATCAATAAAAGAGAGTCAATTCGAAGGTCTCTTTCCTTACAATCTAAAACAATTGGCTTAATCTCCTGTCTTATCAAACGAATTTTCCTTGACGGTCAGCAGAAAACATTTTTACTACTTTTATTCGTTAGCCAATTCATACCAGTCATTTTGTAAAATTCATATCAAGAAGTTAATTAAGGATTTGATCATACTTTTACGTAATTTTTTTGTGCCACCCGGTACAAATTAGGACCACGTATTACATATATTATTTCTTAAGAAAATAAAACCCACATGTTTATTTAAATATGCATTTGTATATTTTTAGAGCAAGAAGGCTTTGTCCAACTAGCTTGTTAGAGCCCCAAAAGAAATATAGTCCTTCTCCGATCAATGTTTTCAGAACCAGATTGCATTGTCGTTGGAACATTTTTTATATAAAAAAGCTGATTAATTTAATTAATTCTAACTGTGAAAATGGTTAAACAATATCAAAACTAATTGTGTAATTAACACAATCAAAATATGTAATCTTGGCACAAGAAAAACAGAAATATTTTCAAATCAATCCATTATAATAACATAATTATGCAAACACTTGATCAGTTTTATATCAATTAATTATTCACCATATACATAAATATAGGAGCTATGTATAATTAGTTTGTTACTAGAGTTTAGAAGAATACTCCCTTATATCTCTAATTCATTTTAAAATCTTATTTTTTCTTAGGATGCTCTCTTGCATTCACTCGGAAATAATAGTATAAAAAGTAAACTCATTTATAATCTAAACTAATATTAATTTGAATGATCAATTTTCTTTTGGGATAATTACTAGAAAAACTTTATAAAAAAATCTTATATGTAAAAAACCCACATATTTATTTTTAAATTTCCTAAACCCAAAATAGTATTTTTCTTACTAAAAACACCCAATAATTAACACTAGTGTTAACTATTGGTTGTTTTGGTAAGAAAAATATTATTTTAGGCTTGTAAGATTTAAAAATATTATTTTGTGTTTGGGAGATTTAAAAATAAAATGATGAATTTTTTAGATAAAAGATTTTTTAGAAGGTGTTTTGGTAATTATCCATAGTTTAAATGAAAACATTATCTTTCAAGATATGCATTTTTATGGATGATCATGTTTTATTTAATTAATGCACCAAAATATGTTATACATTCATCTTGTAATTTAATTTAATTGTTTGATAAAAAATGTTGAGTTTTGATTAATTAAAAACTAGTATTACGGATGATTTTTTTTCTATCAATATATTAGGATAATCACTAATTTTCATAATTATACATATTCTTATTTTTCTTATTTGTATGATAACCTTTTGATTAAATTACAAGAGAATAACAAGAGTCTCATTTCATCAATATTGATTAGTTAAATTGCATCGATTGCTATAGTTACTAGATAGTAAAATTAATCTCGTAATTAATGAAATAAACAATCAATATATATAAGGAATTTTTTAGTATACTAAAAAAAAAACGGTCGAATGTTAGTGTTTAAAAATGTTCTATCTAAAAAATTCATCAATTTATTTTTTAATCCTCTCAAACCTAAAATTAAAAAATTATCTTACCAAAAGACCCAATAGTTAACTAGTGTTAAGTTGAGGTTAACTATAGCGTGTTTTGGTAAGAAAAATATTATTTTAGGTTTGACGGATTTAAAAATAAATTGATTGGTTACTTGGATATAAGATTTTTTTAGAGGATTTTTTTGATAATCATCCTTTTTCTTTTTTTGGATAAAGAAGGATCAATTTTTTAGCTCTTGATAAACGAAATGTAGGTTGATTTGGCTTAAGAAAAATTTCGGTAGTCAACAAATCATAGGCGTGTTCCTCAACTAATTTAATTCAGAAAATGATGAATTTAATTTTGATCAATACAAAAATTGATTAAAAAATATTCTATTAATTATTTATAAATATAAGGGAAAAAAAACGGAAATATATATACACACACTTTCAACAACATATATATCCATATATCAAAGTTAAATTGAGGAATTTTTTGAAAAATCTTTCATTATTCTTGAACTATAACCGTAACAAGAAAAGAAAATTTATTTATTGTATCTAAACTAATATGTGAAGGATTCAACATTTTAATCTCTCAATAAACGAAAGCTTTATAAAAAAAAAAAAAATGCTTGCACTTCACCTCGCTGTTCAATTGTTGTTGTTTTTTTTTTTTTTTTTTTTAACCATGATCTTTTTATTCAATTGTTAATAATGAAGGTAACAAAACAAAATCGTTTATGGAAAATCAGCAAGTCGGAATCATATAGCAAGTTAAATTAAATTCATGACGTTGGATCCCTTGGTTATTACTTATCTCCTTACGACTTGCCAAATTGCCGGGTCAAATATTCGGGCCAGGACCACATCAGGTCGCATACGTGTGAACAGAGAAAAGTGGGTCCACCAAGTTTTTCTAGTAACCTTTCCTGATGATCTTTGCATGTATGCCACGTGGATAAAGATTGTTGGCGTCCACACGTGGGACATGACAGAAGACGCGTACATAATTAAAAAAACAACGGTCCACAGGTGCCGGGTAACCCAAGCAAGTAAGATGATTCAATTCTATCTGATCTTCTTAGAGTAAATTAAGCTTTAGTCTCTATATGTTTAATGAATTTATGACCCAGTCCTTATATCTATAAAAGCTATAAAATAGTCCCTTAAATATAGTTGAGCATTATCCATTAAAAAATCAATCGTTTGCTTCTAAAAAGTCACTCACCATGAAGGTTTTACCCTAAAGATTCAATCCATCAAATAATAGATTCAGGATTAATTGTTTGGTATTATAGTTTGAGTTTTTTTTCAAACTTTTTTAAATATTTTTTAAAATATGCTTGAGTTAAAAATGTATCATTATAATATTTTAATGATTTTGATATGAAAAGGTCAAAATCATCAATAAATACATAAAATACTTTAAAAAATTTTAAAATAAAACGTGCTTTCGACTGCATTACCGAACCTATGCTAATTGAGAAAAGACCAAGTATATGCAATGGTCTACAAAAATCAGATAATTAAACTATAACTTTTCAAAGATAAAGGATTAAGTTATTGTAAATTCATAACTAAAGGACTAAAGAACAATTTACTCATCTTTTTTACTACAACAACTTTAGATTTCAAACCCATGCAAGGGAAATGAAAGCAGCAAAAGGTTTTAGCTGCTTTGTTTAAGGAAAGCGGCCGCCACGTACAGTACAGATACAACCTCTCGAAAGCTCTCTCTCTCTCTCTGCCTCCTCCACACGATTCAACAAGAAAGGACCAGAATGTTGAAAATATCCTAATTTCAAAATTTTAAAAGACAAAGCCAAAAAGAATTATAATAAAATTAAGGTAAAGAAAACAGACCAGCAGTGCGATTCTCATTCTTGGAAAAAAAAATCTTTTATATGACACTAGTCATAAGCTAGTCATAAGTTGCTGATAGCTCAAAAAGTTGAATTTTTAAAACCTATAAGCAATTAAGTGTAATCTAATATTGACTTAATTCTGAAAATAATGAAAATAATATTGATTGATGCAAAAATTAATTCATAAATATCTCATTACTAGCTAGTACTCCTAAATTAGTAAATAATTTTCTTTATATAAACATATGATAAGCAAATTCTCTTTATCAAGAAATGACCAAGCATGAATATCCTTTGCTTTATAAAGCATGTTCACGAAAAAGGGAGAAACGTTTTCAAAATACTATATATCAATGCATTATCTAATTTTAGCAATATATACAAAAGTGTGTAACATGCATATAAATATATAAGTCTGCATAGAAACATGGGCTACTCGAGCAATTGGAATTCAACAATCATGTTCTTGTAGTGTCAGAAAAAAATTGATTATAAAGCCAAAAGAAATTTAACAATGTTGAATGACCCAATTCTTCAAAGGCTCGAAGAATCTGGAGGTTGAAAGTGGAATCGAAGAAGCCATTGCTCAGAATAATTTCATTAACATATTTAATATAATTTCCATCTATACATTTATATGTATTGGCGGCGCGCCCCCCCCCCACCCCCCCCCCCCCCCCCAACGCAATTCTTATGCTCACTTTCCCCAAAAAAAAATAAAAAAATAAATAAATAAATAAATAAATAAAATCTTACCGCTTGTTTACCATATTTAATTAATGGAAGGGAAGTCAATAAAAAATAAATAAATAAAGGAAAGAAGAAGGCCATTGCAATTTGCATAAAACAATTTCTTTAATATGCTTATTATATGTAGTAGAGTGTTGCTAAATTTATCAAATTTGTTATTCCTACAGCTTGTTTTTTGAAAATTATTAATAACTATTTTTATTAATTTTTGCTACTATTTCATAGCTAAATATATTTTATATCAAACACTTAAAAGTTTCAAAACATAAATATGTATGAAAGTAAAAATTAAAATTAAAAACTTAAAAAGCAAAAATATCGATGAATATTTTAAATATTTGATATAAAAAATATTTAACGATGATATAGTAAGAGATGTTGATGGAATGATATATTAATAATTTTTTATAAAAAAATATAAGTAGTGCAAAAAACAAATTTGATGATGGATTTAATAATATTCTATTTAATATGCATTTATGTAAATTAATAGCCTCCTAACTTTCAATAGAATTTCGTAGTAAGTTCAAAAATATTTTCTTTGTCATATCCATGGAACAATGAAGTTGTTGCTTCGAAGTTTAAGTTATATATATATATATATATGTATATTTCAAAACTATTCTCTTTATCCCAAACAAATTGCATTTTTAAAAAATTTGTCATACCTATTGAAAGGATTATTAATTATTATAAATATATATTTTTATTCATATATTTCTAAAATATTCTTTTTTTAATTATTAGTCATCAAAATAAATTTTAATTAGATATATTTTTTTAAAAAATATACCACTTAAATTTTGAATTTGACAAGTAATTTAGAATACACGTAAATAAAAAGACACAATCTGCTGAGAAAGTATAAATTTTGTATGTAGTCTTTTTAATTCTCAAAAAAAAAAAAACTCAAAAGTGGAAAAAAAAAAAAAAACATAGCTTGTAGTGCAAGTTTCATATAAATAGCAAGGGAGAATAATGGCCCCACCATCACCGAGACTTCTCTTCTCGTAAGCCTGACGACACGCAAACGCAATGGGAACAGCAAATATTTATGAAAGCAGCCCAGCCCACAAACTCATTTTTTTCTTTTTGTTTTTAATTTAAAAAAAAAAGCTATTTTTGACAAATCTGTTTCCGCGTAGAGAGATAATGACTGGAAATAGAAGAAACTGTACTGAACAAGAAAGGAAAAATAAAAAGAAGAGAGAGAGAGAGATAAGTTGTTTTGTGTTTCGTTTTCTTAATATGAACGAACAATAAAAAACGCTCTTTGACACCTAAGCATAAAGAAAAGAAAAATCTTTTCTTTTCCTTGACGATTTTCACACTTTCCTTCACCATTCACACTACCAGCCCTCATATATATCTCTTCTTCTCCTTCTCTCTCTATTTTTTTTCTTTCTTTTTCTTCTTTCATCAAATCAAGCAACTAATCTTTTCTTGTGGGTGTAAACTGATTCAGATTATTCTGTGTGTGGTTGTTATGGAAGGTCATCTTCACCAGCATCACCACCATCAGCAACATCAGCAGCAGCAACATCACATCAGTGTAAACGTTGACACCAGCGACAGGTTTCCTCAATGGAGTATTCAAGAAACGAAAGAGTTTTTGATGATCCGTGGAGAGCTGGATCCAACTTTCATGGAGAAAAAGAGAAACAAAGTTTTGTGGGAAGTTATATCTAATAAAATGAAAGAAAAGGGTTATAATCGTAGCGCAGACCAGTGCAAGTGCAAGTGGAAGAATCTTGTTACACGATACAAGGTAAGTAAGTCTTTTTTTTTGCTAAAGAAGTTAAAGAAATGGAAAAATCTAGTATTGGATTGGAAATATCTGTTTCTTGATCGGTTTTATTGAGTGATGAATAGTGCATGACAGAAACTAAAAACCCTATTAGCTAGCTAGTTAGTACCATATATCCATATGGTATTTGATATATAGATGTTTCTCACCTTGTTGTGTAGGGTTGTGAGACGATAGAACCTGAGTCTACGAGGCAACAGTTTCCTTTCTACAATGAGTTGCAAGCCATTTTCACATCAAGGATGCAAAGAATTTTATGGGCTGAAGCTGAAGGAGCCGCAGCTGGGTTGAAAAAGAAAGCAGTGCAGCTATCATCTGAGGAGGAGGATGAAAATGAAGAAATTAGCGAGGGAGAGAAGGGCAGCAGTAGAAAGAAGATCAAAAAGGGCAAGACAGTCGGTGGAGCTAGTAGTAGTAGTGGAAATAGTAATAGTTTGAGAGAGATTTTGGAAGATTTCATGAAGCAACAGATGCAAATGGAAATGCAATGGAGAGAAACATTTGAAGCAAGGGAAAATGAGAGGAGGATGAAGGAGATGGAGTGGAGACAAACCATGGAAGCATTAGAGAATGAGAGGATAATGATGGATAGGAGGTGGAGAGAAAGAGAAGAACAAAGAAGGATGAGAGAAGAAGTTAGGGCTGAGAAGAGGGATGTACTTATCACAGCACTTTTAAACAAGCTTAGAAGAGAAGACATGTAGTGATCAGCTTTCTTTTAATGTTTTTGCTGTTTTAGAGAAGAAGATGCTTAAAGAGAGGTTTGTCCTGAAACTCTCATTTTCAGATGTTAAATCATTTTCTTTGATTAAGCTTTATGTTTTGATCACCTTCTTTTTGCCAACTGTGGCTAGAAAAGTTTCAAGCTGGTTCTTTTTTCCATATATAGTCTAATTATTTTGCTCTTGTGATCTTAATGGTGATCTTGTGTTATCATTGATCAGTGACTAAGTTTAAGCACATAATCTCAAAAACATCATGAACAAAGGTTCAAGCTTTATGATGGTGGGGATAAAGAGCAAAATCTACATTGAACCATCCCACGAACTCTAAAAGTTATAGAGATAATGCTTGTGAAAGTAGGTAATATATATCCTATGTAACGCAATAAGCTCATCGTGCATGTTGTGCAGTTTGTTCTTAATGGTCCAATATTCTTGCTAATGGCTCTCAACTTCAACAAGGTGTTGCAACTTTCATCACTTACATGCAATATTGATCATTTATGCACAGAACATCTCTGATTTTTCATGCTGAGTGGTGCAGCTCATCAATACAAGCCATTATTAACTGTATGCAACTTTCCTACAAGTGAAACACTTGAAAAAGTTTTCAACAGTGTTTAGATGAAGCAGGAAATTGGCCTTTTGTCCATTTCATTTGTACCTTTATTTCTAATTATTGGCTTCCAAGAAGGGTCCAAAATTATATGTTGCAAAGGCACGCTGATCGATGTATTATATTTCTTGTTCCAAAGATTGAACAAGGACTTTCTTTCTGAAAGTCAAAAAATGTGCAAGGCTTATTTTCACTGGTAGAACTGTGCCGCTGCCGGGTTTAATTTTAGTATTCTCTATGAACAAAAAGGAAAATGTTGACTATTCATTTGTAACATTCGTTCATCACCCCATCATGTTTGGTCACGTGGACAAGCTGGTAGGATTGGTAAACCAACAAGATATGTTCAAGGCTTGTAGAGAAGATTGTTGGCAGGGGAACGGACAGGTTAAGCTTCATTTTATTTCTCCATCAACGTTCAATCGGGGGCATGAGAAATTGTAAGTTTGCGACTTAGCCTCAGAGTTTATTATAGTTTTCCTTGACAAATTAATATATATTTGTTTACCTTCCTTGATTCCTTAACGTTGATGTGATAAGCTCACAATATGGATGCCCTTACATGTATTCTTAACTCTTTTTGTATCTCTCAAAATTAAGTTAATTATTAGAGACCTCTCAAGGGAGGGAACGTTTTGGTGCCAACAGAGAAACAAGATCATTGGTTTTGTTGCTTGAAGTTGAGACAACTTATCATTAGTTTAAGGATTATATCTGTAGTTAATTATGAATATTATATGGTGTTAATTAATTAAAAGTTAATACAAAATTATATTTGAGATGTCATTTAAAATTTGAATTGTTTTTAGGTTGATGAGATAAAAGTTTTTTTTTTTTTATCAAGTAGTCTAATTAAATCAATAAATTTTAGATCGAGATAAGATGGATCTGTATTTGTTTTATAAATTCAGATAATTCTTTTTTGATAGAAGTAATTTTTTCATATCAAGAGTGACAAAATTTAATCATTTTTAATAAATATGGTTTCAGAATTCAAACTCTACATACCGATAAAAAATTCGTCTTGGGACTAATTTATTTACCATTAAGCTAACAACTTGTTAATACCGATTTAATTAGTTTTTTTATGATTTTTTAATACATAATATTATCACCAGTGATTAAACCATTTGGTTTTAGTAATTAAACCATTTAATGAGACCTCTCAAGGGAGGGAACATTTTGGTGCCAAGATCATTGGTTTTGTTGCTTGAAGTCGAGACAACTTATCATTAGTTTAAGGATTATATTTATAGTTGATTATGAATATTATACGGTGTTAATTAATTAAAAGTTAATATAAAATTAATTTTGAGGTGTCATTTAAAACTTGAATTGTTTTTAGGTTGATGATCTAAAAGTTTTTTTGATCAAGTAGTCTAATTAAATCAATAAATTTTATCACGAGATAAGATGGATCTATATTTGTTTTATAAATTGAGATAATTCTTTTTTTGATAGGTGTTTCATCATATATGGAAGATATGATTAATCTTTTTCAGATCAAAAGCCAAAAAAATTTAATCATTTTCAATAAACATGACTCTAGAATTCAAACCTTACATATAGATAAAAAAATTCTATCTTGGAACTAATTTATTTACCATTAGGCCAACAACTTGTTGGTATTGATTTAATTAGTTTTTTGGATGATTCTTTAACACATAATGTTGTCACCAGTAATTAAACCATTTGGTTTAGTAGAATACTATTTGATAGTTCAAGAAATATTTCTTATTATTATAAACGTATTTAGACTTTAATTTTAGGCAAATGGACATGATATAATTACTAGCGTAGCAAAAGTTATAAAATCCAAAACGTCAATAGAAAACTAAAAAAGAAAAAAAACAAGAGTGACTTTGACATGAAATTTCTTGGATTAAAGATCATGAACAGTAGCATTTTTTGAATTGTCTAGGAAATTAATCATAATGTACATATGCCTGTATACGCAGTTCAATAACTAGAATAGAACTCGACATATATACTCTTTATAGGTCTTAAGCTAAATCATCAATAGTTTTGTTTTACCACGTATATATTCCAAAACATTGCTAGTACATCCCTTTTTTATCTCCATATTTTTCTATATTCTCTTTAAAAATGGATCGAATAGCTTGCTAGTATAAAAAGGTTGAGTATTGATGGAAAAGTAATTAGTTTTAATTTTTTTTTTTTTTTTATAATTCGACCGTTATATTGATATCTAAACTCATCAAAAAATAAAATAATATTAACAGTTAAAGTTAAATCTGGATAACGATGAATCTAAATATCAATTTCTCTCATGCTTTTCTGTTGCATCATAAAATTTATCATAAGTTCCCATAGGAACCCCGTTCGGACAAATAGAATTTTTTTTTCAATGAATGACATATTTGTTCTATCTTTCCATTCCTTCCATAACGATTTAAGTATTTACTGGTTTCACAATGTGAAAACCCACAGACACTGAAACTATAAATGCCAGTGTATTACATGTTGATCAAGGAACCAAATGATGCCTTTTGCACCTTTTACATTTTTTTGCATTATATTTTTGTCATTAAAAACAAAAACCCATAGATGGGGTTATTGGACTTTTGTTAGTAATTTAATTATTTTTTCGTGCAGAATTTGCATTCGATCAGTTTAGATTTAGCTAGTCATGAGTTGTCAAAACTTAAAATTATGATTCACATGTTATTAATTTTATGATATATTGAACTACGATTTGTCCAATTACCTATCCTATTGAATTCCCATGAATAATCAAAAGATCTTTTATACTATATTTTAGGTGTACGCAGATGATTCTTGTAAATGCATGGCACGTGTACGTAGTGGATTTTATTTTGTTTCAAAATCCAATCATTTCCATTTATAGAATGCTGCTAAATGAGTTCATCAATCAGTTCGTTTTTTTGTACTCATATGTATATATATACATATCTGTGTGTTTATGTATGTATGTATTTTAAGGTTAATTAGTTATAAAAAAACGTTGAACTATTGGTAAAAAAAATAATTCATGACCTTTTTTTATTTTGATTTAGGTTTTTGATATTTTTTAGTTCGTAATTAAATTATTTCATCCTATAATAGATTAATCTCGGACAATACAAACAACATATAGAATTATTAAAATAACAACATATGATCTAAGAGCTTCGAACACATGATACGTATTATTATTTTATGACTCTAAATCTCTCGGACGTGTCCAATGTAACTTCAAATTAATTAACTTGACGAAAAGACTTAATTACAATAAAAAAAATTATAGTTCAGATACTTTAACTAATTAGCCATATGTTAATTAATTTACAATTGAAACTCTATGTATAGTGGGCTAATTATTTGACAGATATTAATCTTGATCGGTAATTAATTAATTTGTGATTTAAAAACACATCCACATATAAAAAAATTTTGTTTCTAAATCATTTTCGTTTATTTATTTATTGGTATAACTAACTGAGAGGAATTTAAATAGCTGAAAAAGGTTAATTTTCTTTCTAGTTTCTCAATATGGAAACTCATAGCATTCATCACTCTCATAATTTTGAGCATTTGTCTCACCCTCCTCATCATTTGGGTGTTGCATCAAGGAGTACTAGTATTTTTGACTAGTTTTGAACATCATTACAAGTGTCGTATTTTTAGATGGTTGAACCAGCTCATTTGCGCGTAGCCCCCATCTTTTTTTGAACGTTTGAAGGCAGATCAGCTAGTAGATGCTTTCAAACTTGAGACTGAGACCAGCTAAGCACAAACAGAACCGTGTTCTTGTTTTTGTTTTTGCCTTTGCTGCTTTCAACAAAAGGATGTTTTTTGTAAACCGTGTTTCTGGCTCCAGTTAATTGCTTCTAATTTTCTCACCGACATGTCCTATTTTATGCAATTCCTACAGTCTTGGAACTTGAAACTCGTAGTTGCTCTTTAACTCGGATTCAGATTTGGAACCATTTAGTTGACCTCGTTCATCGATCCTCAGTTCATATCATGATAACCATGTATACTTCTTTAGCTACATAAGTAAAATTTCTTAGAATTTTATCTCATTTGAAATTGAGTTTTATGTACTTCAAATTTAGCTTTTAAAATCATTAAATTTTTTTCTTCAATTTAATTCATCTTTAATTTTCTATCATTTATTATAAAAATAACAATTACATAAATAGTTTCATAATAAAAATTATTTAACGAAATTTATATAGAGATTTTTAAAAAAATTGGAATAACTCCAGATTATTTTTTGTTTTTCTCGATTTTCTATATTTTTAATATTTAAAAATAAATAAATATTTTTTATTTTAAAACATTTTGAGATTTTATAAAAAAATTGATTAAATTTTTTCTAATATTGTGCAAAACTTCAGTTCAAAATATTAATAATTGAATTTTTTAGAGAAGAGGGTGATAGTTGAAAATCACTAGATGGATTAAATCTCAAAAAAAAAAAAATTTAAAATTTTAAAAACTAAATTTAAAGTTTAAAAACTTAAATTTAAATAACTTAAAGTTAGGTGAGGTTTAACCCACTTTTTTTTTTTTTCCTAATAGCAACTTAGGGGTTAATTACATTGATGGTTGTTGTACTATGTCAGTTTGATTTTTTGAGTCCCTTTATTATTATTTTGACGCTTTGATTCCTACTATATATTATCTACTCTATTTATAACACAAACCTAATGAAATAAAAAAAAGCAGTTTCTGAAATGTTTTTAAAATTGGATTCCATTCAAATGCTGCAAATTCTTTTTATAAAAACGAGGATTAAGCCCAGCGGGTCAATTAGGATTCAAGACATGTGTCAATCATCAAACGGTCTCTTGTAGACTCATACATCAAATCAATTGTAGAGGAACTTAATTAATCAAACTGACATAATACAGGGACCATCTGAAAATGTTATTAGCTGAAAAAGCTAAAGAAAAAACTCTGTATTTTCATTAATAATAGTAGAAAAAGCTTAGTTAGTACTCTATCTATCTACGCTTTTTTTTTTTAATGGATTCCTTTTATACTAGGTCTATAAAAAAGGTCTCTGCTAATAATTAATTTTTGTTTTTCTTTGGCGGCAATTATTGATTGTGGTTGGACTGGCATTTCCCACGGCGAATTTATCTAGCATACAATGTCTTGATAGTTTGACTAATCAAATTAATATGATTTAAGTAAAGGATATAGTTGTTGTACATTATCTCGAGGATAACAAAATAATAATGTTATTAGTACTCTACCAATCTAAATCTCCTTAAAAAAAAAAAAAAAAAAAAAAAAAAAAAAATCCTCAATTCCAACTCTCTTGTTTAAAGCTTTAATAGGAAACAACATGACTTTTTAAAGTTGATTTGTTCTACTAATTAATTAATTACCACAACTGTATTATCCGTAATTAAAATTTGGAGAAATCATATAGTGTTTCTGTTTAATCTATTTTTAGTATCATATATGTTTTTTGTGTTAAGTTAGTTCTCAATATATATTTTTAAGTGAATTTTTTCAATCCAACTATTAGAAAAAATCACTTAATTTGCTTTTAACTACTTTTTTCTTTCTTTCAAAAACCTCTCTAACAAAAATGATTTGCACGCACACATACATCTGATATGCATTTTTGAAAAAAAATAATTATACACAAATTATGTGATCTTTTTCAATAATTTGTCTAAAAAAATTCATTGAAAAGTAGATGAAAAATCATTTGAAATATAAAGATATAATTGAGTTATTGTAAAATATAATAATAAATTAAACATTGAATTCTTTGTATAAGAATAGGGTAGGATGTTACTCCTTAACTTTCGATGGGATTGATCAATTCGATTCATCATATTCCTCCAAGGAGTACTACTGCGGGGACATCAAAAGAATAATTGCGCTCTACTGTGATTGTAGCAATTCCAAATCTGAGTGGTCTTGAATTAATCTGCTTGTCCAAAGGACCATCACAAATTAAATAATCAATATTTTTCAATCAATAATAAACAATTATTTTTTTATTTTTTGGCTTTTCTCCTTATAAAATATCTTGGACACGGCTTTTCTTATCAAGACCTATTCATTTCATTACTGTGAGCAAAATATTTGAGTATTTCTTCTTTATTTATTTATCTTTTTTTTCCTAAGGTATTCTCATCTTATTTATTTATTTTTATTTTATTTTGAAAATAAAATTAATCATATTCAAAATAAGGATAATAAAATTTAATTTTTTAATAAATATAATTTTAAAATTTAAATTCTATACATTGATTTGAGTATTGATTGATTTATCTCTTTTCCAAATATTTTTCCCCCTAAGGGCTGGCATGTAAATTAAATAGTGGTGTGGAGGGCGGTGGCCCTACAAATCTAGGCGAGACAGAAACTACCATTACAAGTGTGACAGCAAAGCAGGTTTATTAACTTTTTGGTGGGTCCCGAAGGAAAGGACAGTCCTTGTTGGTAATTGTCATTACACCAAATAATAACTGATCCGCTGACTATTTTAGATCTCCGCTTGCGGTCAATATGGCATTTGTCAAAATTTGATTCTAAGAAGCAGGTATTTTACTTACGAAAAAACTATTTTGTCGGTTCCAAAAAGATTTTTTTAACAAGTTTATTGTTTGTTATATAATATCATTATCTTTTGTTTATATATATAATTTTATTTAGATAATCTTTTATAAAATATATTTTAATTATGAATATTTAAAAAATGCATCTCTTAAAATTTTGACAAGATAGATATTTTGAGATTTATTTAAAATAGAAAACGAGATAAATGTTTTTATTCATCATTATATTTTTTTTATTGAATTAAATTCACATGCTCTTTTTTAATCTTACAAAGATAGATTTTAAATTCATTTTCAGAATATTTTTTATACATGAATTCTTTTTATAGTGTTACCTTTGTTTAGTTTAAAATTTAAATATTTAAAAATCAATATGTATTATGTTAAAATTGATATCTATATATATAATTCGATATGGATATGTTAATTACCAATGTGTAAAATGAATTAAAAAAATTAATAACTTTTTTAAAATATAAGGAATAAAACTACCAATAGTGAACATGTATATCACACACAATTTCTATGTGGCTACTGTTCTTCCTCCTCTCATATGTTTTCTCATGCTAATATGTTAAGTTTGTTGAATTAGTTTTTTGCTTTCCCTTTATACCCCGAGTCCGTTATAAGTTTCATAACATATTAGGTTAGTTTTGTTTTTATCTTTATGCTCTACATTATATGTATATAAAGCACAAGAAGAGAGATAGTAAATTTGAATTTTTTCCTCCTCTCAAAATGTTCCCGTTATGTATCGGAGCACAAATTTTCTTCTATTTCTTCACTTCTTAGTTTCGGAGTAGCCAAACACAATCACTTGAGCTATTTTTCTTCTCGCTCCTTTCTCTTCTATGTTTTCCTTTGTGATCTTCATATTTTTCGTTTGATCTTCACATTTTTTTCTTCTTTCACACTTCCATGGTTGTGACCCCCGGATTCGGTCTTAGACTAGAGGATCACCCTTCTAGTCCATATTATATTCATCCAAATGAGAATCCTTCTTTAGTTCATGTTTCATCTTTTTTAACGAATCAAATTATCACGAGTCGATCCCACGTCATGCGAATGACTTTACTCTCTAAAAACAAACTAAAATTCATTGATGGAAGCATTCTTATTCCATTAGATTTTGATCCTCTTTATTGTCATTAGGAACGTTGTAATACCATGGTTTTATCATGGTTATTTCATTCTTTGTCTCCTAATATCACTCAAAGTGTCTTGTGGATCGATATTGCAATTGATCTCTAGCTAGATCTCAAGGAAGGATTCTCTCATGGTGATCACTTTCGCATTGCTAAGCTTCAAGAGGATATCCACACATTCAATCAAGGAACTCTCTTTGTTAATGCTTACTACACTCAACTAAAAACTCTTTAGGATGAGTTCATAAACTTACGGACTATACCGCTTCGTGATTGCTCTCCTAAATACTCTTGTGTTGCACTTAACAAAGTCAAAGATTTCCGGAAGAATGATCATGTCATTCATTTTTTTAGAGGATCGAACGACGACTTTGCTACTATTGGATCTCAAATCATGTTAATGGATCCTTTACCCTCTATCAATCATGTATTTGCTCTTATTATCAAACATGAATGATAGCTTGGAGTTCTTGCTGCCTCTACTCGGATCTAATCATACTTCGACTTTATTATACAATAAAGGAGTTCCTTATTCTAGTTTTTCTAAATCTGATGCTTATAATTTTGGTAATCGTTCTTTTGGATCATATATCGGCATTAATTTTTATACAAATTCACATTTTTGGGGGAAAAGGCTTGTTTGTACTCATTATGGTGGAATAAGCCATGTTGTGGATCACCGTTATAAGAAACATGGATGTCCTCCCGGTTTCAAAAACGAGTAAGTAAGGTTTTCCAGCTACTCGTTAATCACATTGCCTTCGTTAACTCGATTCTCGCTATCCTCGAGATACTTGCTTTGCCTAATAACGGCAGATATGGTGACTCTCAACACAATCCCCTCACCTTTACTCGGGACCAATATATGAGTCTACTATCTTTTTTGCCGAATTGATCCTCTAATGTGCCTTCAAATGATACTAATAGATCTTCTATTAACATTGTTAATATCGGTTCTTCCACTGCACCAATTTTAAAGGTATCCATTTCTCTTCTTGTAATTCTACCAACCAGTTTATAATTTCTCATGAACAAAGTGAGAATCCATCTCAATATGCTTTGTATGCTCATGAAAGATAGGACTATGAGTAATGTTTAAAGGGGATTGATTATCATAAAAAAGGATGGCGAGGATCTAGATGAGCAACATATAAGTCAATTAATAAGAACATCGACCACTTTATCTCATAGGTGAGTGTAACTAATGCACGATACTCGACCTCTTAAGAAGAATGAGAGACAATATGTTATTTTTTAGACTTTCATAAAATCGAGAAAAGACCAAAGAAGACATAAAAACATGTGACAAACTTCCCGGTAACATGACAAGTCGCCCAATCCGAATCAAAAGAAGCTTTAAATTTGAACGAAGAATCAGCGACCAAAAAAATTCTTGTTCGGGAGATGCCTTGATGTATCGTAAAACATGGTGTATTGCTTGAAGGTGTGCTTTCATAGGCCTATCAAGAAATTAAGATAACCGTTGTATAGCAAATGAAATGTCGAGCCTAGTAGTAATTAAATATAATAATTTCTCAATCAATTGCCTATAAGAAGTAGAATATGGCAAAGAAGGGCTTGCAATATTACATAAGGAAGTGGAATCTACCATGGGTGAGTGTCCAGTGTTTGTCGCCAAGAAAACCATAATCTTGAAGAAGGTCTCATGCATACTTCCTCTAATTCAAGTTAATACCGGAATTAGACCTAGCAACTTCAAGCCCCAAGAAGAATTTTAAATCCCCTAAACTTTAATCTGAAAAGTAGTATGAAGAAATTGTTTAACGGATACAATTTCCTCAACATCATTACTCGGTCAAAATCATATCGTCAACAAAGATGAGTAAAACAAGTAAAGCTACTACTCGACTTGCTTAGTGAACAAGGAAGGATCAAATGTTGCTTGGTGAAAACCATGAGTTAAAAGAGCATTAGAAAGCTTAGAATACCACTGGTTACTAGCTTATTTCAAGCCATAAAGGGACTTGAGCGGTTTGAAAATTATGTGAGGTGGAGTATAATGAATTCCAAAAGGCAATTTCATATAGACCTCTTCATTCGGATCACCATGTAGTAATGCATTATTGATGTCAAACTATTGTAAATACCAATTTTGACCTTCAACAATGGCTAATAAGGTTTTGACAATGGTCATTTTAGCCATAAGAGAAAAAGTGTCCATATAGTCTACCCTTTCTTACTACGTATAGCCTTCGACAACAAGCCTTGCCTTATAGCTTTCAATAAAACCATTTACTCTATGCTTAATCTTGAAGACCTATTTACAACCAATAGGATGTTTGTGAGGGAGTAATATAACAAATTCCCATATCTTAGTGTCTCGTAAAGTTTTAATTTCAACAAATATTGCATTTCTCCGACATGTGTGATTAACGAGCTTCAATATAGGTTTTAGGTTCAACATTTGTAGTAATATTTATGGAAAAATATTTATGAGAGGAAGAACAATGATCATAAGATAAAACTCGAAGAAATTGAATGTGGAGTACTTGACTTATGAAGAACGGAACCATCCAATGAAGATGAGTTAGCACAACCTCGAGGAGATATGTTTGAACTAAGATAACGATGATAATCTCTAAGACAAGTGAGAGGAATGATATGTCTTGTGGATCTTCTAAGTGAAGGTAAATTAGAATCAAGCAAAGGGACATGAAAAAAAGCTGACATGAATTATGGTAGGAGTAGAAATAAGAGTTATAGATGAAGGATCATTATCCAGGATAGAGGAATTATGAATAGGAAGAATAACATCAAAGGAACTGGATGAAGAAGATGTTATAAAGGTTTTTGAAAAAGGAAACACATCTTTATAGAAGAAAACATCTCCGTAAACTAAGAATTGTTATGTTTTGAGATTATACAATCGATATCCCTTAGTTCTAGATTTATAACCAACGAAAATATATTGATTAGCTCTAGAGGCAAACTTCGATTTATGGCCAATTATAGTAGAGTAGCGCAAGCAACCAAAAACTTTCGGATTAACATAAGATAGAGGCTTATTGAAAAGAAGCTCAAATGGTGTTTTATTGCCAATAAGATTATATAAGGAATTTTATTAATAAGATGAACAAGCATGCAAGATATAGTCTCGCCTAAAAATGTAATGGTAAAAGAGCTTGGAATCGTAGAGCTCTTGCTACATTAAGAATATGTTGGTGTTTCCTCTCTATTGTGCTATTTTGTTAGGGTGTTTTGGTGCAAGAAGTTTGATGGATGATGCCTTTAAAAGAAAAGAAGGAAGGTATGTTGAATTCTTGTTCATTATCGGTTCTAATTGTTTGGATTTTAGTGTTAAATTGAGTTTCCACAAGAACATAAAGCTGCTCTATAAAACCTCTAGTTTCAGATTTATTATACATTAGATAAATCTAGATTGATCTACTAAAATCATCCATAATGGTGAGAAAATAAGAATGGTCATAAATGGAAGGAATGGACATAGGACCCAAAATATCCACGTGGACTAACCGAAAACAATGATTAGTAACGGAATGACTATCTAGAAATGGTAATCTCTTTTGCTTATGACATTTCATTTGCTATACAACAATTATCTCAATTGTTGACAGTGCCTATCGAAGCACACCTTCAAGCAACACACCGTATTTTATGATACATCAAGGCATCTCTTGGACAAGCACTTTTTTTTGGTTGCTGATTTTTCCTTCAAACTTAAATCTTTTCTCGATTCGATTAGATGACTTGTCATGTTACTAGGAAATCTATCACATGTTTCTTTATTTTCCTTAGTCATTCTTTGATTCTATGAAGTTCAGAAACAACGGACTATCTCTCGTTCTTCTTCGCAGGCCGAGTATCATGCATTAGCCGCACTCACTCGTGAGATACGAGTGGTTGATGTTCTTATTAACCAACTTACATGTTGTTCATCCGGATCCCGCCATCATTTTTCGTGGTAATCAATCCGCTCTACACATTGCTTATAATCCTCGTCTTTCATAAGCGTACAAAGCATATTGAGCTGGATTGTCACTTTTTCGCGGGGCGACATCGGGTGCGTGAGGTAAAATTGAGACAAATGATTAGAGTCGTCACCTAGTATTACGATTACTAGGAAACCTCATGATCGATCTATTCGTAGTTTCGGGTAAGGGGTTTATTACGTGTAGGGAAGACCAAAAGTCACCCTACCCCGTCTTGCCTAAGGTAAGCCGCATTGCATACAACCTTAATTTGACTTCGATGAAAGTGCCTCTTTTGTTGAGTGATTCGAGACTTGGTAGTCGAAGACCTTGTCCTCACTCCGTAATGAATGGCTAAAAATGATGAACACGAGGGATGTACTGCTAGTGCGGCTCAAACGATATGCATGGAAAACAAAACTTAAAATGGGCAAATAGGCAAACAAATAAGCCAGGAAAAATGACGGAATATGCAACACATATAGGAATAGACAAATTGATAAATAGGTAAAAATCGATAAATACGTAAATTGGTAAAATTGGTAAAGAGGCAAGTAGGAAAAATAGGCAACAATAGGCGTAAATAGGCAAACTTAGGCAATCATGGGCAAAAATAGGCTAAAATCAGCTACACGAGCAAAAAAGGACAAAAATCGACAACTTCGGCAAAAATAGACAAAAATGGGCTAAAGTCGGTGATGAAATGAAAAATCGACGGCTTTAGGCGAAAGTAGGCTAAAATCGGTAACGAAAAATAAAAATCAAAGCTTTGACTAAAATCGACAACGAAAAATGAAAGTCATAGCTTTGGTTAAAATCGACAATAAAAAATGAAAGCCACGAACTTTGGCTAAAATCGACAACGAAAAACAAAAGCAACAACTTTGGCTAAAATCGACGTCGAAAAATGAAAGCCATAGCTTTGGCTAAAATCGACAACGAAAAAAAAGTAACTCGTTTTGGTTAAAATCGACAACAAAAAATAAAAACCACGAGCTTTAGCTAAAATCAGCAACGAAAAACAAAAACAATAATTTTGGCTAAAATCGACAACGAAAAATGAAAGCCACGAGCTTTGGCTAAAATCGGTAACGAAAAACAAAAGCAACGAGCTTTGTTTAAAATTGACAATAAAAAATGAAAGCCACGACACTTGGCTAAAATCGACAACGAAAAAAGAAAGCCACAACTTTGAGTAAAATCGACAACGAAAAATGTAAATTAATGGCTTTAGGCAAAAATAGGCTAAAATCAACAAAACAAACACATATAGGCAAAAATTGACGAGAACTGGCAATTTGACAAAAAATAGAAAAAGTACAAAAAAATAAATCGATGAAATTTATTACTTTGGTATGTATAATCAATCATGTTTGAAGAAAGAAAAGCTACATGATAATATTTCAAATTTGCTTGGTTCGACGTGTGTTTTATAAAATTGTCATACAAAATGCACTTTTAAAAAAAATACGCATACACCGAATCCAAACATCCAAGCCAACACATTATTTACCAAATTACGAATATAACAACATGCATACCACGAAGCGGATAAATAACCCATAGACAACATATCATATCATTACATAACACAACCATTTAATTTACACAACACATATAGGCATGAATCAAATTCAATACATGTCAAAAAGTAAAAATAAAATAAAGTAAAAGTGAAAAAGATTACCGTAAAAAAAAAAGGTGGGCTGATTTGCTTGATTCTCTCAAAGTCATATTCGACCTTTTCGATCCCGATGGAGACCAATGCTTGGTCAACCAAGGAGGAAAGGTGGCTGCCGGCGAGAGCGTGGAAAGGCCTCGCCGCAGGTGGTGGGCTGCTGCCGGCGCAATGATCGTGTGCTGGCGCTAGCACGCTATTGGTGTGTCGCTGGCATGTTGGTGGCTGAACGCCGACGGCCCGTGGCCGGCCTAGCGTGTTGGTGGCCGGGCACTCGGTGGGCCCGTGGCTGGTCCGACGTGCTAGTGGCCGCTCGTCGGTAAGGAGGGTCGGCGGCTAGGTTTAAACGAGCTTCGCCTAGTTTTTTTTTAAGAATAGTGAACGATAGTCGGTCTCTTTTTTGGAGGAAGGAGGTGTTTTTATATGAGGTATTTTTTAGGTTTTTTTTTGCTAAAGGTCTTTTTAGTCCCTCACTTTACAAACTCTCTTTATTTTGGCTCCTTTCTCCTCTTTTTTTTTCAATTGTGCCCCCAATTACATCTTTTTTTCTTTCTTTTATTTTTTCTTTTCCTCTTTTACTTTTTACTTTTTTCTCTTTTTTGGACTCAAAATTGGGTGTTAACGAGTTGCCTCCTTTTTACAATACTTACGACACGAAGCCATTGAAAATTTAGCTTTTCTTTGGTTTTTTTTGCATAGTGAGCTTGTAAAGAAAGTTATAGAAGGGTCGTAATCAATTGGCAAATCCAATCAAAGGCCTTTTTCAAACACAGAGTTGACGCAGGTGATCGTCCTCATGGTCAAACAAGTGACTTTCCTCGGGTAATGCACCGCAGTGTGAGCGATGTACCCGAAACACAAAAATTATTACTCGTCAAAATCTACACTTCCCTCATGGTCGCGGTACATCTACATTGGGCTACGTTCGTGGTTTCTAGGTCTGGTCGCTCTTATAGGTTTTTATCTACTTAATCACACGTCTCCTAAATCCTTTTTTTTTATCGATCAACTTTCTACGCGCATGCTTGGACCGTCATTACTAAATGCTTTATTCCTTGCCATTGTATATTGATGGGGTGTACTCTTTCCGAAATGGTCGAAGCAACCTTTGATCATCGTTGTATGCTATTCACGGTGTTTTTTTTTTACACAAAGAGTTAATGAAAAACCTTTCATTTGTCAAGGGTGAATAAACTTCCTATAATTCATATCATTTGTCCTCTTTTGTGTTATCATTTTTCATAAATAACATTAAGCATGAGGTTGCGCATGAGACCAAAAAATGATTCTTGTTCATCTTTTAGGGATCGATCACCTTGTGAGAACGAGTTATTTTGATAGATAAAGAAAAAGTTAGGAATGGTTTATATGGGGTTGGCAAGAAAGAAAAGAGAAGCTAAAGTAAAATGATTAAACTAGAAAATATTCAACATAATTTTGATTATTTCCTTTTTGCAATGGAACAAAGAAAAACATCGCATGCTCAAGCATGATATTTCTTTACAATGTCGAATTCACCAGCTTCGGTAAGACTTCACCATCCATCTTCATCAAAAGGAGGGCTCCCTAGAGAATGCTCTTTTTACCACATACGAGCCCTCATAATTGGGTGCCCATTTACTTCTTCTCGCCCGGATCGGGAATACTCTCTTCAAGACTAAGTCCCCTTCACCAAAAGTTCCGATACGGGCTTTCTTATCATACACCCGAGCAATTCTTTTTGATACAAATGCTCATGACAAATGACTGCTAACCTTTTCTCACTAATCAAGTTCGACTTGTTCATATCCGATTCGAGCCCATTCGGACTTATCTAGCTCGCTTCTTTTAAGACCCTTAGAGATGTTATCTCTACTTTCACGGGCATCATCGCCTCCATCCCATATACCAATGAGTACGTAGTTGCTCCAGTTGATGTCCTCACGGCCATCCTATAAGCATGTAATGCAAACGGTAACACTTCATGCCGGTCTCGTACGTGACTATCATTTTCTATATGATCTTCTTTATGTTCTTATTTGTAGCTTCTACGGCTCCATTCATCTTGGGTCTCTATGGTGAAAGAATTACGGTGCTTGATTTTTCACCGTTCGTATAATTCCGTAATCATCTTGCCATTGAAATTTTATGCATTATCCGTGATCGTGTCTCCGGAGGTCCATATCAACAAATGATGTCTTTATGTACGAATCAACGGACAACTCTCCGGGTAACATGTACGAAGGATGCTGCTTTCACCCATTTAGTGAAGTAATCAATTGCTATTAGAATAAAGCGATGACCATTACTAGCTTTCGGATTTATCGGTCCAATCACATCCATGCTCCACATTGAGAATGACTAGGGAGACACCATGTTATGGAGGGGTGCAGGAGGAGCATTTATCCGAGTCCGTGTAGATTTGGCATTTATGGCACTTCCATATGTAGTCTATGCAGTCCTTTTTCATGGTAGTCCAAAAATAACCACATCTCCGAATTTGACGAGCCATCATGTGTCCATTGGTATGGGTTTCACAAATCCCCTCGTAAACCTCTTCATCACCTTTTTAGCTTCGACGGAATCTAGACACCTCAACAAAGTCCCATCGAAACTTCTTTTGTATAGCACTTTGCCATCTAAGTAAAAATCCATTGTCAATCTTCGAAGTGTCTTCTTATCGGCCTTCGAAGCACTTGATGGGTATTCTCGATGTTTTATGAACTCGCTTAATGTCTTCAAACCATGGCTTCTCATCGAGCTTAACCTCAATCGGATAACACGAGTGGGTCGGGGTATTTTGAACTTCGATGCATATGAGGTGAACTCGTATACCATATGCTATCTTTGTCATTGCAGCTAATGTGGTAAAGGAATCAGCGAAGTGGTTCTTATCTCGACCCAAATGAATGAACTCTATCTCATCAAAACGATCGACTAACTTTGTTAAGTTTTTCCGATATGGCTTCAACTTTTCATCTTTTGTTTTTCATTCTCCTTTGACTTGACAGATTATCGGTAATGAATCACCATACACATCTAACTTTTGGATCCTCATTTCTAAGGTCGCTTCTAACCCGTGCATGCACGTCTTATATTCTCGCTATATTGTTTGTGCATTCAAATTGTAATTTTACAGCCATCGTGAACTACTTTCCATTTGGTGAGATGAGGACCGATCCAACATCGTTTCCATTCACATTGATCGCCCCGTCGAAATACATGATCCATTTGCCGGCTTTGGACTCGCATTCTTCATCTATGGCCATAATTGACTCATCGTGAAAGTAAAATTTCGCAGGTTCATAGTCATCGGTTGCACCATCTACTAGTTGATCGGTTATGACACTCCATTTCACTATTTTTCTCATCTATACACAATATTATACTCGATATAGCATGACTTTCCATCGTGCAATACGGCTAGATAAGTATGGCTTTTTAAAGATGTACTTAAGTGGATCTATCTTTAAAATCAACCACGTGGTATAATAAAGCGTGTACTCGTCTAAGCCTTTTTGCACATCATACTAGGCCACAACACATCTTCAAGAGCATACTATACCGAACTCATAGTTAGTGAACTTTTTACTCAAGTAGCAGATAGCTTGCTCTTTCCTTCCCGATTCATCAAATTGGCCTAGGACGTAACCCACGACCACTTCGTCACGGTTAAGTACGGAATCGAGGCCTTCTAGAACCGGTGGTACCAACAACGATGGATTCTGCAAGTACCGCTTGATTTTGCAAGTATCGCTTGATTTTATCAAAGGCTAGTTGACAATCTTGGTCCCATATCTTGGGATTCTTTTTTCGTAATAACCAAAAGATTGGTTCATATGTCATGGATAACCGAGATATGAATCGAGCTATGTAGTTCAAACGACCCAAGAAACTTCTAATCTCCCTCTCGGATGAAGGTGTGGGCATGCTTTGGATCGCCTTAACCTTATCCGGATCAACTTCAATACCTCTATCGCTTACCATAAACCCTAGTAATTTTTCCGACTTTATACCAAATGTGTATTTTGTGAGGTTCAACTTCAATCCGTACCTTCTCGGACTCTCGCAGAGCTTCCTTAATGTCGAGTATGATATTCGTCTTTTTTTAACTTTGTAATCATATCATTTATATATACTTCGATGTCTTTGTGCACATGTCATGGAAAAGTGTAACCATAGCCCTCCGATAGGTGGCTCCCGTATTCTTTAGACCAAAAGGCATAACCTTGTAGTAGAAGATCCCCCAAAGTGTGATAAAAGTCATTTTTTCCTTGTCTTCCACAAGCATTTTGATCCGGTTGTATCCCGAAAAACCATTCATGAATGAATAAGTTGTATTTTTTATCGCGTTGTCCACCAAGACGTCAATATGAGGGAACGAAAAATCATCCTTCGTACCGGCTCTATTCAAGTCACGAAAGTCCACACACATTCGGATTCGACCATCTTTCTTCCCCACGATGATAATGTTTGACACCTACTAAGGGTACTCAACCACTTCCAAAAATCCGACATCATCCCACTACTTCATTATCTTATCTTTAACTTTTAGCAGAATATCTACCCTTGTTCATCTCAACTTTCGTTTTACTCGGCTTGCTTTCCGGGTTTAAAGGCGATCCGTGTTCCACTATGTCGATGTCTAAACCTAGCATATCGAGCATATGACCATGCAAATACATCCGCATACTTCTCTAGCAAGTGCAATCAATCTCTCTTTTCTCGTACTCTCTATCGTTGTTCCTATCTTTAACTCCCTCATGTTCTCTTTAGTCCCCACATTTATTACCTCCAAATGCTCTTTGTGCGAGCTGGAGGGATCATTTTAATTGCTCGATTAGCTTAATGAATTCTTGAATATCATGGTCATCCCATTCTTTTTTGTCCATTGCAATTAAGGTTTCATGAAAATTAGACCATATATTTTTAGGAGTATCGTTTTGGTTTTTTAAGAAGTGATCATATTGGTTGTCCCCGAAATGAAATAAAGTACAAATAAAAAAGAATAGAAGAAGACAAAGGCTAAAATTTAAATAAATTTTACGTAATCTAATAATTAATTTTTTTATGAAAAATAACAACGAGTAGTATATGTTTAGTATACTACAATATTCAAAGAACAAGAAACAAAAATGATAAAAAATTACTCGACCTTGAAGACCGAAGGTGCTTTTTCATCGAACCAATTATCCAACTCTTTTTCCTCGGTGAACTTACGGATGAGTTGATCTAGATCAAAGGTGTCTCTCAATGTATCGACCGTGAGTCGGGGCGAGACACTCGTACTTACACTAGCTAAGGTTGGCATTAGTTGGACCGAGTGACCTCCATCATCAATTTCTTCAACCCCTGCAGTGTTCACTACCATATCTTGGAATAACTAGTCTAGACTTAGATCTTCATCATTCACGTGAGCTATATACAAAAGCTTTGGAAATGTGACACCGATATGAGGAATATCAATTCTTTCATCGTCCGGATCACGCCCTCGACACGAGCCCTTCTTTTTCTTGCTTCGTTCTACCATCCTTTTGTAGTCTTTTCTAGATAGCTTAAAACCTAACCCGAAAGGGTGGTCTTTGTATCTCGACTTCATATGGATCCTTACCTCTAAAGTGGTCATCAATCATCTCAAATGGATGTGTCCCACACTTTATCATGCACTTAGCCGACATTTTCATAGATTCCGATAACTTGAGCTTTCTTATTTGTGAATTTTCTAGGACCAACTCAGTATTAACCACCTCAAAAGCATGTAAATCCTCATCACGTGCCCCTTTTGTCTTAATATATGGGATTGATACATTCCGAATCACTACCATCGCTTTCTCGACCTTTACGGTAACTAGCCTCTCGCCGCCTATGTATTTTAATCGTTGGTGCAACGAGGATGTAACTCGCACCGGTAGAATGAATCCAAGGCCTTCCCAACAACATGCTATAGGTAGGTTGGATATCGATCACTTATATGGTTGTTTGGAACTAGTGAGGCCGGATGCCAAGATCCGCATCTATATCACCAATGACTCGTCGAGGCGTACCGTCATATGCTTGTGCCATCATCTTACTTAGCCTCATGTGAGAAGGATCAATTGGTAAGTGATCTAACACACATTTAGGCAGCACATTGAGTGCGGATCCATTGTCAATAAGCACCTCCGCTATTGTGTAGTCCTTACACTCGACGGTAATGTATAGAGCTTTGTTATGCCTAGTGCCCTCGTGTCCTAGCTCGTCTTCTCGTGAAATACAAGTAGTTGGTAGCTCGTACTCGACCCACTAGATGCTCCATCAACTCGGAGGTGATATCTTAAGGCACATATGCCTCATCGAGAACCTTCGAAGTGCTTTACTATGAGGTTTTGAATTGAGTATTAAAGCCAATAAACGGATACGTGTGGGGGTCTTGTTTAGCTACTCTACCACACTATACTCGCCGTGTTTTATTAGCTTCAAGAACTCTACCGCTTCTTCTTCATTCACATACTTCGCTTATAATAGCATTCCGAGGAGCGATCTCTACTCTTTTACCCTTTATTTCTCTCAATTCCTCTGGGGTAAAGCATCTTCCCGAGCGTGTAACTCCTCCTATATCAACTATCTCATTAGTAGAGATCTTCATCACAACACTTGATCCACCAACTAGATGAGAGGGCCCATAATTATGAAGGGTGGCTTGATAATTGACGCTCTTAGGAGCGAGGGCCCTCAAGATCGACTTCATAGGACCGGTCCCATTTACTTCATATCCGATTAACTCGATTCTTTATTTTTAAAATTTGAGGTCGAGTGTTCACCGTAAGCTCCATCCCTCCCTTCTCTATTCTTAAGGTCCCCAAGGCCAACATGATTTGAATTTCTTGATGAAACTCTCAAGCAATCGTCAACATCATGCCCCCTTGCTTCATGAAACTTGCGTAATCGCTCTATATAGGTGGCATTTCGAGGCTTGACAAGCTTCTTGTCAAAACCATTAGCCTTCAATATATTAAACAAGCTTGACATGGACATCTTCAAAGTCGATATTTTTTTATCACCCTTTACATCTCCTATCGATAACATGTTTAACCCTCCCGTGGCATGATTCGGTAAAGGGTTAGAGTTGGTATTTGGGGTATTTGGGGAATCCTCGAATGCTATCAAGCCTTGATTGATCGAGCTTCGCACCCTCTTCTTAAAGCTCACACAATTCTCAATGTTATGATCGTTAGCACCACTATGGTAGTCACGGACTTCATTTGGCTTGTACCAATGAAGGAATGGCGATCGAAGTGGTGTGAGTGTCACCGGGACTAACCGACCAATGGTTACGAGATGTTTAAAGAGGTCACCGAGGGATATGGGCAGAGGTGGCAATATGTCATTAAATTGCCCCCGGCGGTGTTTCTTAGAAATTTTTATTCGGTAGTCTCGATTGATTTATGAATTATGATTGGTTTTGATAGTGGGTTCGAGGTGGTCATTGGGGTCGGATGTGTGTTCGGGCGGCTTGGTAAGGGTTGTGTGGCGTTTTATATGGTGGGAAGGTTGGTGTTTGGTCGTCGGTCCAACTACATTAGTTGGGAAGGTGTTTGCTAGGATTCCAAACCGAGCATTTGGGTCGGCCACATTATGGGAGGTGTATTGGTTACCATTCCCCCATGAGTTGTTCTATCTCCCTCTATTGTCGAAAGACTCCCCAATCTGGTGCACCTCTAAGTCTCTCATTTTGCCAAAGTTACTTTTCTTATGTCCGGACTCCGAAGGGCTCGGCTATCCTTCGTGACTTGATAGCTTATTCGATTTGATCGACCGTAGATACTATTTCAGTAAAATTATTTGACCCGTTACTCAGCAAATAATCATAGTAGGGAGCCTTGAAAGTGTTAACAAAGAGGGTAACCAACTCTCTTTCCAAAAAGGGTGGACAAATGCGAGAGACTATTTCACTCCATCTCCGAGCATCCTCCCCGACCGATTCTTTCGAGCCCTTTTCCATAGTCCGTAAACTTGATCTATCGAGGGTTATCTCCAAGTTAAACTTGTACCGCCTTATGAACATATCCACTAAATCCTTCCATTTTTGGATCTTGGTTTGATCCAGTGTCAATAAACTAGTCGAGGGCGGACCCGTCGAGGCCCTCGGAAAGAAGTGGATCAATAGCTTTTCATCATATGCCACCTCGGCCATCTTATTTAGATAAATCCTTAAGTGGGTTCTAGGGTACTAACTCCCGATGTACTTAGTAAAATCGAGCACCTTGAACTTCTTAGGAATCATCATATTCGGTATTAAACACTTATCGATGCCGAGGAGTGGATCGTGTATGTCTATACCTTTAATAGCTCGTAAACGCTCCTCAATGGCTATGAGTTTCTCTCGCCTCCAATCCTAAGGCTATTTTCTCCTTGGCTAATTCTTCAACAATAAAATCATAAGTGGCCGTCATCGATGCTTGGCCGGCCCGAGGCAACACTAGGGTAGGCCCCATGGGGTGAGAGGTGAAATCATATGCCCCTCCCGGCATCTAATGATGGGCATGGTTAATAGTACCGTAGGCTCCACATAGGGCATGCTAAATGGTGGTGTCGGAGTAGCGATCCGAGTGATTGATGGTGCCATGGTAGTGAAAACTTCAGGGATGCGGATGGTCGACCGACTTCTCCTCGAACAATAACTTCGATATTATACGATTTTGCCGACTTCGTTCCACCGGAGTAGCAAGCCTAGCAATCTCTTCCTTCGGTTGTTTCCACCTCTCGTTGGTGATTTTTCTCGAGTAGAGCTCTTTCTTCGTTCTCTATCCTTGTTCTCACTCTAGTGTGGTGATGCGCGAAGGAAGTATAGTTTTGCGTATCGACCTATATTTCTATTCAAGCAAAATATAACAAACACTAGATGTAAATAATAGGTAAAAGAGAGAAAATAAAATGACACTCGAGACTCGGATATGGAATACCCATCTACGAGAGGGTGACAAAGAACTCGGATCGTTGATTCCTCAATCCTCTTAAGTTTAAGGACGAATTTAGATTCATCAATAACTTCTGGGATTACAAAAATAGAACATGTTTTGATAGATGGTGGCGTTGATTGCTTGGCCCTTTCAAGTTTAAAGATGAATTTAGATTTATCGGTAACTTTTAGGAATTCCTAAAAGAGGACTACTTCAATAAGTGGCAACGTCGATCGTTAGTTAGATTCGAATCCCGATGACGTTTAACAAGTCTCTCCCTTCGGATTGTGGTGACGTTTTATTTTAAAGAATGACAATAAGTAACTTGACGACCTTGACACTAGCAAAAGTTGACCCTCGTAGTTACTTCCCATTCGGAGCCATCATATTATCTTAACTTTAATTAATGAGGCTCGAGTTTCCATTACATATGAGTTATCGTAATCTAGAGAAAGCTTTTATTATTCAAAATGGGAGGTATGTTCATAATATATCTTTCTTTTACATAACAAGAGAAAGAAGACTCATACAATAAGAAATGAAATAAAACAAGAAAAGCGTTCACTCGGTAATTTGCTCGTACTCCAAAGACCTTCCCTCTTCTAGCCATTTCAAACAACAAATAGTCACATCTCCTCATGTATTCGGCCATCGCTTCATTATGATTTTTTACTCTATGCTCATTGATGGCCGGATGTAGCTCTCGAAGTGCTATAGCTTTTTTGCGGACTTCCTTTGCTTGATTGTCTAACACAGCCTAAGCTTTTGCCTCGTTCGGCATCGACCTAAGCTAAGTGGTTGTGTATGGTAGCCCAATACGAGGACAACCTAATTAACTCTCTCTCAAGATGTCAATTCTCCTTTTTGAGTGTTGTGATATGACTTTGTGCCTCTCCTACTTGCTTCATTGGAACCTCGTCGACGGTTGCTTTCGGTGTCTAGCATCACCGCCACTTCTCATTATCTTTTCTAACCCTCTCGTATTTCGACCCCAAATCTCTTGACTCTTGCTCTACTCGTCCGTCTTGTGATTACAACTCCGTCCATATCAGCACATTTGGCCTCTAGTTCTGCTTCGAGCTCGATGATAGTTTGATTTCCAATATTCCTCTTCGACGACTATACTTTGCCAAGCCCCTAGATCTTGCTCCAGTGTCTAGTATCTTTTCTTCATCTTCCCCACTTATCCTTTTTTCTTTAGCCGGGTCACATGCTAGTTTCGATTCTCTCGCCTCGAGCCTCTCGATCTCTTTGGTGAGGTTCGGATGGTCGATAGGGACTAATTCGTAAAGTCCTCCATTCTCTTTTTCTTCCCTTTAGACCGACTAGGTACAACACTCAAATCTTGTGGTGTTACTAGTTCACTCTCCTCAACAAGTTGGTTTGGACATCCATTTCCCATGGCTTGGTCGAGTCGGTTAATTGTTTGCGCTCTTTCACCCCGTTTGCTTGTCATGTGAGGTATCTCTTGGTCATTGCTAATTCATGATCAACCGTTCCTCTTCCCATTAATTCGAAGTTAACCGATCATGTAGAACCCGTTCGAGGAACTCGGGAGTGGCATCCTTCTCAAGTTTTCCTTCAAACTTGTTTAGGCCCACTGGTTCTAGGGATAGTCTATTCATAGCCTAATTGCCTCGATACCATGGAGGAAGCATAACAAGTATACCCAATTGCTCCTATTAGAGGAACCCAAGGTCGTGCTACACAAGTAAGCTATGTATGCCCTTCGATTCATCTAAATTGTTTTCCACAAAAAGCCCTCGGCCGATAAGCTAAAAAATGATGAAAACCACTCTCGTTCGGACTTGCTTTTCCATTTGTTGACCAAGAACTCTTTCAATGGTTCTTGATCAGTCCACCAAGCATGTCTTGAAAATTGATTTATGGGCTTCGAAATGGCTAATTACCCATACAAAAAATAGATGAACACAACATTTCATACTTCCTTTCCCGCACCTTCGCAGGTGACTCAATGAGGAGAAGGTTTCAGCTAGGATGGCAACGGTAGGATTTATGGAGTCTTTCTCTACCTCGATGAAGACATTGGCCACATCTAGACCGATTAACCCGACCGCCGAGGGAAAAACACCAACCTAAAAATCATGAGTGCTAGAATCTTGAGCCGTTTAGAGGTAGCTCTTGGGTCATTCAGCTTTTGCTTGAACACATCTAACTAGCTATCAAAGTGTCATCCTTCGATGTTCCCTTTAGCTTTACCATAAGTCATACTTATGTCTAGCCAATCCTCCATCTTTTTTTCAGCATCCGATCTTCTTTGATACAAATATACCCGATGTAGAGTGCTCGACATGTTTAGAAGCCGATGATACTCCTCCAAGGTCGGTGTCATGTCTAGTCCCCTTATAATGAAACATCTATATGAAGGGCCCCATAGAAGGGCCAAAGCCTCGAGAGCGAGCTTCGAATTGGCACTTCTAACAACACCGTGAGCTTTCCATATTTAACTCGAAACTTGTACTCGGTCATCGTGGCTCGGCGTCTAACAACAATCGAGCAGCTTTTGGGTGTCATTGATCACCGATTGGAAGTGTGTGATCTCCTTATGGTTGCTCCGAAATTCCAATCCTAGGCAATCTCCCTCCATTTGTTGCAAAGCCTCGAATTCTTGTTGAATTCGACCACCAAGTGAGTTCGGATCCGAGTTCTTTTATCACCCATCCCGAAACATCGTGACCGGATTGATTGGTCATGGTTTCGACATATCCGGCTTGCCCAGTGAATTTATACAGGAAAGTTGGTCCTAGTGGTCTAGTTCTAGCCATTACATGATCGGGTAGGCTCTATCTAAGTCTCAAAGGGTCCCTTTTGGCCCGGAGAATCGAGACCGACCAAGTGCAAAGTTAGTAATCGTGGAGACCATCGAATACCTATCGCGATAATGGCGAACTTTCTAAAAGAGTTGAGTTTTCGTGAGTGTTACCCGGGCGAAACTCATCGAGGCACCAGTAATTCCTCCTTAAATCTTAAGGCGAATGCAAATATCATAAACTTATGCAATGTGGTGTGTACATGGGCATTATTCCATATCTAGTCTCAAATAAAATAAGGATACAAACGAAAAAGAAATACACATAGAAGAAAAAAACATCGAAACAAGAAAAAATAAAAAAAAGTGAGAATCAAGAAAAATGAGCAAATAATTAGATAAAAATAAAATAAAATTCGAGGCGAACAATAAACAAAAGGCATAAATTTAAGCACGATAGGCAAATTATAAAAATAGGCTAACAGGCATAAGAGAATAGGCTACATCATCATAAATCAAACTTAAAACTCGTATGTAAAACCTTAACCCTAACTATTATCCCCGACGGAGTCGCCATTCTGTCGCGGGCGACGTCGGACGCGTGAGGTAAAATGTAGGACAAATGATTAGAGTCGTCACCTAGTATTACGATTACTAGGAAACCTCATGACTGGTTTATTTAGAGTTTCGAGTAAGGAGTTTATTACGTGTAGGGAAGACCAAAAGTCGCCCCACCTCGTCTTGTCTAAGGCAAGCTACATTGCATACAACTTTAATTTGACTTTTGATGAAAGTGCCCCTTTTGTCGAGTGATTCGGGACTTAGTAGTCGAAAACCTTGTCCTCTCTCCGTAATGAATGGCTAAAAATGATAAACACGGGGATATACCGCTAGTGAGGCTCAAACGACATGCATAAAGAAAAACTTAAAATGGGCAAATCGGCAAACAAACAAGCTAGGAAAAATAACAGAATATGCAACACGGATAGGAATAGGTAAATTGGTAAATGACAAAAATCGATAAATACACAAATTGACAAAATTGGTAAAGAGGCAAATAGGCAATTAGGCAAAAATCGATAAATAGGCAAACTTAGGCAATCATGGGCAAAAATAGGCTAAAATCGACTACATAGGCAAAAGCGGGTAAAAATTGATAACTTGGGCAAAAATAGGCTAAAATCGACAACTTTGGTAAAAATGGACTAAAGTCGACGATGAAATCAAAAATCGATGACTTTAGACGAAAGTAGGCTAAAATCGACAACGCAAAACAAAGCCACAGCTTTGGCTAAAATTGACAATGAAAAACGAAAGCCAAAGCTTTGGCTAAAATCAAACTATCATCGAGCTCAAGCGTAACTAGAGGCCAAATGTGCCGATATGGATATGTTGCAATCACAAGACAAGGCGAGTAGAGCAAGAGTTAAGAGATTTGGGGTTAGAAATACGGAGGGTTAGAGAAGGTAATGAGAAGTGGCGACTAGCGTTAGACATCGAAAGCAACCGTCGATAGGTTCCAATGAAGCAAGTAGGAGAGGCACAAAGTCAAATCATAGCACTCAAAAAGGAGAATCGACATCTAGAGGGAAAGTTAATTAGGTTGTCCTCGTATTGGGCTACCATACACAACCACTTAGCTCGGGTCGGTGCTCGAACGAGGCAAAAGCTTAGTCGTGTTAGACAATCAAGCAAAGGAAGTTTGCAAAGAAGCTATAACACTTCGAGAGCTACGTCCGGCCATCAATGAGCATAGAGTAAAAAATCATAATGAAGCGATGGGCGACTACACGAAGAGATGTGACTATTTGTATACTATTTCAACAAAATTATTCGACCCGTTACTCAAAGAAATAATCATAGTAGGGAGCCTTGAAAGTGTTAACAAAGAGGGTAACTAACTCTCTTTTCGTAAGGGGTGAACAAATACGAGAGGCTATTTCTCTCCATATTCGAGCATACTCCCCGATTGATTTTTTCAAACCCTTTTCCATAGCTCGTAAGCTTGATCTATCGAGCCGATTTGCTTGATGATCTCGAAGTCGATCCGACCTTTTCGACCCCGATGGAGACTAATGCTTGGTCAACCGAGGAGGAAAGGTGGCCGCCGGTAGAGCGTGGGAAGGCTTCGTCGCGGGTAGTGGCCGCCGCTAACGTGCTAGTGCTCGGCACGCCGTCGGCGTGCTCGGTGGCTAGGCGTTGACGAGCCCGTGGTTGGCCCGGCATGCCTGGTGGCCGCCGTTGGTAGCGGGGTCGGCGGTTAGGTTTAAAAGAGCTTCTGCTAGGTTTTTTTTAGCAATAGTGAATAGTAGTCGCCCCCTTTTTTTGGAGGAAGGAGGTGTTTTTTATACTAGGTATTTTTTAGGGTTTTTTTTTTTGCTAAAAGTCTTTTTGGTCCCTCACTTTACAAACTTCCTTTATTTTGGCTCCTTTCTCCTTTCTTTTTCAATTATTCCCCTAATTGCATCTTTTTTTCTTTCCTTTATTTTTTCTTTTCCTCTTTTCCTTTTGCTCTTTTTTTGGACTCAAAATTGGGTGTTAACAGCTTTTTTCGTGAGAAATTGCAAACTCGGTTTGATTAATCTCTTTCTAGTTCTTTTTCCAACTAGTTAGCAGATTGCTTCACGAGGGCTCTTCATCTAGCTACATTTCATGCCAACATTACCAAGATGGGCATTCTTGACATCTATGCTCTAGCTTAAGGGGGTATCATACACAATTTTCAAGTGGTCGCTGTTTTTTCTCCTCTTTTTTGTTTTTTCATGCTAATCTGTCAAGTTTATTGAATTAGTTTTTTGCTTTCCCTTTATACCTCAACCCGTCATAAGTTTCATAACAAATTAGGTTAGTTTTTTTTTTACCTTTATGCCCTCCGTTATATGTACATAAAGCACGAGAAGAGAGAGAGTAAATTTGAATTTTTTCCTCCTCTCAAAATGTTTTCGTTAATGTTAAACATATATTTTTTTAAAAAATAAACCGATTATAACTTTAAAAATTATATAAAAAAATTAATTTTTTAAAAATGTAATAGTTGCGAGGTCGTGGAATAATGTTCATTATAGTTACATACGACTACGATGGATGCCAAATAGTCTATTTCATCGTAAAACAGATTATAACATAACAAAAAGTTAAAATCCAATATATAATAATGGACATTATATTGTATAAAGACTGATTTTTAAAACCACATCCTTTATGTGATTGAAATTGAATGAACAAAATATGGTTATTTGTGATCTTTAACCAAAGAGAACTAGAAAACGATGAGGAGATAACATGTTTATAAAAATATAGATAAAATTTGATACTGTGATTGTGATATATATATATATATATATATATATATATATATATATATATATATATATATATATATATATATATATATATATATATATATATATATTATGGTTATGATTATTATGCAATGGTTAGTTTACAATAATCAAATGTAATTCTATTTACTTTTTACTTGGATTCCATATTTGGTTAATTAATTTAAATTGAAGGTTGGATATACTTCAAAAGATGAAATGTTAAGCAATAAGTGCGGATTACCAATCGATTAATTAATTAAATTTTAAAAACACACGTGATAGTTTATTTATTGAAATAAAAATTAATATATTCATCTATCTTTATATAATATTTAAAGTTTTTTAACTTTTTTTAAATTTTCAATTGCATGTTATTTGTTCCCGAAACTCGTTTGAAATGTTTAATATATCGTTCGATAAATTTTTCTACTATATGAAAAAATTCTCTATCAAAATATCCTTTGAATGCTAAATAAAATAAAATTCTAAAGATTTTTTAAGAATGAAAAATGCAGTTCAAGTGACTTTATTTATGTATTTTTTTTTTTTTTTTTTTTTACATTTTAGTAGAGAGTATCTTAGTTAAAAAATTAAGTAGTTAAAAAAATTATGATCAGAAAAATTGATCAAAAGAAAAAATTAAATATTTTAAAACTTTTCAAAAATAAATAGAATGTAATTGAAAATGTTGAAACATATAAAATTTTGAGTATTACATAAATATTAATAGATATATTTACTCTTAAAATAATCACAATTCATAAACATTAAAGAACTATCAAGATCAATGGTCCCATATTGGAGATTTAAGATACTCAAATTGCATGAAATTCCTTCTCTTATTATAAGTTAATTAATTTGACCGGAATTCACTTATAAAAAATTACAAGACTCAACAACCGATCAAGTTTGTTATTAATTCCTCAAGAAAGCAGAGTCAAAGCTTCATAGACTTCACCCACCCTGTACCTTTATGTCCCATTTTTAATACTAAAAAAGTTATACTCCTTGTAAGGTACGGTCGGATAATCTCACATTATTTTACTTCGTCAATTTGTCAAGGATGTAAATTATTTAAAATTTACAAATTGCAACATCTACTCTTTACTTTATTCTTTAATTTCAGGCAATTTTGTTTTGTTAATTAATGGTATTTCTATTTCTGGATATAAATTTTAATTTGCTCAGTCTTTGTTTCATGGCTACTGTTTTCTGCATGACAAATATGTCACGTTAGTAAGACAAGTCACGCTGTTTTCCCCCCTCGATAACTAGTCTTCTATGTATGCTTTATGTATTTATTAATTAACTATTCAAATCCTTTTACTGATATTTAATATATTTTTTAGGCTAAAAGGGTCAAATATCTACTGAATTTGGTTTATTTAAAAATTAATTTTTGAATTTTTAATTGGTGATTTGACCTTCTTAATTTTTTTATTTTTTTTTAAGATTTAGTCAATTCTGTGATTTTTAGCTATCAATCCTCATTTTTTTGTAAAAAAAATTCAAATCTTAGTATTTTGATCTGAAATTTTGTACACAAGTCGAAAAAAATTCAATCTATTTTCTAAAAAGATCCTATAAATTTTCAATTCCTAGAATTATATTTCTTTATTTTTTAAATATTAAAAATATACAAAAATTAGAAAAATATAAAATAACCAGAAATGATACTAAATTTTTTGAAGAGCTCCAAATAAATCTTATTTAATGATCATGAAGCTATTTATATAATTTTTATTTAACGAGATAAATGAGAGAAAGCTGAAAGATAGATTAAATCTAAAAAATTCAGAAAGATCAAAATGGAAATTAAAAATTCAAAAACTAATTTTCAAATAGATTAAAATTAAGGAGAAGTTTGTCCCTTTTATCTTTTATATATATATATATATATATATATATATATATATATATATATATATATATATATATATATATATAACATGAGTGTGCGTGTGTGTTTATTTAGTTAAAATATTTGATATTTAATATACACACAATTTATATAAAGCTTGATGATTTCTATTTAGTTTAGTTAATTTTTTATTTTTAAAGCATGTAGAAGAAATTTTTATTGCACCAAAATGAAAATTAGGAACACAAAATGCATCATCTTTCAACGTATAGTAGTATTGTTTTTCTTGTGAGTACAATTAGAAACCGAGTCAGTATTTTTCATATAATTATCTTCTATAAAGGTTTTATGCCTTTCTTTTAAAAAAATAAATAAAAGGACTGCTCTCATTCCATCACCCTTTTCTGCCCATTGTCAGCCTCTAGGAGACGGGTAGATACTAGGTGGTGTCCATAAGTCGAGTTGGCTTGTAATGGTTCTTGTCCACTGAATGCGCACCCGAACATGGCACGTAGTTTTACGTGTGACCACGGATCTGTTTTTAGCCTATTTGAGTTGGTTTTATTGCTGGGCTGGGCCTGGAAACCTTATGTGTCTGGCCTCTTATAGTCTTCTGGTAGGTGTCCTAATCTGTTTTTAAGTTTCATGAAACCACCTAGCTTCTGTAAAGATTTTTGTGTTAAGATTCGCCAAATTCGTGAGGACATAAAGCTACGAGGGTGCTTCAGTTTACACCTCCAGCAATAAGAATTGCGAGAGAAAATTATCCACTACGGGATAGGAAAAATTCAAGTAGACTTGAAAGTAGGAATGGTAATAGCATGATCTAAAATAGATATCCGTTTTACTCTATCTAATAAATATTCATTAAGAATGTCTAATAGGTATTAAAGTTGATAAAGGTAAAAAAATATATATATATACCCATTAATATGATTTCAGGATATCAATACTTATTCTTTACTCTATTAATACCTATTAATTAATTTAGATTTTTTTATTAACATGTAAGAATCTAATTGTATAAAATTTAAAAATTCAGGACTAAAATATTTTATTTCAAAACTTTGAAGATAAAAAAAACTTATAAATAAATGATCAAAAAATATTTTAACGATCAAAAATACTTTTTTTTTGAAAATTATAAGAAAAATGAATATTTTTGACAAATTAAATTTAACGGATATTAAATGAGAATAAACTAATATAGGTCAAATATGAACTGAATAAATATTTATATGGTGATTTTTTAATGTATAATATATAAGGTATCCTTTTGATGAATAAGGGAAAAAATTAAATTAACAACCCGATATCCACTCCTTGTTATCTCTACTTGAAAGGAATATCAAACCATATCACTAGGAGTACATCGTGCTGGGGTTTAAACTATTCTTCAAGGGACTCTTGAACATAGACAAACTAGATAAACCAAGGAAAAAAATGGCACAACCCTTTACATAATATGTATTGAGAAGAAATAAATAAAAGAGAAAAATGAGAAGAAAAAAAAAGCTTGTACAAAACATTTTGAGAATTGTCCTTTCTTGCATCGAAGGAAAGCATGATCTAGCTAATCGTTTGGTATTAGCCGCGGAAATAAAAAGAATTATAATGCAATATTTAATAGGAGTACTCAAAATTTGGGAAAGTAAAACCATTTCTTGTAATATTTTTTTAAATTGAGTTTGGTTTAGTGACTTCTTTGTAATTTGATATCAAATGCAGGACTAAATGTAGAAGTAAACATATTATAGGAAATAAATAAACACAAAAATATTTCCTCGTATAGAAAATGGAAAATACCTTGTTAAATTGATTTGCCATGTCTAATGTTTATCGTTATCTTAACCAACGACACATCACGTACGTCTTGTAGCTCATTATTTTATTGGAGCCATACCGGCCCATACATGCAAGTCCATACAACCCAATAGTAAATTCACACACTAAAAGATAAAATATGCTTGCTAAAGATATTAGTTTAACAATGCATAAACTTTGATCATTAGGATCCTAATTGTTTTCTTAGTAAAAGATCTTTAATTCTTTATTTCTTTGCAGTTTTACCTAAATATCATAATCTTCAGAATGAAAGTGATAAGATTTAATTTCTTTCAATAAATACAATCATAATATTCAAATCCTGCACATTAATAAAAAATTCGACTAGAGATTAACTTGCTTGCTATTAGACTAACAACTTATTAATAAAGAACATTTAATTTAGTATAAGTTACATCATAACAAATTGGAAAAGTTCATTAGGGAGAGCCTATCAAAGACTTTGGTAGTGTAGGTGCACTACACCAAAGATCAACTTTCTTGATGGGTTTTTTATCCTTCAGAGGCGTTTACAACCAGCTTTACAACATTCTCTGACAATTTTTCTAATCGTCTCAAAACCACCTGCAATATAGCCATATCCATGACATAATGGTAGTTTTTTCAACCGTCGCTTCTAGAGGCATTTTAAACCACCTTTAAATGATTTTTTGAGGTGGGTAAAACCACCCCTATAATATCAATTGAGTCGTTTTTTTTTTATGCAAAATATACGAGACAATTTGAAAATACCTCCAATTTTTCAAAAAAATTTAAATTTTAGCTGAGAATGATCAGAGGCGGTTGCTTTACAATGAAAATTCAATTATAGAGACACTTACACAACCGTTTCTAGTATTTTAGTTTTATTTAACCTCCAATTTTAATAATTCTACTCCTTTCTTTTGTCAAAACTAATAAATTAAAAAAAAAAAATCAAACAAACATTACAACTTGTTGAATGAAAATAAAATAAGATTATATTGCTCATAAAATATTTGTAAATTTGTAATTATCAAAGTACATAAAAAGTCTTGAAACATCCACTAGACAAAAATAAAAATAACTTAAAGTATTAAATACTTGTTCAAAACAGCAAAGCAAAGTTTCTAGGTCGTAGTTGCTTATTCAACAATTCTTTTGCAATCTCCTCTCGAAGATAAAAACCGGCTCCTTGAACCTGGAATAAACACATTATATTGAACTTGTTTTGACGAATGCAATGCATCAAGAAGAAAAGAATCCACTGAACATATTCAAAACATTTCACAAAAACATACCCTTTCATCAGCCATTAGATGTATTTTTCCAATTTCGACAGCTGCTACATCAGAAAGAAATCCAGTAACAGATCTAGCATATAGAAATCCCCTAGAATAGGTTGGATCGCGAGTCAACTGCAACATTACGCATGCCTGCACACACAAGGGTCCAGTTCAACATCACTGACTTTAAATTGTGTCTTAAGGCTTGGTGTTTTGTTTCTCATTGGACTGAAAAAAAAAAAAAGGTGGAGAGCAACAGATTCCAATTGGCTTGGAGTAAATTATAAATTCGTTCTTCTTGTTTAGAAAAAAAATTTATTAGTCTGTTTTTTTTTTAAACTAATCATTTATATTTTAATTTCGTCAATGTCTTAATTATTTTATCGTGTTTTTATTAAATAAATGATTTTTGTTTCTAAATTGTTTTTCTTTTAGTTGAAGAAAAAGAAATAAAACAGGTGATGAAGAGAAATGAGACATAAAAAAAAATTAAAAAAATTAATCTAACGAATTACTAATTTATTGAAGGAATTAAAATATAAAAAACTAGATAATTAGTTTTTAAACTAGAGGACTAATTAATTCATTTTTTTGAAACAAAAAGGACTAATTTATAATTTACTCATTGTCTGGTAGGAACTTCTCAAAAGACATTAATTGAAACTACCATCCCCAATCGAAAAATTTTATAATACACAAAGAAGTAACTCAGTGACATATACAAGTAGTTATTGATCGGATCCACTTTAAGGAGAGAGATAGACATATAAAAAAAAGAAATTACATTCATACCCACCAAAAGTGATAAGAAAACTTTCACGTTCACTCAAATTTTTTTATTCTCTCTCGTCTCTCTCCTCAAAATAAACTCAAGGAGTAACTACTATATTACTCTTTATATATTATAAAATTTCTCCTCAATTGCCGATGTCAAATTTTCCACATTCGACATGTTTACCTTTCCCCAAAATATGCATTTTAATCCAGCAAGCACCACTGTACACCACATGATTCCAAGACCCTTCTGTTCTGCATATATCGCATGCCATGTGCGTATTGCATACACAAACTTCAGTATCCTGAAGTCGGCGAATTCCTTTCACATTAGATTTCCTAGCAAGAAGTTCTACACGTTCTGATTAATTATCAAGAAAGGTAACAACTCACACATTTACAGAGACTTTCTTGAACCAAAATTATTCCATGTGAAATTCAGCAAGTTCTTCTACTACTTGACATAGAAGTAAATCAAGGATGTGCTGCCCAAACTCCGTAAAGATCTCCTCAAAACATTCAGAATCAAACATGTTCTTCCTTGCCCATCTTGAATCTTTAATATCTTCTTCTGTCAACCTGCATAGCTTTCTTGCTATTTCAGTGTAGTGTTCCTTATCATGATTATTACATGATTCATACTCATGTTTCTTGATTCCCCTTGGCTCAACTTCACCATTGTTGATCAGCATGTTATTGGTTAAATTAGGAGGATTTGGTGAAGATGTCTTTTTTGAGCACTTAAAGTCCACAGCCCAAGTGTCGCCTGCTGAAAAGTAAATATAAAAGGTAAAACAATAGCAACAAAGATAAAGTTATTTGGATGCTAATAATGTAGAGAAAATCCAACACATGGAGAATTAATGCTTAAGAAATCACTTACCAGGAAGAGGTATTGCATCATGAGCCAGAAATTCATTGAGGCCAAGAAGAGAAATTGTGCTCGAATCGTCTGAGCTACAATCAGACTGTGATTCTTTGTTTACTTGCCTGTTTTTCATCCTTTTCATGAACTTTGATTCTACCAATACTTCCTTCTGATTTATGGACTTCTTCGCTGAACTTCTGGCCTTTGAATTCTCTCGAGATTTTCTGTGAACATCTTTTTTATGAGGCATAACAAAGCCTGAAGAAACTTGAGCACCTTTGCAACTACCAAACCTCGAAGATTGTCTATTATGAGGCTCCCTCTTCAGCTCATTCTTTGACGTAGAAACCTTCATGCTGTTGTTTTGTCGATTCTTATCCGTCTTTGTAACTGCTCCTTCCCTAGTAATTATACTTTCCTTGTTCTTGCTTTGGTCGTCATTCTTCTGCTTCATCTGATCTCCAAGATTGATCCCTTCAGATTTCCTCTGTTTGGATCCCAGTTTCTTACATTTCTCCGCATGATCATCCAGGTAAAGAACGTAGACATCATGATTTTCTTGATTTATTAACGCTGGCACTTCACGAAATGATACCGATGTTCTCACTCGGCGATGTTGAGCTTGGGCTAAATCCAACTGAAGCAAGTAATCCATAAAATTCACCGACCTACTTCTTGTGACTGAATCTGGGGTGCCTCTTCCTTTTGGAACCCAGTTGGTATCCGGCAATGACTCTAACCCCATTAGCCTTGCCACCACACCCGGAGCAGTACAGACTGGAGCTTCAACATTGGCACCACCCATCCTTGAATCTTTCTTTACATGATTGAAAAGCTCTGTTGTAATGGGCTCCGGGATCTGATCTGATGGGTGTGTTTGGTGACTGCCCTTGCATAGAATCAGCCGTACTATGCCCGAAAAACACCCAGACGACCTAGAGCCAGAGCCTGCATTGTGTGAATTACTCATAGTTTGGTTTACTTCTTTGTGTTTGTAGTCAAGTGCTCAGTCGAGAAATATGGCCTTGTAATATAGTAAAAAGGCCAATCATTCGCCAAAAAAGAAAGCCAGGGTCTATAGCTATTGTATCAATATAGGGTATCTATTGAATTTACATATAAATTTTTTAAAAGGAAACGAATTTAATCTTACTACGTGAAAACACAGTCGAGGATGCCGTAATTGTTAAAAGACCAAAAAGCAATAGCGGTAGCATATAATAATTGAGAAAGAGAAAGAGAGAGACAGAGAGAGAGAGGGAGAGAGGCGGGCTTTGGATTTTGAATGGGATTTGGGTGGACGGTAGCGAAGAAAAAGTCGGTAGATAAAGAAGTTTTAGATCGTCGCATTCACATTGAGAAAGAAGAAAAGGAAAAATCAAAGGAAGAATAAAAATGCTACGCCTACTCGCCAATAGGTCACTCGTTTTCCTGTCATGAATTTCGTTATTTTATGCTGTTATGACGTGCTATCTGCCTCCTATATCATGCCTAAGCTAAAAGCTACATTGGAATATTATTCTTCAAAGTATGGCCGTATTTGTTGACTCCTGAGTCCTGGTATGGTACTGAGGAGGTTGGACCACAAGGGTCTTTGTGTTCAAATTTCTCAGCCGCCGACTCACGTACCTTTAAGCTTAGCTTAGCCTTACTATCTTTGGTTAACTATGGGCCTGTTTATGAGTTTGGTGTGGATGGACTATGGCTCCTTTGGTCTGCAATTGGGATGGGCCTTCATTATTCAAGACCAGAATGAGATGAGACTATCCCAGTTTTACATGGGCTAAAACATGATCTGCTGTTTCAAGTTTTCACTGCAGCACATCGATGAATTTATGTTACTTGTTTCATCTTCTTTGCACATGTCGATGGTCATTAATCCATGGACAGATTAGAATTTTATACAATTAAGTTCAGGTTTCGGTCTTGATTTTTCTCAGTCATATTAATTCAGAAACCGAAATCAAAATTGTGGAACCAATCCAAAAAGCGGAATGCTCACTCTTCCCTACAACTCAACTGCTTACTGTTTCCAATGGAGCTTTGTTGGCAAACTTTATCGAGTTCCCGCTGGCCACTAGCCAATTATCGTATGGAAGGCAGCCGAAACAAATAGGCTATGGCCATCAACAATTACGTAAGAACAAAAAAAATAAATAAAATAAAATAATAATAATAATATCTAACGGTTGGTTAAAAAATCTCTATCACTTGCTCGTATTGTAGTTTAAAGAATGGACCACGGTGCTGCTGACAACTTACAGATTCTGGATATAGGCACATGGATGTTGGCAATTCAGCGCCATATAATTTCTATCTTGCCAAAAAATTAAAAAGGATAAGGTTACCAAATGGCTAATCCTTTTTACCTAATGTCAATTCATTAGCTCGAGGTATCGGAAAAAAAAAAAAAAAAAACCAAAGATCAAGGATTAAATGGGATTTTACCAAACATTCACGGGTCATTTTACCAATCAGCCTTAACAAATTGTCTAGACATGGCCGGTGATGATTACGATGGTCTATGGTGGAATCATTAATAGGATGAAGGAAGTTTAACGAAAGTCAACCAAAATTTTTACATAAAAAATGACACTTATGAGCTGCTTTTTGCAAATCATTGGTTCTTTTGGTTGGGCCAACTCTGAAAGTGAAAGGGTGGGCTTTCATGGACCTTTTTTTCTCCATCACAAAATATGGAGAAAATACAAAGCAATATGAACCAGGATTCCAGTGTCCCTAACAGAATCCCAAGTCATAATTTTGTCCATACAATCACATCAAGAGGGTGAAAATTGGTATTTAAAAAGGAGGCACTATCTTTTTCATTATTTTCTATCATTTTTTTTTCAATTATAAATCGATTGAAAAATACTGCATGATAGCTTCAAAATGAAGAGATGATTTCCTCTCCAAGGAAGAGTAAATATACATTATTCCCTTCACTTTTACAGCGTTAATGAGAAAAATTCCCAACATGCATACTCTTCCCTGACCAAAAACTGCAGTATCTTTTACATAATTAGGGTTTTTCTTTTAATAGTTTATTTACGTATTATTATTGTGAGTGTTTGGAAGGCTAAGACTTATTTTTAAGGGTGATTTGTTTTACTTGGCAATTTGCTAGTATTTAAGGACTGCTAATAAGAAACAACTTTGATACACATTGTGTGAGTTCCTAGATTCAATCGCAACCAAGAGAAGTTGGAGTTGCGCAGCATGCTAAACCAACTCAAGCAAGAGGTATTAACCCTGTTTGAAATTAGAGTGGAAGCCCAGAGGAGACTTTGGAAGGTAACCACAACCCCTTAGGGTTTGGTTAGTATTTAAGTACTGCTAATAAGAAACAATTTTGATATTTTGATAATTTTATAGAGTTTATTCTTATTTTCTGGCTGTTCAGCCTCGACGACCAGCCTTTGGCTGTGTTAGCTATCTTTTGCGTTCTCTCTCTACATCAAATCATTTCTGTATGCATCAGTTTTGCTCAATGGAAACTATTGATACTAATTCAGTCCGGCCATACCTATGACAATACCAGCTCAAACAAATTGTGTAAGCCAGGCAAATGAAACCAAGATAAAGAGGAGGCTGGAAACCATCTTGTGATTCAGCTGAGGAAGGCCAAAAGAGTTTTACTCCGAAGATGAGCCTCTAAGTTGAGGGTCAGTCTCATAGTAAACAACATCCCCGGTGTCGCTAACATAGTGGTCTTTTTTCATGCTTCTTATCAAATTTCCAATTAGATGAAAGGGTAGAAGGCCTGACTTCTTCGGCTCTCGGTAATATTTCCCAAGCACTGGTTTAGCCGCCTCAGTCTACATATAATGAAGTATCATAATCAGATAAGAGAAAATAGCAAGTCAAAACAATCAAGCCTTTCATTAGGTCCCAGAGGAGTGCTCGTCACAATTGCAATGGAAACAACCATTTATCAAAATAAAGAAATACTCACTGCTTCAATTAAGTGATAGTGTGGGATTTGAGGAAAGAGATGGTGAATGACATGGGTTCCTATATCATGATGGATGTTGTTAATCCATCCATAGTCGTTATCAACAGTCGTAAGGCCTCCCCTCAAATAACTCCATTCCTGTTCAATTACATTGAAAAATTAAAGAATAATAATACTCTGATAATAACTTACAGACCACTCTAGGTAAAGTCACCATAGTCATTTCATTTCTTCATGATGGAGTATTTAAGAAAGACTTGCAATGAAAATCAACTTTAGCATTTGACCATAGTTGTCAATATCATATTAACGTTTCACATATTGAATTTAAATATAATGTTTTCGAGGTCAAGGATTAGGACAGAGAAGCTATAAACAAAATAGTTAGGATACGCATACCTTTCCACGATACCAAGGAAGTTTGTCTTCATGACCATGGTGGTGCAGGTAAGTCACTAAATCCAGCCACATAACGAATCCCTGTCATTTTGAATAAAATTCAAGTTAAAAACACTCTTTGAATTGAAAAACAGAACCTTCATGGCAATTCAATTTCAATAGCAATAGCATAGAAACATAGAGCACAGGGGAAAATGACATTTACCACATATGGAACTCCATAGAGTTTAAGCAGTTGAATAGGACCCATTGCAAAAGACAAGCCAACAAGCAAAGCTGCCATGGCAGTCCAGCATAAGGTGGAAGTGATCACATCTTTTCTCTCACTTGGGAGGAACAAAGCACTGTTCGGGTTGAAGTGCGAACCAGATTTTCCAGGACTCCTACTCAACTGAATTGAAAAGAATTTTGAGCAACCAATTTCTTCAACTCTGAATAAAATCTCTCAACAAAAGACCATATACTTACAAGATAAATGGGGTAAGCCAGCAAGGGGAATGGCACAGTGAATCGTAGCTTTTTTGTAACGCCGTCCAAACTTTTATATACTTTCTCAGACAGCTACATCAAAAAATTTAGGAAATTAATAACCTCGAGGACTTAAAAAACTGCAAAAGCAAAGATGATGTGATACAAACTGACAAACAGAGTTTATCACTAACCGGATGCCATGATTCATCATTCTCAACATGTCCATGGTTTTGGTGATGAGTCCTGTGGCTAATTCTCCTGTAAATTAACATCAAGGCAATGCACTTCCTCATTAGTAAATTAAAACAATACCTTACAATCCCTGCAGACTGATAAAAACAGGGAAAAAAATTCTATAAATCAGCGTGCAAGATATTACCATCCATGGTAAGGTACAAGAATTGAAGAATGCAGAATATGCCCCAGCACGCTATTTAGCTTATTGTTATTGGAAAAACTCCCATGGCCACTAAAAGAATCAAATTCAACAACCAAAATACAAAATCAGCATCATCAAAACAAAAGGAACAACCAAAAACAGAAACCCAGATCCATAAACAAAAGAAGGTGATTACCAGTCATGTCCAAGAACAAAAACTGCCCAAAACATTGTCCCTTGAGCAGCCCAATACAAAGGCCAAACAACCCAATTGTTAAAATAAGCAGCAGCTGCAGCTAAACCAAAAACCACAGCAACATCCCTGACAACATAACTCATTGACTTCCAAGGATCTTTAACCCAGCAATGCTTCGGTATAGCAGCTCTAATATCAGACAACTTAAAAGGAGGAGGTGAGGCAGGATCAAATTCTATTTCCTCTTCTCCTCCAACCCCATTGAAGCCATTAACTTTATTATCTTCCTCACCATCTAATGATACAACTCTATATGGAGCACTCACTTTAAGCCCCCAATTTCTCTCCCTAAAACACCCACTTGAAAACTTATCAAAAGGGAGTCTTTTTAGATCTGCGAGACTCCTGTTTGTGTATAAAAATCTTGGCTTTGAAGGGTTGATGGTTCCAGTTCTGGGTCTAGGAAAAACTGGAGAGAGAGGCTTTAAGCCACATTCTGATAACACCCAGCTAGCCATTGGAACCCAAACTGAGAATAGCGGAACTGGTCTCTCTGGCTTCAGAGAAACCAAGAGAGAAGCGAAACGAAAGACCAGCTAAAGAAAAAATAGAATAAAGAATAAGAAACCTAACAAGTAAAGCAAAATATCTAGGAGGGTAAAATATAAAGCCCTAAATAATTTATAATAATAATATGGTATTGTTAGGCAAGAAATTTAGGAGAGAAATAAAAGATAACACTGACACACTTTGTGTTGTGCTGGGTGTCTTAAACAAAGATTCTGAGAGTGTAAGGAGCGGTTTTAAAGGGCTGACTCTTACATGGGTGATATCGTGTAACGTTCACTGCTGTTTGGTTCGCGTGAAAATTGCCTACCGGCCATGGAGCAGTGGTTTGATTTGACCTATTCAAAGAAAGAGTCCTCCTTTTTTCCTACTTGATGTTACGAGGATTCGAAGGTTCCCTGCATCCTTCTAAATTAAGATTCTCTCGTATTACTAAAATCACATCATCTATTATGTTTCAAATTTTATTATTATCCAAATTTATAGAACAAACATGCAATACGAAGATAACGGCATGTATGGTAACTTGGATGGATTGTATATTTCATTCATGTACTCTTTTTTATATTTTCTTAATGCGATTTTTTATTATTTATTTGGTCCTTTTACTCTGCATATATATTTTTAATACGGTCCTTTTGAAGGATTTTGGTAAATTTTTTAGTAGAAAGCGACATGAGAACTGTGATATCAGATAACAATGATACTGTGTATAAAAAAAGCTTTAATTTCAAAAAATAAAATTTTCCCCTTTTTTTATTCATTTTTTTATTTTTTGAAATTAATTTTGTTGACACCTGGTAATCCGCATGCTATTTATTGCTGAAAAATTGATCGAGATCCTATTAGAGAAACCACATTAAAAAATTCTAAAATAAAAAATATCAAATAAATAAATAAAATATGAGAATTACATTGAGAAAATGTAAAAAATATAGAGACAAAATATGCAATTAATCCACTGTAACTTCTAATCCATTTAATTTCTTTATATTTGTATATTCATATGTATAATTTTTTTAGTTATGATTTTCCATTTTTGTTCTAAAACGTTTTTTTAATGAATATGGAATATTTCAATTTTTTTAATATTTCCCGTAATCAATTTTTTTATTTAATTTTTTTCAAAATTTTTCTTTCAATATAATAAATTTTTTTATTGAATGTAAAAAATAACATGAACCTTCCATAAAGATACTCTAAATAAAAGCAAGTGTACAGTTATAGGAAAACTACGGAGACTGACGATACACAGTATTTTGATTAAATGAATTTCTATTGTCTATTCTATATATACAGTAAATCATGATAAGCAGACAACTAAATATTTTTAACACTTTATCCACCCAGCAAATTAGATACAATGAAGCTAGAAATAATATTGAAGAAGGGCAGAGAAAATAATGATATTAAAAAGAAATGGTTAAATAAGCCCCACCTATCTATTTATCTATATCCATGGATTAAATGATTTTTACTTGTATAATTAAAAGGTAAATAGACCTCACAAAACGATACATGAATCTATCCATGCCTTACCCATATTGTATTAGTCTACTCTACGAAACAATGACAATGCTTTCCACTTACCACTTACCACGTTCATGGATGGAATTTGATTGGAGGAGTCCAAAGTCCCCGTTTCTGTCAACTTTCTGCAGCGTCGGTACTAAATGGAAGATGACAAACATGTGTCAAACGTGAATTAATTAAAGTTTCCTATTTGGTCACTGTATTGGATGGGGACAAAGCCACTGGGAAGAGACAGAAGAGAATTAAAATTTAGCCCTCCATGCTATTATCGTGCTTCAATTTATATGCGCAGGGATTTGTGGTCTTTCTGAGAAAATAGAGAACCAAGGGCATGTTATCATCTGAATCATGGGGTATCCATGCTAGTTTTACGATGCAATTTTTTTTTTTTTTTTTTTTTTTTTTTTTAATGTCTGTTTTAATTAAGAGAATTTTGTATATAAAAAATAGTTGGATGACAGCTTGTAAGACAATTCAACTTTCGGACTAGAATATAAAAAAATGATCTTATGTATAATACTACTGCTTTTAATGTTTTTTTTTTCTTGAATAAAATTACTAAATCAAATAATTTAAAATCAACTTGTAAATTTTGAGTGAAGTCTGCAATTTGTGTAGATAAACAGGATTGAAATTTTGTAAAAATAATTATTTACAACAATGATCATCTTAAATGAGCAATTCAAATCTATTAATCTAATTTATAATAGGAATAACAATTTTTAAATTGAAATTACAAAATTAAACAATTTTTGTATAAGAAAAATAAGATTACAAACTGAACAATCTAATAAGTCTAAACAAGAACTTCCATTTATTGACGACAAAAAATGTTTTCAAATGGAGATACTCTAGACATGCTAATTGTTCAAAGATCCAATTCCCACAAATCACAATCACGAAAGGTGAATGTAGAATGAGAATAGAAAACCAATATATCTTCATTTTTTTTTAGTTTTTTTTTTAAAAAAAATTAGATAGAATAATCATGTATGTTTTCTTTTCTTTTTTTTTTTCTAAAATTTATTTATTTAAATTCTATAATAAAACATTAAAAAAGAGTAAAATGATAAGATTAAGTCAGGAAAAAAACAAATTAACACTTATCGAATCATACAAGGTTAATTGTACAATTTTTAACTCCATTAACTTAAAAAAATTAATTAAAAAAAAGAGATTAAGATAGAAACCATAGATAGAAGTACGGACTTAAAACGTAAAAAAAGTAAAAAAAACATAATAAAAATGAAAAAAAAGTAAAAGAACTACTGCAATCATTAACCTAATAATTAATAATTAATGCTCGACTTGATTATTGTTTTTTTGCTGGCATCATTATTAAAAGGTAATAAATACATGCAATTAAATTTGTAAAAGCAATAATACATTCAAAAGTTTGTAAAAGATACATTATTTACTATATTACTATGAATGCATAGAGGGACCAACCCGATACCTAGGAATGGCAATAGGGCGGGGCGGGGACGGGGATGGCTCGTCCAAACCCGAAAAGCTTTGCTCATCTCCGCCTCTTGCCCCGCGCGAGACAATATTTCCCTTACGATCCCTATCCCCGACAGGGCACCGGTGCCTTGCTTAATTCTTTGCGCCCGCCCCGCCTCGCTTCATTTTATTTCATATCATCTTATACCAAATTTCAAGCTATAACAAAAAGATAATAGTCCATATAAAAAATATAATTAATAAAAATAATTATTTAGCATCATATTCAATTACAAGTTTACAACACCGCATAATATATTAAATTATTTTTAATCGAATAAATAACATACTTAATTAAGTTGATGAAATATTATAACTACTAATATCACAAATGTAATTAAAAAAGACAAATCTTTGCATGTCTTTACTTGCGTAGAGATCATCAAAGCTCACTCATTATATTGGATTTCGATATAATCGTTGATTAGTGTAGATCTTACATTCATTAAAATTAAAAGTGAATTAGTCATCACAAAAAAATTTTATACTATCATTTAAACTTTGACTTATTATTTTATATATTGATTTTCTTATGGATACTCTTCATATATAGTATAATAACCATATGAAAAAAATGGAGTTCCACCTAGAAACAAATATAATAAACATAAGTAAGATACGTAAAATGTTTAAGAAATTAATAAAAAAAATCATATTCATATGTAGAGTTTTAGTACATTACCTTCATTTTTCAGTTCGCCCAAAACCAATTTTGAGCACACATTATATTGGACTTCGATGTAATCGTTGATTACTCGTAGATCCTACATTCATTAAAATTAAAAGTGAATTAGTCATCAAAAAATTTTTTTTTACGCTATCATTTAAACTTTGACATATTATTTTATACATTCATCTTCTTCGGATAGTCCTCATACATAATACAATAACCATTTGAAACAAATGGAGTTTCACCCAAAAACAAATATAATAAACATAAATAAGGTATGTAAAATTTTAAGAAGTTAATAAAAAAAATCATATTCATATATAGAGTTTTAGTACATTACCTTCATTTTTAGTTGCCCACAACCAATTTTGAGCACATATTAATGCTTTCATTGTCTTTGGATGAAGTCTACTTTGATGTGGACTTATTGGCTCGCCACCAAGCACTAAAAGTTAATTCTGAAGCAACGGTTGACATGGGGATTGCCAACATATCCTTAGCAATTGCCATTAAAATAAGGAACTTTTTCACCACAGTAGAATATCAAAATCCTTGGTTCTTGGAATAACACCCTTATATAACTAGTGATCTACCTTTGTCTTGACAAAGGTAACCTTAGCCTTCTTCCTCGAAGCATACAAGTCAAACTCAAATTTCATATCCTCGACAACCGTTGAAGGATTAAGCATAGCAGAGCTACCACATCCTCCATCCACAATCATATTTTTTTGGTATTCAGCCAATAAATTATAACAAAGCTTCCTTATATTCTCAACCTCAACCATAACCTCACTTTTATAAACTTTCTCAAAATAGAACTCAAGTGAATCCATTTTGTACCTAGGATCTAAAACCGTAACTACTCCCATTATTTTGTGAATCACACTCCAATACTTATTGAACTTGCCTAACATACTTTCCGTCATTTCACTAACTATTTGATTAAGACAAGTGAGTCATTGAGTCTATGCAACCTTAATTTCATAAATTGTAGTGAAAAACAAATTAGTCATGAGGTATCAAGTTTCTAAAAATAATTCGAGTAATATTGCAAAAGATTTTCAATCTCCCATACATTTACTTTGCAAATTCCCAATCATTATTAGTCGATGCAACTTTATAATGAGGTTTACGATGCTTTAACCTAAGAAAAAAAAATCCTTATATAACAAAGCAATTTTAAGAATCAAATAAGTAGAATTCCATCTAGTTAGAGAATCTAAAGCCAATTTCTTCATGATAGAAATGAGAAGAAAGTTAGCGGCGTCCTCAAACTTTTCAACTCTTTTAGGAGTTGTTGTCCCAAATGCTACATTATCTCTAATTCGCTCATTCCCTTCCTTAATGACATCCAACTCATATTTCACTATTAAGTTCATGATATGAGCACAACACCTCTTATGCAATAAAGAACCATAATTCAACAACTCCATAGATTTTAACTTATCCTCACATACTCAATCATAAAATCATTGGTGGAATAATTATCCAATGTAATAGTGAATAATTTTCCTTCAACATTCTAATCCATCAAACAATCGGTTAAAACGATTCATGAGTGGCAATGCTTGTATGTGGACAAGGACATACATAAATCGAAAACTTGATATAAATTAGTTATAAACTAAAAATATTGAACTAAAGCAATTAAACAAGCATCATTAAGTTAAAAAGATATGAAGATTACCTCAATAGGCAACTTCGTAATGCCTAAGGACTATCAATGTTGTGACCTATAATAGCCATGCATCTTTTTTTTTTTTTTGGTTGCTCACTATCCATAAATCAATAGTGGTGGAAATTTTACTTCTAATTTTTTTAAAAACTCTTATAATTTTTGCTCTCTTATTGTCATATATCTTGAAGGCATCACTTTTGATTGTATTTCTAGTAGGACACCCGAACAATGGTTGGAGAGTAGTAAACTTTCCGAAGTTGATATAGTCAACCATAAAGAGCGAGCATTCATGCATTATGATCATAGAAATAAGTTTCTTTCTTCTCGTCTTTTGATCAAAAGTATGAGCCATTACATCACCCATTAAGTCGAAGTCAAAACCTTTTGTCTCATCTCTATAATTTTCCTTCTTGGACATCTCTTGAAGTGATCATGTAAATATTTAGCACCATTCTTTGACTTGCCTCTAATTTGCCTCTTGTAATAATTAAATTCGCACTGTTCTTCACCATTCAAAGTTTTCCTTATGAAATGGTTCCACACAACACTAAGTTATGATTTAGGAGAAAGATTGGAATCACTTTGAAGTTCACCCACGGTAGGTTGTGGAGATGAAGTTGATTTGGTCACTAGATTAGGTGGAGTGGAATTCAAAGGTGTTGGCGTAGGCCGATGAGAGCTACCTCCATCTATATGGCTTGTCATTTTCTAAAAATATACAATAAAAATCAACAAAAACAAAGTTAGATATAGAGGATGGAACTAAAAACAATTTGTTTCATGATCTATTTGGATAAAGGAAATTGCGTACATGAATAAAAAAAAGACATTATTTGCATTTGACAATCGAAAAAATAGAAAAATCAGTTGATTGTAGTGTAGTTGTCCACTTGTATTAATCTAACCAAATAGTTCAATACCTTCCCACTCAAAGCAAAATCTCACACTTCCATCCCAAATCCATAAAGGCACCATAAAAAAAAAAAAAAAACCTATGAAAACAGAACATATTTCAAATGCCTAGTTTAGAAGGAATACCTAAATGAAAATAAAGACATACTAAGGAAGTCTCTGCTTTCATTTACATTTTTTCTCAAGAAAGTTTACCTTATTATTCAAATTTAACTTTACTCGCATTTGCGATTGACTTTCTCTATATAAATAGTCACACTTATTTTATAGGGTTAATTTTGATAAAACAATTATTTTGAAATGTCTTTGAGCGAGTTACTAGTAGGATCACTCCACTAAACCAATTATATTAAAATAGCTTCTTATTTGTTGTTGGTAAGAAACTACATACTAAATGAGATTAAAAAAAAAAAAAGATGCCTTAACAACCGATTAAATATAAAAATTCAAACCCATCACCTTAGAATTTTCAACACAACCAACCAACCATTTGAGCAAAATTAACAAAGGGCATATATATATATATGAAGTGCAAACTAAATTAAAAAAGGTAATCGAAATAATCTTAAAATTGGTGAAGCTAGAAGAAACACAGAGCAAATGGTAGAATTATAATAAAAGAAAGTTTCCCCATCAAAGAAGAAGGAAAAAAAAGCCTTGTAACTCAAAACTCTTAATTCATACAATAAAATCCTCTTAATTCAATAGAATTAACTCTCTCCTAAATCTAAAAGTAAATTAGATTTGTGAGAGAGTTAATCTAAAAAACTAATTAGAAAAAAAAATTACATAGATATCGGTGGTGGTCGGTGGGTGGCGAGAGGACTATGATGGTTGGCATCGTGAAGGGATGTGGTAGTTAGTGTCACGGTAGGCTATGGTGGTGGCTTGTAGTGGTTGAGGGTGGATTCGATAGTATGTGGTGGTGGGTGGTAGGCCAAATGAGAGATAGATGAGAGAAAGTAAAGTGTAAATTATGTTTGTGTGTAAAACGGAAACCCTAATTTGTAGTCTCGAGTTTATATATATATATATATATATATATATATATATATGTTAGGTATAGTTCTAAGTTCCAAAGGGAAGGACGGGGCAAGGAAGGCAAATACCATCCATGTCCTATCTCCATTCAAAGTCAATACGAGGTGAGGCTCATTGGGCCGGATTAAATTGCCATCCCTACTAATACTAGTATTAGTCGAGCCATAACATATAATTCTTAACAAAAGATGGCAAACCATTAATGCTACAAATGCGCTTTATTTGTAGTCAAGAAACTTTTCATTGTAATATGTCTTTTTAATTATATCCCGCACCCAAATCGCTTTTGTTGGTATAGGTAAATTTTGAAGTCGAAGCTCCCGTCTCGATTAGGATTAGTTATATTTCTAACATGGAATGAAAATATCCGAATAAAAAAGAACATTTTGTTTCAAGCATCTCTAAAGTTAGGACCAAACCCTTAACATGGATGGAATATATACATATAAGAAACCCACTAATGGAGCGATGACTGGAAAAATTAAGGGTTATCGGTAGTGATTAGAGAATAACCAAAATAGTGTATGCTTTGCATAAGCATGGGAGCAAGCTTATATATATATATATAAGAAACCTACTAGTGGAGTGGTATTGGACAAATTAAGGGTTATCAATAGAGATTAGAAAATAGCTAAAATAATGTTTGTTTTGCATAAGCATGAGAGTAAGGTTAATATTTTTTGCTACAATCCGCTAAATATTTTATTCATATAATCGACAAGATTTAAGGCTATTAATCTAATTCAATTTGTAACCAATCCTTTTCTTTTATCATTGTGAATTGAAATATGAAACATTCATCTTTTATAAGTTAAAATAATTAATTTGTTGGCAACCTAATTTGAGTAATCTTGAAAATTAATGACCATGTTTTTATTATTATTGTAGTAAAAAGGGCTATTTTTAACATTTTATATATTTTGCTTTTTCCCCCTTGTTATAGTGATAGCATAAGAAATTTTATTAATAAATTATAATTTAACTAGTATTAATGCATTTTTTCTTTTTGAAGGGTTATGAGTTCGAATCTCTCCTTTATAACTAAAACCAAATATAATTACTTTTGCTTTCTCTTAAAATGATTTCACTCTTGTCTACTACATATGTTAATGAACATCATACCTTGCTCCTAGAAAATTCATAATAATTTGAAAATTTTCAAATTAACGATTGAATATGATTGTTGACATATTTTTCTAAATGGAAATAAATTTAGAAACCATTGATTTACATTATCATCATCATCATCATCATCATCATTATATTATAGTTTACTTCTATTTCTTCTATTTTCCTTGCCATTATTATAGAACTTCATATTCTTTTTTATTATAACTTTATTAGTCCTTTTTTAAAGAGCATTTCCAAGATTGATGGAATAAGCTAGCATGTTTGATTTGCTTTACCATTGCTCGATTTTTAAAATACTTCTTCCCACGAGATGATAGGAATAGGTCCGTGCATTCAATCAAGGTTGTTTTGCTTTGCTGTTTTTCTTGTTTTCTTTCTAGGATCTTCTTTGATGGTTTTTGGTAGTGGTAACTGCCATTTCTCTAGAGTGAACGGCTAGTCGAGTTGAGGAGGGAATCCCGGAAGTCTCTAGCCTTTATTACATAGGTTTTGGATCGACATGCACTATCATAGACAAATATTTTGGGCAAAATGTCCTTTGGTATGGTTTATGTAAATTAAAATCTTAGACTTTAAAGCATTCAAAATTTGTTTATAATTTTTTTTTAAAACTTGTTTGGAAAAAACTAATTATAACTTTTTTTTTTTTAGAAAAAAGAAATGACATGAATGAGCTACATGATTATTTAAGTTAGTAGTTAAGAAGTTAGAATTTTATTTTTTGATTAAAGAAAAGTTTTTACTCAAACTTAAAAATAACTTGATTTGATAAGACTCTACCTATCTCTCTCTCTCTCTCTCTCTAAAAAAATCATCCGTTACAACTTTTCATTCATTAGTTCTCCTTTTTCTTATTTTATTTTCTTTGTTTTGTTTTTTTCATTGTGTCAACATTTTAGATTTAAATTTAATTTATACATAAATTTTCTATTTTATTAAGGAGTTTTGTCTATAAACTAAGATATTGATGTTTCTTTGCTAGGTTGCGGTGAATATTTCTTATTGGTTGAAAAAAATTGATAGTTTTGACGAGTTTGGAATGGTTAAGATTTTCTCGTCAAAGGGATCTAGTACTACAATCTATTCTCTTGTTGATTTATGATGGTATTAAATTCAATTGTGTATGTGATGTGCAAAATAAGTCTCACCCTTGATAGTGTTCATCGAAAATTTTTAGTAAGTTTTTGTTAATGTTCGTAAAGAGACTATTTTTTATCCGAAAAATCATTATTGTAAAAAGATTTTGTCTATTATGAAATAATGAATGTCTATATGAATCTTCATATGTGTTTCATATCCTCACTATTCATAATTCTTAATGTGATTCAACTCACCATTCAATATGAAAAATTGAAAGTGGTGTTGCTATTGATTCAATAATCTATGTATTTTTAATTATTCATAGTTTCTTTCAATTCTCTTTCCAATTCGAAGCCTATAAATAGGCTTGATTGATCATTAGTTGGTGTATAAGTATTTTGTAGAGATTGAAAGAATTATTTGGAGTTGTTATCTCTTGTATTCGCTTTATTTTATAATTAATTTATTTTTCTATCACCTTTCTTTTCAATTATACTATTGTTGTTATTTTTTATAACACGTTATCAACATGAAAATCTAACCAATCGAGATAATAAACCATGAGGTATATATTTACCAAAAGACTCAATCATTGATTTCAATCATCGATTTTTTTTCTACAAAAGGGTTCTATTAAAAGATCTAAACTATATAGATCATCAAGAGATATGTATGTAATTTATCTTTTACTTTAAATCAAATAATACATGGAGTATACGTTTGAAAAACTTAAATAATTTAATAAATAGAATCTAATGATCTAATGTATGTTGCTTGAAAAAGCTTTAATTTTATTATTATGTTTGTTCTTATTTTCTAACATTATTATTATATATTGCATTATACAATTTTTACCATATCAAACCTCATAAACTTGATTTTGTGGCTCTTGATATTCCGAATAAGAATTATTGATTATGAGTGTTTGATTTTGAGAAAATAATCTCTACTTTTCATGCCTCGAATATGCTCATGTAGTAGCAATATTGAAAAAAAGATTTTAAAAATATTATGAATTAATTTCATTTTTCTAAATAAAATAACGAGCTATTGATGAAAAATTATGAATTCTCGTCCAATTGGTTCTACTCCATTCCCCGAAGCGAACATGACAACTTATGATAATTCTGGACATAAATGTGATCGTGGCCATAACCATTATCATGGTTGGAATAATTATCACATAATCGTGGTATTCATAATAATACACCTTACTACAACCTTATCACAAGAAGTAGACAAACATAGTAGTAATAATAATACACCTTATCACTAAATGTGGACAAACTATAGTGATCACAATAATACATCTTACCATCAAAAGTGGGTAAACTATAAATAAATAAAAATAAAAGTGGATTAAGCCATCATTTTGAAAATGAATGTTATTGGTATCTTATAAAGAGACATTGATCATGTATCCGTCGTATATCGAGACACCTTATTGAGATTTATCAAGCAACATTGAAAAGAAAGAGTAAAATATACGAGATCAATTTTATATATCAAAGTGATGATAATTGAAATTAATAACTTGTTAGCTTTTTTATTTATAAATAAGATGTTTTATATTTTATTATAATTTCGACTACATAGAGATAGATATAAATTTATTTTACTATTTATTTATTTATTTATGTGTGTGTATATATATATATTGTATTTATTTATTTATTTTGTGTTAATATTATATATGATAATATCAATCTAACAAAAAGCTCCGGAAGAGCAACTATATTATTACCCGAAAAGATAAATTTTGAAGGCTCTAGAAGAGTGAATATATTATTATTTGAAGAGAAAACTTTTAAAGATTCTAATAGAGTGAATATATCAGTACTTGATGTGAAAAAATTTAAAAGTTCCAGAATGGAAAATATAATATTATCTTAAATTATAATTTTTATTATAAATATTAAAATGTATCATCTTAGAGATCTTAAATAATGTTTTCAACAAGAGGAGCCTAATATAGGGATTAATATGCATAAGAAATATTATACTCTTTTTCAATCACTAGGATTTTTTTCCTATTGGTTTTTTCCTAGTAATATTTTAGCAAGACATATTCCTCATACAATGGACGATCAATGAAGAGTGTTATGAAATAATGAATATTCTTATAAATATTCATATACTTTTCATATTTCTACTACTTAAAATTGTTAATGTGATTTAATTCACCATTCAATATGAGAAACTAAAAGGGTGATGTAATTGATTCAATAATTTATATACTTTTAATTGGTCATAGTCATTTCAATTCTCTTCCCAATTTTGAAGCCTATAAAGAGCGAGTGATTTTTCATTAATTTCTATACAAGTATTTTGTAGAGATTGAGAGAATAATTTGAAGTTTTTATCCCTTTTTTTTTTATAGTGGATTTATTTTTCTATCATCTTTCTTTTCAATCCTACTATTGTTGCTATTTCTTTTACAATAAAAATAACTTTTTTCCCTTTTTTTTTAGATTCATTTTATTATTTTTGAAATTCATTTTTTTGACACGTGGTAGTGCACCCGCCATTATTGCTTGGAAAATTGATCGGAATCCTATTTAGGGAAACCATATTAAAAAAGTATCTAAAATAAAAAGATCAAATAAATGAATAAAATAAAAGAATTAAATTAAGAAAATATAAAAAATGTAGAGACAAAATATACAATTTATCCACTTTAGCTTTTAATCCATTTAGTTTCTTTATATTTGTATATTCATGTGTATAATTTTTTTAGTTATGATTTTCCATTTTTGTTCTAATTTTTTTTAATGAATATAGAATATTTCAATTTTTAAATATTTATTGTAATTAATTTTCTATTTAATTTATTTCAAAATTTGTCTTTTAATATAATAAAAAATATTTTTATAAAAGAAATGATAGCAATAATAGAATTGGAGAGAAAAATGATAGAAAAATGAATTCATTATAAAATAAAGTAAATACAAGAGATAAAAACTCTAAATAATTTGTTAAATCTTTACAAAACACATCTGCATAAACTAATGAACAAGTAGGCCTATTTATAGGCTTTAAGATTAAGAAGAAATTGTGAACCATTAAAGATGTATAAATAATTGAATAAATTACATCATTCTTTTAATTTCTCATATTAAATGGTGAATTGAATCACATGAGTATTAGGAATGTGAAATGATCATAGACATTCATTATTTCATAACACTCTCCCTTGAATGTCTATTGTACATAAAACATGTCTCATTAAAACCTTACTAGGAAAAAATCCTATGAAAAAAATCCTAGTAAAAAAAAAAGAGTACAATATTACTTTACGCATTAATTTCTATATTGGGCTCCCCTATTGAAAACATTATTTAAGATCTCTAAGACGACGTATTTCAATCTTATGAATCATCTTCTAAAAATTTATGGTAAGTAATGTCTTAGTGAATAAATCTATTGGATTGTTGCTTGAATAAATTTGTTGAACATTAATATCACCATTCCATTGAAGATCATGTGTAAAAAATAATTTGGTAATATGTGTTTCGTTCGTCACCTTTGATGTATCCTTCTTTTAATTAAGCTATGCAAACAGTATTATCTTTATACAATATTTTTAGAACTTCTTTGCTAGTGGATAAATTGCATGTTTCTTTAATATAATGGGTCATTGATTTTAACCAAATACATTCTCAACTTGCCTAATTAATTGCTAGTATTTTTGCATGGTTTGAAAATGTGACGGCTATAGTTTGCTTCATAGAATGCCATGATATAGTTGCATATTCATATGTAAATACTTAACCAGTTTGTGATCGAGCTTTATATGGATCAGATAAATAACTCGCATCCGCATAACCAATTAATCATGTCTTTAATTTATTGGAGTAAAAAAAGCTCATATCCATTGTTTCTTAAAGATTAAGTAATATATATTTAATTTTATTCTAATGTCTTTGTGTTCAAGCGTAACTCTATCTTGCTAAAAATTTATAAAAAAATATTATATCATGTCGGGTATTAATAGCAAGATACATTAATGCACCAATGACACTAAGATATGATACTTTAGAACCAAGTAGTTTTTGTTATCTTCTCAAGATCAAAAAAGGCTTTTTTGGATATCAAGTAAATGAACTAACATTGGGCTAGTCAATGGATGAGCTTTATATAGAACTAATCAATGGATGAGCTTTATATAGAATTTTTGTAGAACTTTCTCTATATAAATTAACCGATGAATAAAAATTTCATTCTCTAAGTGCTTGAATAGTAGGTCGAGATATAGTTACGTTGGAGTATAACTATATCTTGCTAAAAAATTTATAAAAAATGCTATATCATGTCGGTTATTAATGGCAAGATACATTAATGCACCAATGACTATAAGATATGATACTTCGGAAATAAGTAGTTTTTGTTATCTTTTCAAGGTAAAAAAAAGGTTATTTTGGATATTAAGTAAATGGACTACCATTAGGCTAGTCAATGAATGAACTTTATATAAAACTAGTCAATGGATGAGCTTTATATAAAATTTTTGTAGAAATTTCTCTATATAAATTAACCGATGAATAAAAATCTCATTCTCTAAGTGCTTGAATAGTAGGTTGAGATGAAATTTTATTTTCCAAGTTATTCACATCAAATTCTCTTTTTAGATAACTTATGGCACTTGGAATCTCTTCAGGAGTTCTAATAATATTTAAGTTACCAACATTTACAACAATTGTCACAAACCCCTTTCGAATAAAAATATATAAACAAATAGGGTTATTTTTATATTTTTTTCAATAAATAGTCATTGAAGTGATTATACCACATGCACACGAGGCTAGTAATAAAGAGTAGATATTGATATATATATATATATATATATATATGGATAAATTGAATTTTTTAAAACTAAAAAATAATAAAAAATACTAAAATAATCATGATAAAGATCTTTATAATTTAATAGAATTTATTTTCTAAAAAAAATTATTATTTGCTTCAAGCATCTAAAGTCCTTTTAGGACTTTCACACACACACACACACACATTAAGTGAATAAATAGATTTAGGCTCAAGATCCTTATTTAAAATATCAATTGTAACATTATATAATAATTATCAATGAATGTTTCTTTTCGAGTCTCATTTTCTTCATGTAGTGACATAATTTATCAAAATTTCTTGATTTTCCTCAAGCATTTGAGTTTATTCTGAAGCTTGTTATCAAAAGTATCTTGGATCGTTTTATCTACCTCTTTTATATTTTGATCTTTATTATTTTCTTTTTTTCTTTCGGAAATTTTTTTATCTTTAGAACTAATCAATCTTCCATGCATTATGCATGCTTTAGATTCATTTGTTATAACATTAATAGGTTGTCTTACTTAAATATTGATTCTAATAAGAGCATTTTTAATGGGTACAAGTGATTTAGTTACTCTCTTTGGATTAGAAAATGCATCCGGCTATTGATTTGCAAGAGTTTATAAATGAATTATCCTCTCGAACTTCAAGTTCACATTGTTCTGTACAAGGATCAAGATGATATAAAGATGAAGTATTCCATGTAATTTCTTTTTCGAACATTTTCAATCGCTTATTCTATTTATTTTTTCCTTTTAATGTTGAAAAAATTATTTCATCAAAATGACGATCAACAAATCAAGCCATGAAAACATCCCTCGTTAATGGTTCAAGATATTTAATTATAGAAGGAGATTTATATCCAATACATATTCTCAATCTCCTTCGAGGACCCATTTTAGTTTTCTATGGAGGAGTAATGAAGACATATATTGCACATCTAAAAATTCTTAAATAAGAAATATTAGGCTCATGACTAAAAATCAATCGAAAAGGAGAGAATTTCGATAACTTATGAGTTTGATGCGAATAAGTGTTGTTGCATGTAAAATTGCATGTCCTCAAACATAAATAGGGAGTTTTTTTTCATAAGTAATAGTTTAACTTTCAATTAGAGGCTTTTAATAAATGATTCTGCTAAACCATTCGAGTATAAACATGAGCAATAGGTGTTCAAGTTTTATTCTAATAGACATGTGATAATTATTTAATGTTTGAGAGATAAATTCACCAGTATTTTCAAGGAAAATTGTTTTAATAACATAATTTGAAAATTATGCTCGTAATCAAATTATTTTAGCTAGCAACCTTAAAAATACCAAGTTTCGAGTAGATAATAAGTATACATATAACCATCTTGTGGATGCATCTATTAAAATCATAAAATATCTAAATGGTCCACATGATAGGTAATTTGATCCACACATATCACCTTAAATATGTTCTTAAAATACTAGAGACTCAATCTCAATTTTAATTACCATCATTTTGATATATACTTATGGTATTCGCCTACTCTACCAAAGAATGACAATGCTTTCCACTTACCACTTGCCACGTTCATGGATGGAATTTGATTGGAGGAGTAGAAAGGTCTCCATTTCGGTCAACTTTTTGAAGTGTCGTTATTAAATGGAAGATGACAACCATGTGTCAAACCTGAATTAATTAAAGTTTCCTATTTGTTCACTCAATTGGATGGGTCCAAAGGCACTAGGAGGAGAGAAAAGAGAATTAAAATTTAGCCCTCCATGCCATTATCGTGCCGCAATTGATATATGCATGGATTTGTGGTCTTTCTCGGAAAATAGAGAACCAAGGACATGTTATCATTTGAATCATGGGGGCATCCATGCTAGTTTCGGGATGCAATTTTTTTTTAATTGTCTATTTTAATAAAGAGAATTTTGTATATAAAAAATAGTTGGATGATAGCTTGTAAGACAATCCAACTTTCGGACTCGAATATAAAAAAACTTAATAAATGATCTTATGTGTAATACTATTGCTTTTAATTATTATTATTTTTTTGTATTCTCTTAATAAAATTACTAAATCAAATAATTTAAAATCAATTCGTAAATTTCGAGTGAAGTCTCAATTTGTCTAGATATACCGTATTGCAATTTTGTAAAAATAATTATTTACAACGACTATCATCTTGATTGGACAATTCAAATCTATTAATCTAATTTATAATTAGAATAACAATGTCTAAATTGAAATTACAAAATTAAACAATTTACGTATAAGAAAAATAAGATTACAAACGTAACAATAGTCTAAAGAAGAACTCACACTTACTAACGACAAAAAGTGTTTTCAAATGGATACTCTAGACATGCCAATTGTTCAAAAATTCAACTCCCACAAATCACAATCACAAAAGGTGAATGCAAAATGAGAATAAAAAACCAATATATCTTCATTTTTTTAGTTTCTTTTTTCTTTTTTAATTTTTAGAGAGAATAACTGGACATGTTTTCTTTCTTCTTCTTTTTTTTTTCTAAAATTTATGTATTTAAATTTTGTAATAAAACATTAATAAAAAAAAGTGTGAAATAATAAGATTAAGTCAGGAGAAAAAACAAAGTAACACCTATCGTAAGCATGTATAGCTAATTGTACAATTTTTAATGCCATTTACCTAAAATAATAATAATAATAATAAAGAGAGATTAAGAGAGAAACTATATATAGAAGGACGAACTTAAAATGAAAAAAAGTAGAAAAACATAATTAAAAAAAAGTAGAAGAACTATTGCAATCATTAACCTAACAATTAATAATTAATGCTCCACTTGATTATTGATTTTTTTTTACTAGCATCATTATTAAAAGGTAATAAATACATGTAATTAACTTTGTAAAAGCAAAAACACATACAAAGTTTGTAAAACATACATTATTTACAATATCATTATAAACACATAGAGAGATGACCACGATACCGATATCGGTCGAGGCATAACATATATTTCTTAATAAAAGATGGCAAACCATTAATGCTACAAATGCACTCTATTTGTACTCAATGAACTTTTCATTATAATTTGTTTTTTTTTTAAATTATATCCCGCAACCAAATCGCTTTTGTTGGTACATGTAACACCCCCAACCTAAGACTTAGTAAGTCGAGAATATTATTGCCGTTGACTTACATTCGAAATGCAATAAATGCAAGCCAACAAGGCATTATATTTTTCCTATGATGTTATTAGGTATGGTCTACACCGCAAAAATCTATAAATGACGATTAGGTCCTACATTTTAGTCCATAGTACACTATGAATTTTCTGCATTTTATTATTTTATTTAAGTTACTCGGAATAAATAGTCTAGATATGTTACACTCGGTTTTCTTAAATTCCTTTTCTATTGAACCTTAGAAATTTATTCATTAATTTCCCATTACATGAATTTATTTTTCTTTTCTATTATCCTTATTAATTACTATTTATTATTATTATTTTCCTTTTATATTAGTTTCTTATTTCATTATTATCGTTAGAAAATAAGAAATCAATTTAAAGAAAACTACACTAACCATGGTTATACTATTACTTTACCATCAATATTTGTTTACATACAAACTAACTTTAGCATGCAAAGACCAGTTCAATGCTACATACTATAAAAATGGCTTATTGTCTATTTACATCCATCACTTTATAACTAGCTACTCATTTCTTCATAGCTTTAACTATCATATAGAAAAATGAAGCCATACCCAAAAGGTAAACTAGTACATCAAGTACTAAAACAGGAAAAGGTAAACTACTAATTTCCTTTTCTATTATCCTTATTAATTGCTATTTATTATTATTATTTTCCTTATTATTTTATTTTCTTATTTCATTATTATCGCTAGAAAATAAGAAATCAATTTTAAAAAAAACTACCCTAACCATGGTTATACTACTACTTTACTATCAATATTTGTTTACATACAAACTAACCTTAGCATACAAAGACCAATTCAATGCCACATACTATAAAAGTGGCTTATTATCTATTTACATCCTTCACTTTCTAACTAGCTACTCATTTCTTCATAACTTTAACTATCATATAGAAAAACGAAGCCATACCTAAAAGGTAAACTAGTATACCAAGTACTAAAACAACAATAGTATGAACAAGGTCCATATTCCAAGTCACATCCAATATACATACGACGCACGATCCTATCGGTAGTCAGCTCAAATATGAACATCACTATCCTTACCTGTATTATCTACACCACAAAAAACTATATGATCTATAGCTCGGTAAGTTAACCTATGCATGTTATGAATGTAAATGAAGTGCATGTGAAAACCATTTGTATGTTCATTTAAATTCTTTTTCATGTCATAAATTTTTCATCATGAATAATTCTAAAAATCTTTTCTCGCCTTTGGGCATGTCTCATAATAGGCACTTCACGGTTTCCATAATATGTCTAGCGAACTAGACCCATCTGCGAACGCTTCTTGCCAAGTCTCTAAAAGTGCATATTTGCGCTTACCCATTCCTCATCCATGAACCATAAATGGTATGGAAAATCGTTAAGCCCTCTTCATTAAAAATCATGAAAGTCATGAAAATTATATAACTATAAAATATTTTCAATTGCTATTGGAAAATCCTTGACTTAAAATCCTCTTTTGCATGACTTCGGATCATTTTCATAAACTTAGCATGTTCATGCATTTAATAATGCAAGTGCATTATGATTAAGAATTATTCTTTACATGCCAAATAAAATGCCATACACAACATAAATTTTAACTTTAATGATGCATTTCATAATGTTATAAAAATTCATTATCATTAAAAATCATGAAAGTCATGAAAACCATATTACTATAAAATGTTTCCAATTTCTATTGAAAAATCCTTGACATAATCCTTTTTTTTTATGACTTTAAATCATTTTCATAAACTTGGTATCTTCGTGCATATAATGCAAGTGCATTATGATTATGAATTATGCTTTACATGCCAAATGAAATGCCATACACAATGTAAAGTTTAACGCTAATGGTGCATTTGATAAAGTTATAAACATAGATTATCATAGGTATCTTACCTAAAAAATCATGACCAAGCATTCACGATTCACATTCCAATTATAATATCATCATCACAGAGTGGCATATCGAACCACATTTTAACATGGAACTGAATAACGGTATATATTCAAACTTTACGCAAACTTTCCATAAAAACACATAATCACACGAGCATCCAAATTCACATTTCAAGCACATGCGTCACATCAAAATCATTATGGAACCATCAATTATACAATTACACATTAAATTACATCAAAAACCCTAATTTGGGCCTAATAGGCAAAAACTTCAACTAAGTCAAACTAGACTAGTTTTTCATTTTGAACTAAATCTTCAATATTAATTCATATTTTTAGGCTATATTATCTTAGAATTAATCAATTTTACCCTTAGGAATAAAAAAAAAACCTAATTTCTTCCCTAATTGGGTCGAATATGGACCTTAAGAAATTGAGTGAAATTCTTTAATTTTTATGGAATTTCTCATTCTCATTCACCAATTCATACTTAACTAACTACTAATTAACTAATAGTTCATTAAGAACTCAAAGGAATCAAAACCCTAAAATTTAAGAATTTCACTCCTAGGAATGTACTCCTAGGAATTTCATGAAAAATTCTTCATTTTAAAATCAAATTTCCCCACTCGAATCATCAATTTATACATGAATAAAACATTGTCAAACAATAAAAAATTAAAGAAATCAAAACATCAAAAACCCCTAATTCCTAAGTTTGGGCCGAATACACTCTCCCTACTAACCCTATGAGATTTTGATTTTTCTTACTCAAATTTGAGCTTAATTAAAATATTTAGGCTTCAATTGCTCGAATTTTTGGCTTAAATTCATTTATCCCAAATTGACCTCACTAAGAACTCTAACCCTAATTTTCAAAATTAATTCAATCAAATCAAAATTAAGGGCTCAAACTTAGCATTAACATCACTTACAACATGCTTTTGGTGTAGGTGAGATTAACTTATCTAAGAAAGCTCCAAACTACCCTTGAAAGATTGGATTATGTTGAAACTTCTTTTCTTCCTTTTTCTTCAATATTTCGACCAAGCTCCTCTAAATTCCTCCTTGAAATTTTTTTACCTTCCAACTTGAAATTTAGGATTAATTAAGTAGTTTAGGATGTTTAGAAGTGGTTGGAAGTATTTTGGGTGAGAATTTTGATGGAAAATTGGAGAGAGTTTGCAAAGGAATTTTCTATTTTCCTCATATTTTCTAATTTTCTTGCATCGATATTTATAGGCTAAATTGGTGGAATTTTGACTCAATCTCTACCGTTAATTTGATGCTATCTTGGCCCTTGGTTTTTCTTTAAATCTCCTTCCTTCATTTGGATTAATTCCTATCCTTTTATTCTTCTTTTAATCTAAATCTTCCATCTAGCTTAATTATAGCCAACCATTGAACTAAAAGTTAAGATTAATTAACTCATTAAGTCGAGCATAGGAGGGGGGATTGCTTAATTTTAGTTCTCTAATTTCTAGAGTTTTTCATTAATTAGTCTTCCATAAGTTCTTCTTTTATTCAATTGATCACTTTAGACCCTTCCTTTAAAGTTTTTCTAACAAATATTTGACTCTTAAAATTCATATCTAATTTAATTTGAAAGTTTAAATTTTTAATTTTATGCAATTAGGTCCCTAAATCTAAAATTTTATTCCATACCTTTTCAAAATTCAATTTCTTTTCATACTAAATTCATATGCTTCCTAAGAGACTTTAATCATCATTCGTATAATTTTTATACACTCATTTAGGCCTTCAAATTAATTATTTTGTGTAAAAATATACTTTTTTCTATAGAAAATATTCCCTAAATATAGAAAAATTCATCTAAGTTTATAAAATATTCCCTAAATAATTTTTTTTATATCATTGGATAATTTTCTTATACCTTTAAAGCACTTAAATTAATTATCTTACCTCAACAACAATATTCATGCACAATAAAGTTCAAATAAAATATTCACATAATATCATAAAATTCATCCAAGTGACATTGAATAATCTAACACCCCTCTAGCAAATATTTTATGCAAATAAAACATTTTTCATGCACATTTATCATGCTTGAATTAAGTATTTCACATATCATAGATCAAAAAATCCATAAAATATTTATTGAGCATAAGCGGACTATCTTAACAACTCTTAATATTTCAGCACCCTTTTAAATATTATTCTATGCCTATAAAATATTTTTCATAGGCCTTTAACTTTTTTAAATTTATTAAATAACGGTTTTAGTAGGTATCGAGTATTACAAGTACGGGTAAATTTTGAAATTGAAGCTCTCGTCTCGGTTAGAATTAATCATATTTCTAACATAAAATGAGAATATCTAAATTAAAAAAAAACATTTTGTTTCGAGATCTCTAAGGTCAAGACCAACATAAGAAACCTCGCTAATGGAACGGTATTGGAAAAATTAAGTTGTGATTAGAGAATAACCAAAACAATGTATGTTTTGCATAAGCATGGGAGTAAGATTAATATTTTTTGCTACAATCTGCTAAATATTTTAGTCATATAATAGATAAGTTTTAAGGCTATTAATCTAATTCAATTTGTAACAATCCTTTTGTTTTATCATTATGAATTGAAATATGAAACATTCATCTTATACGAGTTAAAATTAGTTAATATTTTGGCAACCTAATCCGAGTAATTTTGAAAATTAATGACCTTTTTTTTTTATTGTAGTAAAAAGGGCTATTTTGAACATTTTATAGATTTTGCTTTTTTCCCCCTCGTTATAGTGATAACATAAGAAATTTTATCCATAAATTATAATTTAACTAGTATTAATGTCTTTTTTACTTTTGAGGGATTATGAGTTCGAATCTCTCCTTTATAACTAAAACCAAATATAGTTACTTTTGCTTTCTCTTAAAATGATTTCACTCTTGTTTATTACATATACGAGTGAACATCATACCTTGTTCCTTAAAAATTCATAATAATTCAAAAATTTTCAAATTAACGATTGAATATGATCGCTAACGTATTTTGCTAAATGAAAATAAATTTAGAAACCATTGATTTACATTATTATTATTATCATCATCATCATCATTATAAAAAATGGTTACAATTTACTTCGTTTCTTTTATTTTCCTTGCCATTGTTATAAAGCTTCATATTCTTTTTTATTATAACTTTATTAGTCCTTTTTTAAGGAGTATTGCTAAGATTGATGGAATAAGCTAGCATGTTTGATTTGCTTGACTATTGCTCAATTTTTAAAATATTTGTTCCCGTAAATGATAGGCATAAGGTCCCGCACTCGATCAAGGTTGTTTTGTTTTACTATTGTTATTATTTTCTTTATAGGATCTTTTTTTATGGCCTTTGGTGTTTTTGGTAGTGGTAACTCCCACTTCTCTTAAGTGAATGGTTAGGCGAGTCTAGGAGGGAATCCCGGAAGTCACTAGCCTCTATTGCTTGGGTTTTTAAGGGTCGATTTCAAGGTTGGTTCATCACCGCCCAAGACAATAAGGATTCGGCCCAAATAATCAACCACATTTAAATGCATGAGTACATGCTTTTAAATTAGAAGATGAAATTAATTCCTCCGTAATGCTATCCGGAATCGATTCCTTTTCCCGAGATGTGTTTTTCAAGCTTCATCATTTTGTTGTCATTTTTTCCTTTTCGGCTTGGATAAGGAAGGGCTTTTTAGGAGCCAATCTTGGATAGTATTGGATCGACATGCTCTATCATAGACAAATATTTTGAGCAAAATGTTCTTTGGTATGATTTATGTAAATTAAAGCCTTATACTTTAAATCGTTCATGTTATAAAAGAAATGACACCAATGATAGAATTGGAGAGAAAAATAATGAAGAAATGATTTCACTATGAAATAAAGAAAATAGAAAAGATAACAACTCTAAATAATTCTCTTAATCTGTACAAAATGCTTGTATCTCAACTAATGAACAATCAAGCCTATTTATAGGCTTTAAGATTAAGGAGATAATTAGATGGGAGTATAAACTATTAAAAGATGCATGAATTGCATCACCCTTTCAATTTCTCATATTGAATGGTGAATTGAATCACATTAAGAATAATGAGTAGTGAGAATATGAAATGATAATGGACATTCATTATTTTATAACACTCTCCTTTAAATTTTCATTGTACAAGGAACATGTCTCATTAAAACCTTACTAGAAAAAAACCCAATGGGAAATAATCCTAGTGAAGGAAAAAGAGTACAATATTCCTTGTACACATTAATCTCAATGTTGGCCTTTGGCCTCCCCCGTTGAAAACATCATTTGAAATCTTTAAGATAATTTATTTCAATCTTGTGAATCATCTTATCAAAAGTTATGGTAGATAATGCCTTAGTTAACAAATTTACTAAACTCGTCACTTGATCGAATTCTTTTTTTAATTGAATTATGTAAGCATCATTATCTTCATATGATATTGTTAGAACTTCTTTTGTTGGTAGACAAACTACATGTCTCTCGGTTATGATAAATCATTGATTTTAGCCAAACACATTCTCGACTTACCTCATAAATTGGTATTTTTGCATGGTTTGAATATTTAGCAGATATAGTTTGCTTCATAGAACGTCATGATATAGTTGTATCATTAAGTGTAAATACATAACCCGTTTGTGATTAAGTTTTATATAGATCAAATAGATAACCTACATCTCTCTAACCAATTAAACCCGACTTTGATTTATTTTAGTAAAACAAATACCATATCAAATTTTTCTTGAAGATAACATAAGAAATGTTTGATTCCATTCCAATATCCATATTGGAGTAGAACCGTGACTTGCTAATAAATTTATAGAAAAGACTATATCGAGTCGAGTATTATTAGCAAGATATATCGATGCATCGATGGTAGTAAGATAATGGTACTTTAAAACTAAGTAGTTTTTTGTTATCTTCTCGAGGTCCAAAGGGGTCTTCTTAGATATCAAATGAATAAAGTACCATTGGGCTAGTCAATGGATGATTTTTATATAGAATAATTGTAGAACTTTTTCTATATAAATTGAATAATGAATAAAAATATCATTCTCTAAGTGCTCGAACTGCGAGTCGAGATAAAATTTTGTTGCCCAAGGTATTCATATCAAATTCTCTTTTTAGTTAATTTATAGCATTTGGAATCTCTTCGGGAGTTATAATAATATTTAAATCATTATCATATATAGCAACCATCATAAACTCCTTTTCAAATTTCTTTATAAAAATACATATATAAATATGATTATTTTCATAACCTTTTTTAATAAATATTTATTGAAATAATTATACTACATGCACACAGAGTTAGTAATAAAGAGTAGATATTGAAAAATAAAATAAATAAATAAATATAAAAATTATAGCATAAATTGAATTTCTAAAAACTAAAACAATTATGATAGAGATGTTTATAATTTAATAGAATTCATTTCTCGAGAATATGTATTACATGTTTCAAGCATCTTAAGTCCTTCTAGGACTTTTATGTAGATATCATTTCAAATGAACAAATAAATTATGATCACATTTATTAAATGCATGCATATGATTTTTTTTCATATGTTTTGCTCGGCTACCGACATAATAAAATATAATTGCATCCGTTATAGGAGAATATGTCTCTTCATAATCAATGTCGGTTCTTTAAAAAACTCTTGTGTTAAAAGTTTTTCTTTGTATCTTATAATCTCATCTTTCTTATTTTGTTTTCACATAAATACATATTTGTATCCCACTAGCTTAACATCTTCGGGTGTTTTAGCTATGGGTTCAAAAACTACTCTTCCGTAAAAGAACATAATTCCGCTCGGATTGCTCTTTTCATTTAGACTAATCATCTCTATGTCAACATTCTTTAATAAATTTAGGCCCAAGATCCTTATTTTCATTCAAGATAACATGTAAAAATCTTATCGATAAATATTTCTTTTCGATCCCATTTTCTCTTTGTATTAACATAATTTATCAAAATTTATTGATTTTTCTCAAGCATTTGAGCTTCTTTTGAAGCTCGTTATCAAAAGAAAATTGAACTCGTTTTATCTACCTCCTTTATATTTTCATCTTGATTATTTTTCTTTCTTTTTTTAGGATTTTTATCTTTAGAATCGATCGGTTTTCCACGCTTCAAGTGTGCTTTAGATTCATTTGCTATAATATTAATAAATTGTCCTTCTAGGAAATCAATTCTAATATGAGAATTCTTAGTGGAGACATACATTTTAGTTACTCATTTAGAATATGAGAATGCATACGATAATTGGTTTGCAATATCTTGTAAATGAATTATCTTTTGAACTTCTAGTTCACATTGTTTTGTACCAAGTTAATATAAAGATAGAGTACTCCATGTAACCTCTTTTTCTAACATTTCCAATCGATTATTTTGTTTATTCTCTCTCCCTAATGTTGGAAAAACTATTTCATCAAAATGATAGTCGATAAATCGAGCCGTAAAAATATCTCTTATTCACGATTCAAGATATTTAATTATCAAAAAGGATTCAAAACCAACATATATTTTCAATCTCCTTTAAGTGCATATTTTATTTTATTATGGAGGAGCACCGTAGAGATATACTACAATGCTGAAAAAATTCTTAAATAAGAAATATTTGGCTCATGACCATAAACCAATTAAAAGGGAGAGAATTTCTAATAACTTATGGGTCCGATGCGAATAAATATTACTGTATGGAAGATTGCATATCCTCAAACATAAATAGGAAGTTTTATTTTAACTAATGGTTTAGCTATCAATTAGAGCTTTTTGATAAATGATTGTACTAACCTTTCTAAATATGAACATCAACAACAAGATGTTCAAAATTTATTCTAATAGCCAATCAATAATCAGTTAATGCTTGAGACATACATTCACCAAGCATTATCAAGGTGACTTGTTTTAATGGCATAATCTGAAAATTATGCTCGGAAATTAAATTATTTTCCAAGCAATCTCGTAAACGTCATATTTTGAGTAGATAATAAGCATATATGTGATCATCTTGTGAATGTATTTATTAAAATAATAAAATATTTAAGTGGTCCACTTGGTGGATAAATTGATCCACATATATCACCTTGAATACATTCTAAAAATAATGGATATTCAATCTCAATTTGGCTTGGTGATGGCTTAATTATGAATTTACCTTGACAACATACGGACCATGAAAATTCATTAAATTGAAAAATCTTCTGTCTCTTCAATAGATGTCCATATGATTTTTTAATAATTTTTTACATCATGAAAGACCCAAGGTAACAGAACCGGTCATGTCACATAATAAAAGTATTTGAAGTAGTAAACTTCGGTTTACTATAACATTTGTTTTAATCATTCTAATATTTGTAATAAAGACTAGATGAGAAAGCAAATAAATTTTTCAATACATATTTTCTACTTCGTATAATTATTATAATAGATAAGTATTCACTTTTGCTATCTTGATATGATATCAATTTATATGAATATCTTTGAAATTTAACAAATTTCTATGAGACTTTGAAGAGAATAGTACATCATTTATAATAAAATTCATCCTTTAATATAATAACATATTTGCTCTTCCGGAGCCTTTAAATTAGTCACTTCAAGTAATAATATATCGACTCTTCTAGAGCTTTTAAAAGTTATCTCTTCAAGTAATAATATATTCACTCTTCTAAAGTTTCAAAAATTTATCTTTTCGAGTCATAATATAATCGTTCTTCTAAAGCTTTTTGTTAAATTGATATTATCAAATATAATATTAACATAAAATAAATAAATAAATAATATTTTCATAACTATAAATAAATAAATAGTAAAATAAATTTATCACTATCTCTATGTAATAAAAATTATAAGAAAATATAAAACATCTTATTTATAAATAGAAAAGCTAATAAGCTATTAATTTCAATTACTTCTATTTTGATATATAAAATTGGCTACTATATTTTACTCTTTTCTTTTTCAAAGAGGTTTAACAAGGCTTAATGAGGTGTTTTGGTGTACGAGCAAGTACACGAACAATGTTTATTTATACCATATTTATAACATTCATTTTCGAATACCGACTTTAAATATTTTCATTCTTTTCTTCTTTTCATAATTATCCATTTCTAGTGGTGAGATATAATATTATGGTCTTCATGATTATAATGACAATTATTTTGACAACGTCCATGGCCATGACCACATTTTCGTCCATGTCTAAAATTATTATAAATTGTCACTTCACTTCGGGGAATGGAGTAGATCCAATTGGATGAGATTTATTCTTTTTCATCAATAGCTTTTTATTTTATTTAGCCACGAACAAGTATGAAATTGATTCAAAATATTTCTTAAACTCTTTTCCTCGATATGCTACTACATGAGCATATTAGAGATATGAAAAGTAGATGATATTAACTCGAGCATCAAGCACTCATGATCAATAATTCTTGTCCAAAATTTCAAGGCCCACAAAATCAAATTTTCCGATACTTGATATCATTAAAATTGTATATTGCAAAGTATAATAACAATATTAAGAAATAAAAACAAAATATCATGATAAAATTTAAATAAAAAATATAATAATAAAATTTAAAATTTTCAAACAATATATATTATATTATTAGATTTTATATATTAAATCCTCTAAGTTTTTAATATATATATTTTAAGTATCATTAGATTTAAAGTACGTGATAAATTAGATACATACCTCTTAATAATCTAAATAATTTAGATCTTTTGGTAGAGCATTTATGTAGACGAAATCCAATGGTTGAAATAATTAATTAAGCTTTTTGGTAGATACATACCTCATGGTCTATTGTCTTGATTGGTTAGAGCTTCGTGCTGATAGCATGTTATAAAAGAAATGGTAAAAATGATAGAATTGGAGAGAAAATGATGAAGAAATGATTTCACTATGAAATAAAGAGAATAGAAAAGATAACAACTATAAAAAATTCTCTTAATCTCTACAAAATGTTTGTATCTCAACTAATGAATAATCAAATCTATTTATAGGCTTCAAGATTAAAGAGAGAATTGAAATGGAGTATAAACTATTAAAAGATGCATGAATTACATCATCTTTTTAATTTCTCATATTGAATGGTGAATTAAATCACATTAAGAATAATGAGTAGTGGGAATATGAAATGGTCATGGACATTCATTATTTCATAACAATTCAAAATTTGTTTACAAATTGTTTAAACTTGTTTGGAAACAACTAATTACAACTTTTTTTCTTTTTTTTAGAAAAAGGAAATGACATGAATGAGTTGTATGATTATTTAAGTTAACGATTAAGAAGTTAGAATTTTATTTTTTGATTATAGCAAAGTTTTTACTCAAACTTAAAAATAACTTGATTTGATCAAACTCTACTCGTTTCGCTCTCTCTCTCTCTCTCTTTTGTGCTCTCTTAAAAAAAATCATCTGTAAGAACTTTTCATCTCATTAGTTCTCCTTTTTTTCTTCTTTTGTTTTCTTTGTTTTGTTTTTTTAGTGTGTCAACAATTTAGATTTAAATTTAATTTATACATAAAGTTTCTATTTTATTAAGGAGTTTTGTCCTTAAACTAAGATATCGATGTCTTTTTGCTTGGTTATGGTAGATATTTCTTATTGGTTGAAAAAAATTGATGTTTTTTACAATTTGGAATCGTTAAGATTTTCTCGTTAAAGGGATCCGACACTCGCAATCTATTCTCTCATTGATTTATGATGGTATTAAATTCAATTGTGTATGTGATGTGAAAAATAAGTCCCGACTCTAGATAGTGTTCATCGAAAAGTTTCAATAAGTTTTTGTTAATGTTCATGAAGAGACTATTTTCTTTTCTAAAAAATCATTATTGTAAAATAATTTTGTCTATTATGAAATAATGAATATCTATATAAATGTTCATATGGTTTTCATATCCTCATTATTCATAATTCTTAATGTGATTCAATTCACCATTCAATATGAGAAATTGAAAGTGGTGTTATAATTGATTTAATAATTTATGTACTTTTAATTGTTCATAGTCTCTTCTAATTCTCTTTCCAATTTTGAAGCCGATAAATAGGCTTAATTGGTCATTAGTTGGTTTATAAGTATTTTGTAAAGATTGAGAGAATTATTTGAAGTTGTTACCTCTTGGATTTATTTTATTTTATAGTGAATTCATTTTTTATCATCTTTCTCTTTAATTCTACTATTATTGTGATTTTTTTAATACGTTATCGATATGAAGCTCTAACTAATCAAGATAATAGACCATGAAGTATATATCTATCAAAAGACTCAATTATTTATTTCAATCATTGAATTTTTTTCTACATAAGTGCTCTATCAAGAAGATCTAAATCATCTAGATCATCAAGAGGTATGTATCTAATTTATCTTTTACTTTAAATCAAATGATACATGGAGTATACATTTAAAAAACTTGAATGATTTAATATATAGACTCTAATGATCTAATATATGTTGTTTGAAAAAGCTTTAATTTTATTATAATGTTTTTTCTTATTTTCTAACATTATTATTATATATTGTATTATAGAATTTTTACATATCGGACTTTATATACTTGATTTTGTGGCTCTTGATATTTCGAACAAAAATTATAGATTACGAGTGCTTGATTTTGAGAAAATAATCTCTATATGCTCCTACAGTAACAATTGAGAAAAAGGTTTTAAAAATATTATGAATTGATTTCATATTTCGAATAAAATAACAAGCTATTGATAAAAATCATGAATTCTATTCAACTAGTTCTACTCCATTTCATGAAGTGAACATGACAACTTGTGATAATTCTAGACATAATTGTGATCATGGCCATAACCATTTTCATGGTTGGAATAATTATTGCATAATCATGGTGTTAATAATAGGTGTACTACATGCAGTAAGTGCTCTATTAAAAGATCTAGATTATCTAGATCATCAAGATGTATGTATCTAATTTATCTTTTACTTTAAATCAAATGATACATGGAGTATACATTTGAAAAACTTGAATGGTTTAATATATAGACTCTAATGATCTAATGTGTGTTGTTTGAAAAAACTTTAATTTTATTATAATGTTTTTTCTTATTTTCTAGCATTATTATTATATATTGTATTATAGAATTTTTACATATCGACTTTATATACTTGATTTTGTGGCTTTTGATATTTCGAACAAGAATTATAGATTACGAATGCTTGATTTTGAGAAAATAATCTCTATATGCTCCTACAAGTAGCAATTGAGAAAAAGGTTTTAAAAATATTCTGAATTGATTTCATATTTCCGAATAAAATAACAAGCTATTAATAAAAACCATGAATTCTATTCAACTAGTTCTACTCCATTTCATGAAGTGAACATGACAATTTGTGATAATTCTAGACATAATTGTGATCGTGGCCATAAGCATTTTCATGATCGGAATAATTATTGCATAATCATAGTGTTAATAATAATACACCTTACTACAAAAAGTGATTAAACTATAGCAGACCATAATAATATCCCTTACCACTAGATGTGGACAAACTATAGTGATCACAATAATACATCTTACTAGCATAAGTGGACAAGCTATGAAAAAAAATAAAAATAAAAGTAGATTAAGCTATTATTCTGAAAATGAATGTTATTGGTATCATATAAAGAGACATCGATCGTGTTTCGCTATATGTTGAAACGCCTTATTGAGCTTTATCAAGCAATATTGACAAAAAAAAAAAAAAAGTAAAATATAAAGGCCAATTTTATATATCAAAATTATGGTAATTGAAATTAATAACTTGTTAGCTTTTCTATTTATAAATAAGATGTTCTATATTTTCTTATAATTTCTATTGCATAGAGATACATATAAATTTATTTTACTATTTATTTATTTGTGTTTATGGAGAATATATATATATATATTTACTTATTTTGTATTTATTAATTTAATTATCTATTTTGTGTTAATATTATACATGATAGTATCAATATAACAGAAAGTTTCAAGAGAGCAATTAGATTATTATCTCGAAAAAATAAATTTTGAAGACTCTAGAAGAGCAAATGTATAATTACTTGAAGAGAAAACTTTTAAAGACTCTACAAGAGTGAATATATTATTACTTGAAGTGACGGAATCTAAAAGCTCCGTAATGGCTAATATAATATTATCCGAAATGAAAAATTTTATTATAAATGATGCATTATTCTCTTTAAAGTCTTATAGAAATTTATTGAGTTTAAAAGATATTAGTCTAAATAGACATCATATCAAGACAAAAAATATGAAAAATATTGAATTCTTGAATGTTTTAATTGCATCGGATAGAAAATAAGTATGGGAGAAATTACCTATTGTCTCTTCGATCTTTATTACAAACATTGGAATGATTAAAACAAATGTTATAGTAAAATATAAGCTTACTAATTTAAATACTTTTATTATATGGCATAATCGGTTAGGTTATCCTAGGTCTTTCATTATGTAAAAAATTATTAAAAATTCATATGGACATCTATTGAAGAACTAGAAGATTCATTAGTTTGATGAATTTTCATGTTTTACATGTTCTCAAGGAAAATTGATTATTAAGCCATCACCAAGTAAAATTGAGATTGAATCTTCAGTATTTTTAGAATGTATTCAACATGGTATATTTGAATCAATTCTTCCACCATGTGGATCATTTATATATTTTATGGTTTTAATAGATACATCCATAAATTATTCATATTTATGTTTATTATCTACACAAAACATGATGTTTTTTAGATTGATAGCTCAAATAATTCAATTACGAGCATAATTTCTAAATTATGCTACTAAAAAAATTCACCTTGATAATACCGGTGAATTTATCTCTAAAGCATTAAATAATTATTGATTGGCTATTAGAATAAAGGTTGAACAACTTATTGCTCATGTTCATACCTATAAATGTTTAGCGTAATCATTTATCAAAAAGTTTCAATTGATAGCTAAATCATTATTTATAAAAACAAAACTCTCTCGTTTATGTTTGGAGACATGCAATCCTACATGCAAGCAATACGTATTTGCATCGGACTCATAAATTATAAAAAATTCTCCCCTTTTAATTGGTTAATGGTCATTAGCCAAATATTTTTCACCTAAAAATTTTTAATCGTGCAAGTATATATCCCTAGTGATCATCCATAATGAACTAAAATGGGCCATTAAAGGAGATTGAGAATATATATTAAATTTGAATCCTCTTCAATAATTAAATATCTTGAACCATGAACTAGGAATATTTTTACAACTCAATTTATCGACTCGCCATTTTGATGAAACAACTTTTCCAAGTATTAGGGAGAGAGGATTAGCAAAATAAGCAATTAGAAAACAAAAAGGTATTACATAGAGTACTCTATCTTTATATAATCTTGATCCTTGTACAAAATAATATAAACTAGAAATTTAAAAGATAATTTATTTACAAAGTATTGCGGACCAATTGCCAAGTACATTATCAAATTCGAAAAGAATAACTAAAATATATGTCCCCGCCGAGAATGCTCATATTAGAATTCATATCCTAAAAGGATAATTTATTAATATTATAGCGAATGAATCTAAAGCATGTCTAAAGTATAAAAGACCAATCGATTCTAAAGATAAAAATTCTCAAAAGAAAAATACAAATAATCAAGATGAAAATATTCACAAAAAAGTATAAAATATTTATGATAATAGGCTTCTAGAATATGTCCAAATGCTTGAGAACAATCAAAAGACTTTGATAAATTATGTCAATACAAGAAAAAAAATAGAATCGAACAAAAGTATTTATTGATAACATTTTTGCATATAATAGTGTAATTAATATTTTAAATGAAAATAAGGATCATGATCCTAAATTTATTGAAGAATATTGACATAGAGATGATTGGTCTAAATGAAAAAACCAATCCAGATAAAATTATATTTCCTTAAAATGAGTAGTTTTTGAATCCATAGTCAAAACATCCGAAGATGTTAAGTCAGTAAAATAAAAATGGATTGTTGTGTAAAAACAAAAATAAGAAAGATAAGATTGTGAAATACAAAGAAAGACTTGTAACACACGAGTTTTCGCAAAGACTCGACTTTGACTATGATGAGACATATTTTTCTCGTAATGAATGCAATTATATTTCCTTATCTCATAAAACTAGCAAAATATATGAAAAATTTTATATGCATATATTTAATAGATGTGATCACAACATATTTGTTCACTTAAAATGATATATTTATAAAAGTCTTAGAAGGACTTAAGATACCTAAAGCATGTAATATACATTTCTAAGAAATGTTTTCAATTAAATTATAGAGATTTTCATAATGATTATTTTAGTATTTGTTTTATTATTTTAGTTTTTAGAAATTCAATTTATATTATTCTTTTTATATTTTTTTTATTTTTCAATATCTACTCTTTATTACGAACCTCTGTGCATGTGATATAATCGCTTCAATGATTATTTATTGAAAGAAAGTTATAAAAATAACCCTATTTGTTCATGCATTTTTATTCGAAAAGAGGTTTGTTATATATGTTGATGATTTAAATATTATTAGAATTCCTAAAGAGATTTCAAATGCCATAAGTTTTCTAAAAATAGAATTTGATGTGAATACCTTGAAAAAACAAAATTTTACCTTGACTTGCAATTCGAGCACTTAGAGAATAAGATTTTTATTTATCGATCAATTTATATAGAAAACGTTCTACAATAATTGTATGTAAAGCTCATCCATTGACTAGCCCAATGGTAGTTCATTTATTTAATATCCAAAAAGATTATTTTTGACCTCGAGAAGATAACAAAAAACTACTTAGTCCCGAAGTACCATATCTTAGTGCTATTGGTGTGTTAATGTATCTTGCTAATATTAGCCAACATGATATATCATTTTCCGTGAATTTATTTGTAAGATATAATTCTACTCCAATACAAAGATATTGGAATGAAATGAAACATATACTACGTTATCTCCGAGGAACAATTGATATGGACTTATATTATTCCAATAAATAACAAACATAATTAATTGGTTATGCATATGCAAGTTATTTATCTGATCCACATAAAGCTCGATCACAAACTAGTTATGTATTTATTTATGGAAATACAACTATACCATGAGTTCTATGAAGCAAACTATAGTTGCTACATCTTCAAACCATATAGAAATACTAGCAATTCAATAGGCAAGTCGAAAATGTATTTGGTTAAGATCAATGACCCATCATATTCGAAAGACATGCAGTTTATCCACTAGCAAGGAAATTCATACAATATTGTATGAAGATAATACCGCTTGCATAGCTTAATTAAAAGAAAGATATATCAAAGGTAATATAATGAAACATATAGTACAAAAATTATTTTTTATATGTGATCTTCAATGGAATGATGATATTAATGTTTAAGAAATTTGATCAAGCACAATTCAGCAGATTTGTTCACTAAATCATTACCTATCACGAACTTTCGAGAAGATGATTCACAAGATTGGAATATGTCATCTTAGAGATCTTAAATAATGTTTTTAATAAGGGGAGCCCAATATGGGATTAATGTGTATAATAAATATTCTATTTTCTTTTCTTTATTAAGATTTTTTTCCTACTAGGTTTTTTTTTCTAGTAAGGTTGTAATGAGACATATTTCTTATACAATGGACATTCAAGGAGGAGTGGTATGAAATAATGAATATTCCTATGCTTTTCATATCCTCACTCGCTCATAATTCTTAATATGATTCAATTCATCATTCAATATGAGAAATTAAAAGTGCTATCGCAATTGATTCAATAATTTATGTATTTTTAATTATTTATAGTCCCTTCCAATTCTCTTTCTAATTTTGAAATCTACAAATAAGTTTGATTGTTCATTAGTCGATGTATAAGTATTTTACACTTTATTTTATATTAAATTCATTTTTCTATAATTTTTCTCTTTAATTCTACTATTGTTATTATTTCTTTTATAACATTGTCTAATATTTTCAATATAACACGTTTCAATTTTTCTCCTAATTTTTAGTATAATTATTCCATAAAAAATAGTGATGTATTTTTTGATTTATATCATCAATAAAATACTATCTTTTATATAAAACTAAAAAAATAAATCTAACACTAACTCTCCTCCCTTGCAAGTTTGAGCTATTACCAAGTTAGACTTCCCCACTAACATGATAATGTTTCCGTATGCTGGTTGGTATGCATATTTCCAATGTTCAATTGGGCCCTTAAGGCCTGAGTGGAATTGTAATTGAACTTGGCCCATTTTCCTTAAAACAAAATCTTGGAGAGCATCAACGTTGAATATCGCTTGTGGAATTTTGAACATTTTTTCATCATCCCTGTCGCTTGCTCTGTTGTTAGAAATGGATCGATCTCAAATTCTCCTTATAGGCTTACCAATCTTTCTGTTTTGCTCAGACATTCTAAATCTCTTCACATCACCACCACCACCTCCAAAACCAACTCAAAATGATCACCACAACATCCATCAATTCCAAGCAAAACCCCAACAAATTCTCCAAAAACAGCCACTTCAATTTCCAACACGGGTATCTTTAAACTTCACAAATTCTCTGTTTTCACATGATGTAAAGTGGGCTTGCTTTCTTTTTGACAATCTTTATGTTTTAATGAAATGCAGAAACCAAGCACCGCCATTGGTGGATCAGGCAATGCGGGGTTTGGTAGCATTATTAACATTAACTTTTGTGTTTCTTGTTCTTTCAGGTCTTTTCCATTCTCTACTTGTTCTGTTTTCTTCCCATTGTTATATTACGCTGAAATTGTTTAATTTTTCTTGGTTTTGAGTTGCATTAGTAATGATTGATTATTAATTATTTCTCGTAAGTCTGTGACATAAATAATTTATTTTTTATAATTAAATGTAGTACAAAAGGAGGTATATCTTTCCCATTCCTGTGGAAAAAAATAAAAAGTAATATTAATTAGTTCCAGTTTTTAGTTTTTAGTTTTAGGATTTGTGGTTGTACGATTACTATGTTTAATCCTTGTTTTTTTTTTCATTATATTTAATATTCACAGATAAGCTGTGTTGCTTTTTGGCAGAGGAACTGCAGTGACTATGAAAAATATGTTGGAATCGGAATTTCCTGGGATACAGGTTATTTTGGCAAACCATCCTGCTCCACTTCCGAAGCGCCTACTCAGCAAAGTCGTTCCTGTTGTTCAGTTTGGAATACTTGGGATAATAATGGCAGGCGAACAAATTTTTCCAAGGTTGGGATTTGCAGCTCCACCTCCATGGTACTACTCCTTACGTGCAAATAGATTTGGAAGTATCGCTAGCACTTGGCTCTTTGGAAACTTCGTTCAATCATTCCTTCATAGTTCTGGTGCTTTTGAAGTATATTGCAACGGTGAATTGGTAAAGGCATTTCCTTTTCTAATGATGCATGTTAACAGTTCACCTGAGCCAATTTCCTTTCCCTTTGATGTTTTGAATGATAACCACAATTTTAGACTTAGGAGGTGAAAACCTTGAATATCTATACAAAAGTTGTTAGGATGGTTTGTAGGAATAAATGTGGCATATGTTAAGAAAAATGTTTTGCTTTGTTTTCTCATCATTGCAGGTTTTCTCCAAGTTGATGGAGCGTCGTTTCCCTGGTGAAATTGAGTTGAGGGATCTTGTTGGCAGAAAACTTGCCCACAGAGGATTTGTTCAGGACAATGTAGAAGATCTCGGGTCCTAGTGAGTGTTACAAGGAGGCTATTGACTCAAATTTTCGATATGAGTTACACTTACTCACGTATATGATGCAGTAAGCAGGTTCATGAATGATGCAGATGGTCCTGCATCTTTCTGCTTCCGTTCGTTCCTGAGGCAGACAATAACACTTGGCATGGGCTTCCAGGTCTTCTGAAGGTTTATTTATGTGTTTGTCTCTTGAACTTTTTATCTCCCATCCTTTTTCAGATTTAGATGGCCTTCAGAGGTTGCTCTGTGATGCTACATTTGTACAAGTTCAATATCTTGGCGTAAGCCTCACTATAATATTGCCTTGTTTTTAACATGCTCTTTGACAACTTCTGGTACATTGCCCTTGCACACAGGGAATTTTCATTTCTCATCTGTATGGTTCTTACAGGTCGTATGTGTTTAATTTTTCCTGGGATTGGGGGGGGGGGGGGTGGGGGTTGTTGGGGGGTTTGGGGAATGAAACATAAAGTGTGAATCCAAGAATGAATAAACCATTAAAGAACAGGTTCTCTTCATGGCATTGGTAATTGGGAGGTTCTGTGGCTCTGCCAATGTCAAAGGTTCAGGTTTAGTTGGAGCCTGGAAGACAGCTGCGTTTAGAATGTGAAACCCAAAATCATCTGTAGAAATGCTAGCACAGTCGAAACTTCATCTTAGATATTATTAAAGTGCAGATTTTTAATTTTCTTCAAAATTACATGCCACAAATCACATTATAGGTGTGATAATTATCTCCTGTTGGTATCTTGGTGAAATCTCACCATGCACAAAAGGGAATAAACAAACAGGAAGGAAAACCCAAAAAACTGTCAGATAGCTAGCATATCAGGCCTATATTTCTCATATTTGCCACCATTTTCGTTTCTCCATTTTCTTGAGAAGTTCATTTGCCAATGATGCATAGTCTTCTGATCTACCTTCCAGCTCTTCAGCATCATTGCCGATTTTCTTATGCAATTATATATAGAATTGCACAACAACAACAACAACAACAACAACAACAACAAAAAAAAAAAAAAAAAAAAAAAAATCATTTAGCACTTGGTCTAGAAGATAGGCCGCTTGTGTATAACAATTTAGAAGGCAATATATTGTAAATTGTCTAGGAACATATGAAGACTGAAGAAAATTGGGGAAATTCAACCGTGAAAGCAAAATTTATTTTCCAAATCTTTTGTTAAAATCTTACCTCCAGCTTTTCCTGCCTTTCGACCAGCTTGTGTCTTGCACTAGTAGCCAGAGAAGAGGCATCCTGAATCATTTACCAAACCAGACGAGCACAATCAAAATTAAAAAGGCTGTCGTTGGCCTTACGAAGGAAGATTTGGTTAATTGTAAACCAACATACAGGGATTACCTTGGATTTTCTATATTTAGCTACGATTTCCTTAAGGTTCCTACTTCTGGGCTTTGTGTCTCCACCAGAACCTAATAAAATTTCCCTTTCCTTTCTCTTTTCTGCAATGCAAAATCAGAAATGATTTGTTCAATAATCCATATAAGTTATTAATGCACAAGAAACTCAGATTTACCTCTCGTTTTATTTTGAGATTCATGGGATGATTTGGTTGCCATGAGCAAGTTCGTGTGTTTCCTTATCAGTTACGATAAAGGAAACATATGAACTGAGAGAGAATGATGAAAAGGACGGAGTTTTGGGTATATTAACTTTTAATTAGCTCCACAAACCTGTGGGCTAAATTAAGGCCCGCCCTAATTAGCATGGTTTAAAGCTACACAAGCCTATATTAATCTCCACAACTTCCTGAGTCCTCTAATAGAGTAAAAATTGGCCAATTTGAGCCATTTTTAGCCCTGATTTTCTTTGATAATCCCAGGGGCAACTACCTTAAGTAACACGGCCAAATGCGCAATTTCACAAAAGTAAATTAGAGAAAACTGCTGCCATCCGTTTCAACCTGCTTGTCCTCCTGCTAGAACCTTGTCATGGAAAAAAAGATAGAGAGGCCACAATCGTGGAAACAGCAACAAAGCAAAAGTCGTACATCTATCATTATTGCTGGGTTATTGCTGAGGAATACCCGCTCCATTTAACAATTTGTTTAGTTTCTCTCAGTTAACGAATGGGCAGAATAGGTTTCAGTGAAATCCATCTCTTTTTATTTCTATAAAACAAAATTTCTGTACAACAAATGAAAATGACAAAAAACGCGGCAAGCATCTGTGTTTTATAAAATTGCACAAAAAAAAGTATATTAACTGCACTCAGATAAATTAATGTGCATTAGAGATCTAAAAACTCATCCTAAAACTGCCTGTTAAAATCCCAGTTGCCAGAGTGAAAGCAACTAAACGGGCACAAACAATCCAAACCTATGCCAACAAGCCAGACTTTTATTTTGTTCATATTTGCCACCATTTTCGATTTTCCATCACCTTGACAAGCTCATTTGCCAGTGATGCAAAGTCTTCCGCCCCACTTTGGAGCTCTGCAGTGCGCCTGCTCATTCTCTGATACAGATAATGACAAAAAGATAACTTTCAGAGGTCATTAAGACAAGATAAAACTATGTAAAGTTAACAGATCTAGAAGGATAAGCTGACATTCACTAACTCATCCCTGAGACATAACCAAGGTATTCTACAGGGCAATTAATAAAACAATGTAATTGTAGAGTGGGTTTTTCAGTTGGCTTTGCAAACAAAGAAGACAGCATATAGGGTAACACAGGAGGGAAAACTCCTAATTCATTGCTGCCAATAGAGTTGGAATCTTCTTATTTTTCTCATCATTGCCACTCAACAAAATCCACAAGTTGGTTTAGCTTTAACAAAGTAGAAGCAATTTATCCATTTCAAATACCAAAGCATTCTCACAGTAATATTAAATTCATAATGTCTTACTTCAAGTTTTTCCTGCCTCTCTACAAGCTTGTTTCTTGCATGTGCAGCAGCAGAAGAGGCATCCTGAAAACAGTAACCACGTCAGACAAGGCAATCCATTGAAACCACCGTTACCATGGAGGAGACAAGTTGATCACAGGAAATTACCCCAGCTTTTCTATATTTAGCCATAATTTCTTCTGGTGTCCTAAGTTTGGGCTTCATATCATCAGCCACACCTAACAATTGATCCCTTTCTGACCGCTTCTCTGGAGTGCAAAAACTGTATTGTTAAATAACCAACATCAGTTAAAACATGATTAACATGTGGGAAAGCCAAATATACCTCTCTTCATATGCTTCACTCCTTGCAATGAAGTAGTTGCTTTGGTTAGCGAAGGCTCATCTATCTCAATGTCATCTGCACAAGGAAAGCATTCAGAATGGGAGAGAAATTGAAAGAAAATACTATGATAGAGATATAGACTGGCAAAAACTTGTATTAAGCTCCACAAACCTATATCAAGCTCCACAACTTCCTGACTGTCTATTGCAGTTGGAGACGAATCTGAGAATGGTTGCTTCAAAAAACACCCTCAAGATGACTAAAATTGGATTTGGGACTTGGAGTAACATCCACACTGTGGTCTACCTTCCCCCTTTAAAGCCTTTGACAATGCCTCCGAGAATCCCAGGTTTGGTACCCTGTAACAGCATAGATAAGCCACAGAAGCAAAATGATACTTAATATAAATCTCACAGAGATGTTAATAATTTGAACCTGCTTCTTCTTCTGATTTGAGGAGAAATCAAAGGCAGCCTCGGCGGCAGCAGCAAGTAGCTTATCATGAAGACATGGAAAAGACTCTGGGATCCTACAAAGAGCATTGCAGGTCTGTCAGACATTTGATTTCATACTAATACGCACAACTGAATTTTATCTAACTAATTTTATCACGGCATTAACTAACATGCATTTAAATATGATGAAGGTACCTGAAACAATTTTCAACAGAAAACAGTGAGATGAAGGCCAATTCACACCCATGTGCCTATAAAATTCTCAACATTAGAAATAATTAAAAAAAAGTTGTGGAGAGTGCAGAACGATCAGATTATAATACATTGAAGTGACAGCACAACCATGACTTAAAAAGGTAGACATGGATGCAGCTGTATAAGAAGACATATTCAACATGGAAAAAACAATTAAAAAAGATGATTTTCTGACAAAGTCAAAATTTCAGAAGCAAATGATACCAGTGTAATCAGCCCATTTTCACAACTCATCATCTTCTCCATGTTTGCCTTAAAATTCCACCTTAGAACTGACATTAAGGAGGTTTCTTTCATCAACTCTAAACCTGAAAATGATCTGTCCAAGGATACACAATATTAACGATTTTGCTACAAGTAATACCAATCTGACGTGCAGTAAAAAATGTTGGAACTGTAATCCACTATTACGGAGGTAAGACTTTCACCTGATCTCAATTTCTCCACTCTTGAACAGCAAAATCACTCCACAAATGTTTCCATCTTTCCTAAAAGTTGAAGACCAACAGCAAGGTTTTGCATGTTTCACTTTACAAATGGTTTTGTTGTTTCCCTAACGAAGATATTTTAGTTGGATTGCAAACAGAGTACAGCATTTTTTGGAAGTGAAAACAAAAAAGGCAATAGAGCTACCTGAATCACATTCTTTGTAGAGTATACGCACAATGAATCCTCACAACAAAGCAATATAAATGAATCCATCAATCTTTCTCTGTTTACTGCAATATTTGAAGATGAGTGATGTTCATTGTTATGTGAACTAATCCCTGTTGAGGTTGTTGTATGCGTGGTTTCAGTCTTGGCTGCTGCATCCTGGCTAGATTCCTCTAGCTTCTTTCCATCAGTTGAGCAAGATACAGAAGAACTGCCCTCTGTGTTAAAGAACAGGTTTTAAGAACTTTTAATTTGTAAGTGTATCAAATTAAAAGAAACAAGGTCCTTATGTCTTCAACATTCAAGAATATACTTGCCTATGACATACATAGAAATTGCAACTGATTTCTTTTTTGGATGACATGGATGTGAGTTCATCAATCTACCACTTCCACCATCAATCATGTAAAGAGTTGCATCCTTGGTAAGTAAAAACATGATTTCCTCTGTAGGGTTGACTGGAATATTAGAATCCGAATGCTTTGGGCTTTTCACAAGGCTACAAGTATTTATGCATTCTACCCAATTTATTGAAACAACTGGCGAGCTAGAGCCAGATACAGAGTCTGTAAAGAACAGAACCGATAATGAACCCATATCAAGTACTGCCACCTGAAATGAAAGCATTCAAGACAAAAATTCATATGAACAAAGAAACTAAAAGCACCAGTCTATAAACGAACTCAGCATGAAGACAATCGAAAGACATAATACAGATAACAGGACAGACAATACTCACAAGACCGCATTCAAGCCCTACAGCAAGCTTGGCTCCATAATTTGCAAACTTGAGTGCAAGAATAGGAGAATTGAGAAGAGAAAAAACAGCTCTAAGTGGAGGACCTTTCCCTTGACGCAACGTGTGAACTATGGGAAAAGAATAATCTATTAGTTGAGCAGGTAGAGAGTTAATGATATTTTCTCAAGATAAATGTAATATCAATGATCTAGTGACGAGATATGAACGGTGTCTGCAGTGAATGGACCACATAAATGAAGAACTGTTCAATCTAACTTAGAGAGAGAGAGAGAGAGCTATTTTAGTACTAGTTTCCATATCAGTTGGCTGAAATCAATTAAATGATTAAGCAGTAAGCTTGTATTTTTCTATCTGCAGCAGTTTTCATTTGATGAGTGACTAATACAGTTGTTACGGTCTAGCAAGCTGGTAAATCAAATGAGGTAAACCAAAGAGTGTGATCCTTAGCTCTCAGAGTTGAAAGCCATCATGTAACGAGGTCAACTGCTCAAATTCTTAACAGTTTGAAATTTCTCTCCAATCTGTACTATTTGGAAGGAATTCTGAAATTTTAAATCTGTTTTAACAACGGGCCTTTAGCAAATTTTTGAAATTTTAGTACAGTCAATATTCTATTTATGAATTTCTCGTTTGCAATTGATATTAGATAAAGAGCAGGGATTCCACTTTCATCTCAAAACTCATCTTAAAACAGAATATAAAACTGGATCTCAAATTTGGACGCTCTTGCTATAGAAAGGTAATGTACAAAGAAAACAAAGGTGGCCTGCTGCTAGAGGAACTCCTAAAACTTACCTTCATTTTTATTATCTATTACAAAGTGGAAAGTAGTCTCATCTGAGCTGCCATTCAGGTTATAAATGCGAACCTAACATAAATTACATAGGTTTAGTAAATATAGAACAAAATGACAAAAAACTTTGGTTTCAAAGGAAAAGAAAAACCACTAGAGAAACATCTCTGACCAGTCCACATTTATTGCCAACAGCTAGACTTAGTGTAAGGGAACAGAGGTCCAAATTTGAAACTGGATCACTAAAGCCAGCAACTCCTACACTACCAACCTGACAATCACATGAAGTTAATAAGAATAAAAAATATGCATTCAACTTAAGAACAATAAATTTGCAGAACAATGATAAAAATATCTCAAACCTCGCCTTCTACAATGCAAATAAGTGATAGGACAGGATATGTGGCATCCCATAACCGTACAGATCCATCTTGATAACCTGCTATGTACACTCTCTCAACACCAGTATGTTCTGTAAAAGACAGATGACTGGGTACACCCCCAGTAAAGGGCCAATTTGTAGAACCACCCTCGGCATGTGTGGAGCTGCGTTTTTTAGCTGAGGCTATCTGAGAGATCAGATATGAAATACTTCAATAACATAAGATTACCAGAAACCTAAATGTTTCAAGACAGAACTATTTGAGAGTCAGATATACCTCAGATAAAATCTTTGATGAGTTTGCACCCGAGGGCAATGTAATGAACTTTGCCATAGTTATGGGTGGATCAACTGTAGGTACTACCGGGGAAATTCCATAGCTAAGACAGATGATTTACTCTTTTGCTGACACAGTAAGGCAGACAAGCTAGCATCATCAAAAAGACGAAGTTCTCCAGGATTTGTCAATACAGCAAGAGCAGCTTTATGATTACCCTCTGTTGGTCCAGAACTTGGTAACAAAATCATGTCCGCAAAGGAGCCAGCAAGGGTGATATCCACGCGACCAGTGCATCTCACTGTCTCCATCCTAGATGACCATTCCAAAGTCAACACCTGTGCCACTCAGATCACATATCAGACCAAACAATTGAAGGTTAAAAAAATCCAAACATCAGTTCAGTAAATGTTACAGTGATTGAATGAAAAGTGCCACATCATTTATATAGTTTAGTCTTGCTGTCAGTTTTACAATGTACCATTCGAAACAAGGACCTTTTAAAAAATAGCATCTATACCATTTAAAAAATTTGTATTGGAATGCTCCTTTTTCCTGTCTTTGTTAAGAAGGATTGCAATGCTCTTCGAGAATCAAACTAATTCCTCACTTTGACTCTTTCACACCCCCCCCCCCCCCCCAAATGCCCTGACTGCTGGGTGCTAGTGGAAGAGTCAATGGAAGGCTCTGTTGTCAGTTGCTTTGTAGGGTTTTTCAGGAGTCATAAACCAAACGTTGGGGGTTATTCATACAATTACTAGCTATTCAAGTCCGTCAAGAATAAGATCACTTTATCAGTGATATCTATTTAAAAGTTTGAGTTTGTAACTGCATTAACACAGCCTTTAAATTCAAAATTATGGCCACCATTCTACAATGCGCGTAGTTGGACTGATGCTTGATAATTATTGAGAGTTTTTATATTTAGAAAAAATTAGTGTTTGCTTGGAGTGAACCTAAAAGCAACGGGGATGAAACTAAAGCTCTTCAGGTGCTGTATGAACATTTTAATTTAACGAGAAAAGGACTTGCTATCAATAAAAAGAAACCTAAACAAAACCAAATATCAATAAGAATGACTAGAATTTTCACTAAACACCATATTGGTAATGAATTAACAATTGAAAATGAAAAGTACAAAGATATCTATGAAACTCGAATCCTTTTGTATTCTATCTTTTTAATTGCTAAAGGCTAATCTAAAGCACCAAGTCCAGACAACTTATTCGGCATGTAGAACCTCAACCTATCCTTGAAAAATATGTAGGCTTTTCCAGTAGCAAGAATTGTCACATCTTGATTCTTTTAAAGAATCTAAAGTTCTTTCTCAGAAAAGATAGAAAGAGAGTGACGATCCAATAACCGCATACAACTGTATGCCAACAAAAATAACGAAATAGAGAATTGCTATGAAATCCATAACTCACCGTTAGAACTTCTTCAGATCCTATTTCATCACCACCATAGATAAACAATCGGCCATTACCATCACTACTAGGTCGATCACTTGTGGACCAGTGTAAGGCAATAATAGGGAGCCTCTTTTCAGCTGATGATAATTGTAGCTTAACAATATTGCTGTTTGACAATTCATTTTGTTGACTTCTAGTGGAAGAAGCAGTTGATGTTTTCCAAAACAAGATATCCCCATCCACATATCCCACTGCAAGAATGGACCCATTGGAAGATGCCCAGCTTAGAGCAGTTATCTCTTTCTCTTGTAAATGATGATAAGATGTATCTTCTGGAATGTTAGTGTCATTTCTAGAATCATCCTTCAGTTGGAGATCCTTGTCACCTCCAACAAAAAGGATCCGACCTTCAAAAACATCCCAAAGAACTATCAATCCATTTTGATATGCAATCAGCACTCTGCAAAAGAAATAGATTTTGAAATTTCCAGTAGGAAAAAAAAAAGCAGTGATATAATCTCATTCCAAGCTAATGAGTCACAACTGCTATGCTGACAGAAAAACAGAGTGCTGCTTGAGGGGTAATTAAATTGATAGACAGAAGATAAAGATCAAACCAAACTTTCCATTGAACTCCCAAAAGAAAAAAAAAGTAAAAGTGGATGATTAAGCACTTATGTCTTGCCTATTTCCAGAAGAACAAGGTTGAGGAAGAACTCCAACAATAGGTTGGTGATCAGGAGACAGAAATCCAGCTGCTTCTGTGAAACAAGACCCAAGCATTAAATATGAAGTGTGAACTGAAGGACTGGATCCACAAGAACACTCAAGAACCTAATAGTATGACGTATAGAAGAACAAGAGTAATAAGTGCTTCAGCTATTTAACAAAAGAAGAAATTACCCTTTAAAGAGTTTGCAGTTATATGATAAGGCAACTGTAAAAGCTTAGCATCTTCATAATCATACTTCACTACGGACATTGAACCATGTTCTTCTCCAATATACCTATGCAGCATTGTTCCAGTAATCATTTCCATACTCATCTGGTTAGCAGAAAACTAAAAATACATGAAACATTTTATATTTTACATCAATGCTGTACATGAAACAGGAGCGACTGATCACAGAGAATGCAGTTATATTTGATTCCCATTGTAACATACATGCTAAGCATCTGCTCTCCAGATTCCAAACCTGCAAAAATGATTTAAACAAGTAACCATATATATTGAATTTTAATGGAAATCATAAACAACTTATGTAATATCTTGCCAGCAACCTGTAGCATCTACTAAGCTAAATGTATTGACTGTTTCCTGCCTGTGTCTGTAATATTTTGCAGTTTCTTCAGTACAATTTTTATCAGCTAATATGAAATCTATAATACATGATGAATAAGGACTAAGAATGAACATTAAATTTTAAAGAAGCAATCAATTAAAAAGCATTTAAATAGTGAGAAATGAGAAGAAACTTAACAAACTGACAAATTGCAAAAGTTTAGCTGACTCTTCATGTAAAATTCAACATAGCAGAATCCAAAAGCCATGCTTGACAAGAAACAGAAAGCGCATAGCTGGTGCAGAATCATACCTGAATATCATTCTCAACTGAAATGCTGATCAAGATGCCCTGGTTTTGTAGAAACTGCCAAATGACACCAAGCATAAATTTCTGATAAATAAATAAATAAATATTCAAAACACTATTAAGCATCAATTTACAACTAAAATAAATATTCTAGCTGATACAAATCATCAAATTTCAATAAAAAATAAACAAATGTTCCATATAGATCGTAAAACAACCTCTATGTTCTTGTACGGCAATTGCTTCGGGGATGTAAAGAGTGCTTCGATACCATCACCACCAATCACTTTAATTCTCCCATCCCTACAACAAATATAAAAAGAGAAACATAAATCAAAGTGAAATAGTGCATATATAAATCAATTAACATGCAGTAAATAATCAGCATTCACTCTTCAGTGCGACGGATTATATTTTATTTAGTACCTAAAAAATCAAAAGGCAATTCATCATTAAAAAATAATTGAACTCACAGTGTGGCAATGGCCAAAAGGCTCTGAATGGGATCAAAAGCAAGAAGTGATGCCGTAGACGGAATCCCATAGTGCATAACAATTTGCAAATCCAAGTCTGCCGATGTCAAGCTGCCGCGTTCCCCATTATTCTAAAGCAGCAAATTACTAAGATCATTAAAATAAAAAATTCATTACATTCTACTTTCGCTTAAGTTAATGATGATTTCAAGCTGATTAACATTTCAATTAGCAACATGGATTTGAATTTCAATTCAATTATGCTTTGGTACGCATTTATCAATGCTTCAAAATAAATAAATAAAATGAAGAAAAAATCTTTAATTGGAATAAAAGCCTAGATCATATCAGAATCAACGAAATTGAAACAAAAAGAGAAGAGAAGGACGACAAGCAACCTGGTGGTGGTGGTGGTTGTGGTTGTGGTGTTGGACGGCTTTTTGAAGCAGTCGCTTCGCGGCAAGCATGGTGAATTGGTATCTGATAAGGGAAATGTGAGTGTTCTGATTGTTTCTTGTTCGAGTTTGTTTTTATGAGAAAGAGTAAAGACGAGACAGTCTTTCTTTGTGGGAGGACTGATTATACCAATGCTACATTGCTAGACCTCAACGGTTGCTTGGTCAATGCAAGAAAGAAAATTATCCTCTCACTTTTTAACTTTTTTTAAGACGTTGATCAATTCTTTACAGTTTGGTAATCCGCTTTTTCAAACTCTCTCTCAAACAGTCCGCCTTCTTAAAGTTGTCGCTGGGATATCAATTTATCCCGAGGTGGAAGCATATCATCAGCAACGACGGAACGAGTAGGATTTTTAGGATAGTTACTATTTAATATGGATACTTAAAATTTTTATTAACTGAATAATTAATAGGGTATAAATACTATCAAAGCCGATCAGATGTGTGTGTGTGTTTGTATTATCTTTTTATTTATAATGAATAATAAATAACATTTAGAATAATAGATCCTCTAAGGTATGAATATTTAAATTTTTCATCTTACCGGTAATAGATAATTATAGAAACACAAAACTCTACGGATATTGAATTAGTTAATTACAGAACTAATGTAAGTAGGACCTGCCAAAGGGGATGTAGCTCAGATGGTAGAGCGCTCGCTTAGCATGCGAGAGGTACGGGGATCGATACCCCGCATCTCCATCGTTAATGGCTTTCTAGGGTAGAGACCGTTTTTCCAAAAATAATTATTTAGTCCTTGAATTTTGAACATTATGATAGCTTAGTCCCTCATTTTTTCAGAACTGCCTTTTGTCCAAGGATTTAAAATGTTAGTTACAAAATGAGAGAGTAAGGTATAATAATTTTGTAACTAACAAGGATTTAAAAAAACACTCACATAGAAATAATCCAAAAGTTTGCACATCAAATACATAATTAACTATAACCAATTTAACTTCTTCCACACAAAAAAAAAAAAAAAGGTTTTAAAAATGAGAGAGTAAGGTATAATAATTTTGTAACTAACATTTTAAATCCTTGGACAAAAGGCAGTTCTGAAAAAATGAGGGACTAAGCTATCATAATGTTCAAAATTCAAGGACTAAATAATTATTTTTGGGAAAACGGTCTCTACCCTAGAAAGCCATTAACGATGGAGATGCGGGGTATCGATCCCCGTACCTCTCGCATGCTAAGCGAGCGCTCTACCATCTGAGCTAACGACGATAATATATATATTACATATTTTTAAAATTTAGAATGAACATATATATATCGAATTATATTACTCTTATTGTTTAAATTTAATTTTTTATTTGATTTTTTTCTTATATAAATTCTCATAAAATAATTTTTTATATAATTTTTTTGTTAATATATATGATTTTTTTTCTCTATGTATGGATTTTTGAATATAATTATTTGATCTTTTCCTAATGTGTATATATATATATATATATATTACTCTTATTGTTTTAAATTGATTTTTTTTAATTTGTTGTTTCTTATAGAAAGTCTCATGAAATTAATTATATATTTTTTATGTAATTTTATTTGTTAATAAATATGATTTATTTTTATCTATGTATGATTTTTTGAATAAATTTTTAAAATATCATTATTTAATATATTTTTTATATATTGATATAATTCATATGCTAGATTCTTATGATTTTTAAATGAAAGTGCTAAAAGCCCAAAGTATATTTTAGATAATTTGTCTCAAATATTTTTTAAAAATTAATTAAAAAATAAAATTCACGTGTTTTATTTGTTTCTTATTTATATAATTAAACTATCAAAATTACTTATGTAGTTTCTTTTTATTTCACACTATTAACGTAAATATATTCCTTGAAATTAATTTATTTTTTAAATATTTTTTTATTTATATTGCACACTCTGAATCCATTGAATATGATCAATGATGTAAATATAAAAAAAAATGAGATAATTAGTTTTATTAGAAATTAACTATACACCTATACATATAACACCAATCATTTGCTATTAATTTTTTTTAATATTCTAAAATTAATTTATTTAAAATAAAATAATTGAAGTAATATTTTAAGAACACCATCCAATAATTCAAATACGCATTTTTATATTAATATTATTGATTATTTTATGAATAAATATATATAAATCAAACGTATGTGGCTTTTTCAAAAATAATCTTTCCATTACGGTTAAATAAGAATGAAAAAAATTCATTTATTAATTTTTATACAATTTTTATATTAATTATTTTTTTATTTTTTGATGCAATCTTTTGAAACTAAATATTAAGGTATTTTTTAAAAAAATTAATTAAATATTATATCTAGATTATTGTAAGGTTTTAATTAAAAATCAATACATAAAAATAAAAAATGGTGTTTTTTAAATACAAAATTTATGAAAAACATTAAAAAAATAAATTATAAAAATAAATTTTTTTTTACCTTTTTAATTCAATATACCAGGGGCTATAAAATTAAAATTATTTTTTAAAAATGATTTCACACGTTCTTCTCGACTCCATCGTGGCACGCCAGTCAATTAGTCCTAGCTAAACCAATTAGCACGCCAGTCAATTAGTCCTAGCTAAACCAATTAGCACGCCAGTCAATTATTTCTAGCTAAACCCATTGGCACGCCAGTCAATTAGTTCTAGCTATACCAATTAGCACGCTCTATTTTTCTCTGACTCGTGAACCCCATGGAAGAAAGAATAAAATGATAAAATTATCATTATCAAACAAGTGCTTTCCTAAAGAATTCGAAAATTTCCCACTTGCATGAGAATTAGTAATATGATTAAGGATTAGCATGATTAAAAAAACGTAATATAATTAAGATTGAAGAAAAGAGATTTATATGTATAAATTAACGATTGAGTTAATGTATGATGGACATGATGTCTCTTTCTTGCTGTCAAATGGTCATAAAAATTCGTTATTTAATTAATTAAGAAAAGAATAAACAACAAAAATGGCACTGAATCGCTGACTTTGTTCTTCTTTGGGGCCTATAAAAAAACATGCGTTCTTGTTTCTTACCCAAAATGGAAGTTGTAAAATCAACCCTGGAATCATGAGGAGTTTCCCAACTTCAACATCTCCAAAATTCCCTTATTTCCTCACTGTTTTCTTCTTGTTTCTTTCAACTTCAAATTCCCAGAACTTTTTGCGAAGAGGTTCATCTCTATCAGTAGAAGATGATTCAGACATCCTTATCTCACCAGATAAAACATTCTCTTGTGGGTTCTATGGGATGGGGCAAAATGCTTATTGGTTCTCTATTTGGTTCACCAATTCCAAGGACAGGACTGTGGTTTGGATGGCCAACAGAGACAGACCTGCCAATGGCCGAGGCTCAAGAGTTTCTCTACGACGAGATGGTGCCATGGTCTTGGCCGATGTTGATGGGTCCATCATATGGGAGACTAACACCTCCACTAATGCGAGAAGAGCAGAGCTTCTGGATACTGGTAACCTTGTTATTAAAGGTCCTGGTGGTAAAATTCTGTGGCAAAGCTTTAATTTTCCTACTGATACACTACTTCCAAAACAATTCTTTACAAAGAATACAAAGCTGATTGCTAGATTACATAGAGAGTCTTTTGCTTCTGGATATTTTAGTTTCTTTTTTGATAATGATAATGTGCTGAGGTTGATATATGATGGTCCTGATATTTCAAGCATATACTGGCCTAATCCTGAATTTGATGTGTTCCAAAATGGTAGAACAAACTACAATAGTAGCAGAATTGCTGTTTATGATGAAATGGGCCATTTTATATCTAGTGATCAGTTCCAGTTCGTTGCTTCTGACATGGGTTCCTTGAGGATCAAAAGGAGGCTAACAATGGACTACGATGGGAATCTCAGACTTTACAGCCTGAACAATGACACTGGATTGTGGATGGTATCATGGGAAGCTCTTTCTCAGCTGTGTCATGTTCATGGAATTTGCGGGAGAAATGGAATCTGTGTAAATACACCAGAGCCTAAGTGTTCATGCCCTCCTGGCTATGAGATTACTGAGCCTGGTAACTGGAATAAAGGCTGCAAGCCTTCGTTTAACGAAACTCTTTCCCAGTCTCAGCAAGTGAAATTTGTGCAGTTGCCGCATGTGGAGTACTGGGGATTTGATCTTAATTACAGTCCATCCATTTCAATGGATTCCTGCATGACGCTATGCTTGGAGGATTACCGATGTAAAGCATTCAGCTATCGGGTAACAGAGAAACGGCTTTGTTTCACAAAAAGTGTGCTTTTCAATGGTTACCAGTCTCCAAGTTTTCCAGCCAATATATTTCTTAAATTGCCAGTGAGTGTTGATGCATCGGAACTCGCTACTCTTACTGGCACAGACCTCGTTTGCCAGTCTGCTGAATCGGAAACAATAATCGGTCCTCCTTCTATGTATAACATCAACAATAAGAAGATGAGATGGGTTTATCTCTATTCATTTGCTTCTGCCATTGGTTTTATTGAACTCCTCTTTGTAGCCTCAGGTTGGTGGTTTCTTTTCAGAAAGCAAGGAGTGCCAAATTTGGTGGAAGATGGATATCATGTGATATTAAGTCGGTTTAGGAGGTTTACTTATGCTGAGCTCAAGAAGGCGACAAGGAATTTCAAGGAAGAGCTGGGAAGGGGAGGTTCTGGAGCTGTATATAAGGGCATTTTGACAGATGAAAGGGTTGTAGCTGTGAAGAGACTGGAAAACATGTACCAAGGGGAAGATGTATTTTGGGCAGAAATGAGCACAATAGGAAAAATCAATCATATGAACCTAGTGAGAATGTGGGGATTCTGTTCAGAGGGCAAACACAGACTCCTAGTCTATGAGCACATGGAGAACCAGTCACTGGACAAGCATCTGTTCTCCCCAAAGTTTCTTGAATGGAAAGACAGGTTTGGAGTTGCCTTAGGGACAGCTAAGGGTTTGGCTTATCTTCACCACGAGTGTCTAGAGTGGGTTATACATTGTGATGTGAAGCCAGGAAATATACTTCTGGACAGTGAATTCGAACCTAAGATCGCAGATTTCGGGCTAGCCAAGCTGTCTCAGAGGGGTGGCAACAGCTCTGACTTCTCTCGGATTCGAGGGACGAAGGGTTACATGGCTCCAGAGTGGGCTACAAATCTTCCCATCACTGCAAAAGTTGATGTTTATAGTTATGGAGTTGTAATTCTAGAGATAGTGAAAGGAATCCCGGTCTCAAATTGGGTTATAGAGGGCGGTGAAGAGCATGAATCAGAATTAACAAGGTTTGTCAAAGTGGTGAAAAGGAAAATTCATCGTGGAGAGGACTCTTGGATAGAGGAAATAGTGGATCCAAGATTGAATGGTCAGTTTAGCAGGAACCAAGCAGCAAGAATTGTTGAAATTGGTATATCTTGTGTGGAGGAAGACAGAAACAAGCGACCAACAATGGATTCAGTAGTCCAAGCTCTATTAGAATGTCAAGATGAACCTAAAAACCAGTTTTCGGACAGTCAGTGATTGCATTCAACTTGTATCTGAGTTTTTTTCTCCAAGGTAATTTTGTGCTGTTATCAATTACTCGGTGCCATTTCCCTATCAGCATCAGACGTGATTTAGTGCTTTGAATGTAAAAATTCTTCGGTCAAGTAAGTGATTTTACATTTAGGTTAAGCATAGATGATTGGACTGGATTGGCCATTCTAATTCTTATTCTTATTCTTAAAAAAACTAAAAGAACTGAAATATTTAAACAGTAATTACTGTTTATTTACTGTGCCTCAATTCTTTTGGTTTGATTTTTCTTCTGGGTTGGTTTTTTTTTCTTTTTGGGTTGCCTGGTTTTTTTTGTTTTTTTCTTGCTGTATGGCATATCCTGGCCACCTAGCCTTTTTTCGTTTTTGTTTTTTTTATTACACACATATATATAATCATAAAATTAGGTGTGAAAAATATAAAAAATAAATCGTGTTATAAAATAATGAATGTCCATATTAATGTCTATCTATTTTTCATATCCTCACTACTCATGATCCTTAATGTGATTCAATTCACCATTCAATTTGAGAAATTGAAAAGGTGATGCAATTGATGTACTTTTAATTATTCATAGTTCCTTCCAATTCTCATCTCAATTTTGAGGCCTATAAATATGCTTGATTGTTCATTTGTTGATGTACAAATTTTTAGAGAGATTAAGAGAACAACTTGAAGTTTTCTCACTTGTATTCACTTTATAGTGAATTCTTCTTCTTGTCATCCTTCCTTTAAATTCTCATATTTCTTTTATTTTTCACAACAAATCGTTATTTTTTTATTTTTTTTAATTTTATATACGAGTTTAAAGATGATAGAATATATATATGATATTTTTTAAGATTTTAGTTTGAATATATATGTGTGTGTGTGTGTGTGTGTGTGTGTGTGTATTACTTTTATTGTTTAAAATTTATTTCTTCAATTATTTGTTTCTTATTAAAATTCTCATCAAATTAATTTTTTAACATAATTTTATTTGTTAATAATTTTTTTTTATTATATGAATTTTAGAATAAAATTTGAGAACATCGGTGTTTAATTTTTTAAAAATATATTATTATAATTTATACAATAAATTATTTTTATGCTTTTTAAATGAGTATTTTCTTCTTTAAAATATCTCATTATAATTTATAAATTATGATTATATATATATATACTACTTAAAAAACTAAAAGATTTGGAGATATCACTATTAATTTACTACGGTAATATATTTTTTTTCAAGAAGGTTGCAAGCTTGACTCGGCTCACAGTCATTTATCGTAGTTGCTCGGTCGAGCTTATAGCCATTTATTATAGCTTTTCTTTTTTAATTTTTTTCTAGGGTTGGTTGTAGGCTCGAGTAGGATTGGCCTAACTCACAAGCCTACACAAGCACTCCCAGCTAGCCTTTGCCTTCTTTTGTTTCCCTTCTAATAATTTATTTTTATATTTTTATCATAAAATTAGGTGTGAAAGTATAAAAAAATAGTTATTTTTTTAAATTTTACGTATAGTTTGATGGTAATAGGATATATATGATATTTTTTTAGATTTTAGTTTGAACATATATATCCGATTATATTATTTTATTGTTTAAAATTTATTTCTTCAATTATTTGTTTCTTATTAAAATTCTCATCAAATTAATTTTTTGTTTTATATAATTTTATTTGTTAATAAATTTGATTTTTTTATATATGGATTTTGGAATAAAATTTTAAAACATTATTTTTTTATTTTTTAAATATATTATTATAACTTATACGATTGATTATTTTTATGATTTTTAAATGAGAGTAACGTAATTGCATATATAAATTCGATAAGAGAGAAAGAGCTAAAAGTATATTTTAGATAATTTAACTTAATTTTTTAAAAAATAATAATAATCAGTTAAAAAAATAATTTGACTCAATTTTTTTAAAATAATTAATTATTAGTTAAAAAAATTCATATGTTTTATTTGGTTATATATATATATATCACTTACAATGGATACGCGAAGCAATAATGCTATCCGAAGTTTTGATGTTTTGATAAAGTAATTAGAAACAATGAAGAACAAAATTACGGAGGGAATTCGTCTTATCTTCTCTCTAAAACACTCTATGAAGCTCTTTCTTAAAGCTCGTTTTACAAGAGAGAATAAGCCTCCTATTTATAGAAAAGAAAGTTGTCTTGAATAATGAATAGTAACTTTGAACGGTGTCTTCACATGTGGATGAACGAGTAGTGAACAGTAGCTTTGAACGGTGTCTCACATGGATGAACAATAAGACGCTAAAAGTTGTTTTGTCTTGGCTCTTCACGTGGGTTGAAACGAGTGACTTCGTTGAAAGCTGCTTGCTTTGGTCTTGTTTTGTTTTTTTTTCTTATTTTGTTTTGTATTATTTTTCTTTCGTTCTTCTTTTCTCTCTCTGTTTTTTTTTTTTGAAAATTCACGGTCAATGAATTGAGGAAGAATTCGGACATCTCCCAACTATAATTCGAGTTTTGAATCTGTGTCTTATCGCTTGAGAGGAACTTGACATGTTTTGTAATAATTCAATCATAATGGTAAAGTATTCCTCTTCTGATTTGGTTGTTGCCGGTCGAGCATTAGCAAAAGATTTTTGAACTAGAAAATTTATGGAGGCTAGATCAAGTTTGATACAACCTTATTTTGTAAGCCATTGGTATATTGAGAATTGAGATAGTGAAGAGGGAACATTGAAAGCGTCCCACCATTTGACTTTGAATTTCCTGGTTAAGATCAAGGATTGTTCTTGATACTTGAAGTCATAAAACCATGAACAGACCCAAGACAGAAAGAATTTTATGCGGAATAGGAAAAGAGAGGACCATCTTTTTCTTCTTCGGAGGGTTGGTAATTGGTTTTGAAGATTTTGAAACTCTCGAAACACTAGGAGAAAGTATTTACGGAATAGAATCAAAGAAAGCCCACCATTGGAGAAACCACATGGGAATTTCTTCGATAACTATTTGTATCGAAGTAGAAAAGCCGGGAATGGCTTCCTTTCTTATTTTAGAGGAGAAAGGTATTGAACCGAGCTTGTCGATAATCCTAATAGGAATAGGAATTGTGATGATCAATTATGGTTTTGAAGTCTTTGGGGAATGGAATTTGGTGTGAAAGATCATCGGGAAAATTTTAGTCTAAAGGGTGGATAATTTTAAGAATGTGGCGAGTTGAAAAGGCAATCTTAGTTTTATCTAGTGTGGGATGGTGTTTTGAATTTTACGAGTTGGTTATCTTGAGAATGTCTTCATAGTAGCTTTGATTTTTGGTCAAATCCCATGGTTTGTAATGCCATTGAGAACCAAAAATTTTTTAACAACTAAAGTCGAGTTTCTGAAGTAATACCCATCTTCAATCGTAAATAAGTTTTATGAAGAAGGTTTTAAAAAATAAATTGACTTAGATGTTTTGAAAGTTTTTTATGAAGATGTGATCTAAGTGTTTTTTAAAGAAGCGAGTTTAGGGAAAACCCAAAATTTTTGAGGACGTAACAACGACTATCGAAAAAGATCCCGCTAAGGGGTTTTTGATAGAATCGGGAGATTCCGAAAAAATGGGTTTTTGAGAAGAAGAACCTTTCTCTGTTTTTGAAATAGGTTGAGGAGTCATATTCGAGATTTTTTGTAGTGTCGAAGGAGTTCGGTTGACTTGTCAAGTTTTGAACCTAAGCTTGTATAGATCGTTCTTGGGGAGGAGTTTCAAACTCATGTTTTGTGGCGACATCAGCCGAAGATAAAAAGGGTTTTGGAAAGGGTGTGTCTATTTCTAGGATAAGAGGTTTTTTTCCTTTGTTCTTTTTGGCCATCGGGACCTATTTTGCGAAATTCCGGGTTAGGAGATCCGGGATGTAATTTTGTTCTCTTTTGGTAAATTCAATTTCGAAATTGAAAATACTAAGGATAGCTTGCCATCCGGCAAAAATCGTTTTGATGCGATATTTTTAACATCTTTTTGTAAAACATTTTTTACGGATTTACAATCAATGCGTAAAATGAATTTTTGATTAAGTAAATCACTTTGAAATTTTTGAATGTACATGACAATGCCGAGAATTTCTTTTTTGATTGTGGAATAATTCTTTTGACAATCATTCCAATGAGCAAAGGTAAATTGCATAATTTTTTTCCCTAAAGAAACTTGCTTAAGAATACCACCATAACCTAAGTCCGAAGCATCGGTCTCTATAATTTTTGGTAAAAAAGGATCGGCTAGGTGAAGGCAAGGAATATCTAAAACTTGTTTCTTAATTTGTTGAACAATTTTTCTATGTTCATCGATCCGGAAACTCGGGGTTTTCTTTAATCTATCATACAAAGGTTTTACGATATAGTTAATGTTTGGACGAAGTCAAAGACATAATTCGGACTTCCTAAGAATCTTTGTAACGGGTTTTTATCAATAATCTTGTCAAAAAACTTGTTTGCGAAAGCTAAAAATTTCTCTATTTGGGTGATTGTTCCTTGGAAAATGTAATGACCTAAAAAACGAATCTTAGTTTGAAACAGAGAAATCTTAGATTTAGAAACAACTAAACCATTCTATTTTGCAACGTGGAAAAAGGTTTTGAGATGCTTGAAATGTCGTTCTATAGACATTGAATAAATAAGCACATCATCGATATAAAAAATATAGAAATCGAGCATAAGCATGGAAAATATCATTCATAATCTTTTGGAATTCGGAAGGGGCATTTTTCGAACCAAATGGCATCACATTCCATTCATATTGTCCAAAAGGGACAGTGAAGGCGATTTTGTGTCTATCCTTAGGGGTTATCTAGATTTGCTAAAATCTTGACTTCATGTCAAATTTTGAGAAGATAAATGCGGAATGCAACTTTTGTAACAAATCCTTTTTTTTTTTTTGGGATAGGGTATCCGATCCATGTTAAAGCTTTGTTCGGAGGTTTGTAGTTGATCACAAGTCTAGGGGTTCCTCTTTCTATTTCGGAACTCTTATTGACATAGAAAGCGATGCAAGACCAAGGTGATTTGGATTTTTGGATGAGGCCTTTTGACTCTAAATCCCGAATTTCTAACCTACAATGTTTTTCTAGGTCGAAATCATTTGGATAAGTCTAGCCTTGGTAGGGTTTTGTTTATCATCAAAGTCTTTTAATAAGGGAGGTCAACATTATGGTGTTTTCTATTCCAAAAGGCAGTTGGGAGATCGAACAAATTTCTTTTTCAATCATACTGCGAAAATCTAAAATTTTCTTTTTCGGAAAATCATTTTGTAATTAGGTTTGGATTTTATGTAAAGAAACATCTAGTTTTAGATGCATGAGGTGCTTATTGTTTTCCAACGAATCGAGCATTAATTTCAAAGTCGTAGATAGAACATACTTTGATAATGTTAAGATTCCTAGTTCGGGGTTTTTTAAGAAATGGAAAAACAAGTTTTGTATGTTTGGTTTTGAAAGAAATGCAATTATCACAAGCCTTATAAGGAGTAATAGATTTATGAAAGGTGTTCCTAAAATCACCGTATGATGCATATCTTCAACAAGTAAGAAATGGGCTTTCAAGGCAATAATTCCGTTAACCACGGAGGCTTCGTTTTTCCTTTAATGGTCATTTTAGAATTATTCACTATAGAAAGTTTTTCATGGGTTTCTAAGTGAAACCGTTTTGGGACCGATTCCCTAGTCTATCTTTCTTTGAGCTCCTCAAGCTCAAGCTTAATGGTTTTGATTTCGGATCGAAGGTCCTGTATAGTGGTCAAAGGTTTTTTGGTCTTCTTATTCCTATTAAGTATGGTTATAAGGTCATAGGTGCTAGTACTTATACAAGGTAGGATGGAGGGTTTTGGTTTCTCTTTTGGTTTATCATTAAGAGAATTCAAGAGCATGTCTAAAATGACCATTAAAGGAAAAATAGAAGCCTCCGTGATCAACGGAATTATTACCTTAAAAGCCCATTTCTTGCTTGTTGAAGATATGCATCATACGGTGATTTTAGGAACACCTTTCATAAATCTATTACTCCTTATAAGGTTTATGATAATTGCATTTCTTTCAAAACCAAACATACAAAACTTGTTTTTTCGTTTCTTGAAAAACCCGAACTAGGAATCTTAACATTATCAAAGTATGTTCAATCTACGACTTTGAAATTAATGCTCGATTCGCTGAAAAACAACAACACCTCATGCATCTAAAACAAGATGTTTCTTTACATAAAATCCAAAGCCAATTACAAAATGATTTTTTGAAAAAGAAAATTTTAGATTTTTAGATTTTGATTGAAAAAGAAATTTGTTCGATCTCCTAACTCGCCTTTTGGAATAGGAAACACCATAGTGTTGACCTCCCTTATGAAAAAGACTTTGATGATAAACAAATTCCTACCAAGGCTAGACCTATCCAAATGAATGTTGACCTAAAAAAACATTATAGGTTAGAAATTCAGGATTTAGAGTCAAAAGGCCTCATCCAAAAATCCGGATCACCTTGGTCTCGTGCTATTTTCTATGTCAATAAGAATTCCGAAATAGAAAGAGGAACCCCTAGACTTGTGATCAACTACAAACCTTTAAAATGGATCGGGTACCCTATCCTAAACAAAAAGGATTTGTTACAAAAGTTACATTCTGCATTCATCTTCTTAAAATTTGACATGAAGTTAGGATTTTGGCAAATCCAGATAACCCCTTAGGATAGATACAAAACTGTCTTCACTCGTCCCTTTTAGACAACATGAATGGAATGTCATGCCATTTGGTTTGAAAAATGCCCCTTCTGAATTCTAGAAGATTATGAATGATATTTTCCATGCTTATGCTGATTTCTACTTTGTTTATATTGATGATGTCCTTATTTATTCAATGTCTATAGAACGACATTTCAAGCATCTCAAAACCTTTTTCCATGTTGTAAAAAAGAATGATCTAGTGGTTTCTAAATCTAAGGTTTCTCTGTTTCAAACTAAGATTCGTTTCTTAGGTCATTACATTTCCCAAGGAACAATCACCCCAATAGAGAGATCTTTAGCTTTCGCAAATAAGTTTCTCGATAAGATTCTTGACAAAACCCGATTACAAAGATTCTTAGGAAGTCCGAACTATGTCCTTGACTTTTGTTCAAAAATTAACCGTATCGCAAAACCTTTGCATGATAGGTTAAAGAAAACCCTAGTTCCTTAGACTCATGAACATATAAAAATTGTTCAACAGATTAAGAAACAAGTTTTAGATATTCCTTGCCTTCACCTAGTCGATCCTTCATTACCAAAAATTGTAGAGAGTGATGCTTCGGACTTAGGTTATGGTGGTATTCTTAAGCAAGATTCTTTAGGGAAAGAACAAATTATGTAGTTTACCTCTCGCTCATTGGAATGATTATTAAAAGAATTATTCCACAATCAAAAAAGAAATTCTCAGCATTTTCATGTGCATTCAAAAATTTCAAAGTGATTTACTCAATCAAAAATTCATTTTACGCATTAATTGTAAATCGCAAAAGAAGTTTTACAAAAAGATGTTAAAATATCGCATCAAAATAGATTTTTTTCGGATGGCAAGCTATCCTTAGTATTTTCAATTTTGAAATCGAATTTATCAAAGGAGAACAAAATTACATCCCGGATTTTCTAACCCGGGAATTTCGCAAAATAGGTCCTAATGGCTAGAAAGAACAAAGGGAAAAAAACCCTTTTATCCCGAACGGACACACCCTCTCCAAAACCCTTTTTATCTTGGGCCGATCGTCGCCATAAAATAGGAGTTTGAAACTCCTACCCAAGAATAGTCTATACAAGCTTGGGTCTAAAACTTGACAAGTCGACCGGACCTCCCTCCGGCCCTGTAAAAAATCTCGGGTATGACTCCTCAACCTATTTCAAAAATAGAAAAGGTTCTTCTTCTAAAAAACCCCTTTCTCCGGAATCTCCCGATTCTATCAAAAACCCCTTAGCAGGATCTTTTCAAGTAATCGCTACTATCTCCTCAAAAATTTTAGGTTTTCCCCAAATTGCTTCTTCAAAAACACTCGGATCACATCTTCATAAAAAAACTTTCAAAAAATCTAAGTCAATTTATTTTCTAAAACCTTCTTCATAAAACTTATTTACGATTGAAGATGGGTATTACTTCGGTAACCTAACTTTAGTTGTTAAAAAAAATTTCAATTCTCAATGGCATTACAAGCCGTAGGATTTGACCAAAAATCAAGGCTATTATGAAGACATTATCAAAATAACCAACTCGTAAAATTCAAACACTATCCCACACCAAACAAAGCCGAGATTGCCTTTTTAACTCGCCACATTCTCAAAATTATCCACCCTTTAGATCGAAATTTTCCCAATGATCTTTCACACCAAATTCCATTCCTCGGAGACTTCAAAACCGAATTGATCATCACAATTCCTATTTCTATTGGGATTACCAACGAAGCTCGGTTCAATACCTTTCTCCTCCAAAATAAGAAAGGAAGTCATTCCCGGCTTTTCTACTTCGATACAAAAATAGTTACCGAAGAAATTCCCATTTGGTTTCTCTAATGATGGGCTTTCTTTGGTTCTATTCCGAAATACTTTCTCTTAGTGTTTTTGAGAGTTTCAAAATCTTCAAAACCAACTACCAACCCTTCGAAAAAGAAAAAGATGGTCCTCTCTTTCCTATTCTGCATAAAATTCTTTCTACCATAGGTTTGTTCATGGTTTTATGACTCCGAGTATCAAGAACAATCCTTGACCTTAACCGGGAAATTCAAAGTCAAATGATGAGACACTTTCAATGTTCCCTCTTCACTATCTAAAGCCTCAATATACCAATGGCTTAGAAAATAAGGTTGTATCAAACTCGATCCGACCTCCATAAATTTTTTAGCTCAAAAATCTTTTGCTAATGCTCGACTGGAAGCAACCAAATCGGAAGAGGAATACTTTACCATTATGATTGAATTATTACAAAACGAGTCAAGTTCCTCTCAAATAGAAGACACGGATTCGAACCCGAATTACATTTGGGAGATGTCCGAATTCTTCCTCAATTCATTGACCGTGAATTTTCAAAAAAAAAAGAGAAAAGAAGAATAAAAAGAAAAATAATACAAAACAAAATAAGAAAGAAAAACAAAACAAAACCAAAGCGAGCAGCTTTCAACAAGTTACTTGTTTCAACCCACGTGAAGAGCTAAGACAAAACGACTTTTGACATCTTACTATTCATCCATGTGAGACACTATTCAAAATAGCTTTCAACGTCTTACTTGTTCATCCATGTGAAGACACCGTTCAAAGCTACTATTCATCCACATGTGAAGACATTGTTCAAAGTTACTTGTTCATTATTGAAGACAACCTTCTTTTTTATAAATAAGAGGCTCATTCTCCATTGTAAAACGAAGCTTTAAGAAAGAGCTTCATAGAGAGTTTTAGAGAGAAAATAGGACGAATTCCCTCCGTAATTTTGTTCTTCATTATTTCTAAATACTTTATCAAAATATCAAAAATTAAGATAGCATTATTGTTTCTATGTATCCATTGTAAGTTATTTTATTTTATGTCAAATAAAATTTCTTACATATCTATATGTTAGTGGTCGGCTCTACCGCCCATTTATCTTTTAGTTTTGTTTTAATCTCTATTTTTAAGTTTTGTTTATTGTTCTTGCATTAAATTTTTTGTTCGGATTTCATGTCTAGATTCTCGCTAAAGAGCTCGTGGTATAGACAATTGAGTCGGTGTGGTCGTAGTAAGTCCCTAAGGTTGGGCGGTAAATTAGAGGAATCACGCTTCATAACTCGCGTATCCAATGCTCCAAACCATAGTCTAGGTATGGATTCTCTATTTTGTAGATCTACCTCCTTATCAACCTCCTCGACTTCCGAGACTTCGATTCTAGGAAGATAACAAATAGTGTAGAGTATGTTATTAAAGATTTTGACAAACAAATTGATGATTGCACAATACTCAAAATCCACATAGAAGAGATTTACAAAACCTCAAAGTATAACCTATTTAAAACGGATTTTACTATCAAAATCGAGGAAAGGGATATTCGACTTTTGAAACCATTCATCTCCTCTCTTAAAAACCTCTTCAAAAAAACAAAGACAAAAATTTCAAATACATTCATATTGGTTTAGTTCAAGTGGGAATTAAACCACTTACAAAAGAAGGGTTAAATACTTCAATCCTTGATGTCCTTAGAGATAATAGGTTTACCAATTTTCGGGATTCCTTACTTAGTTCCATAGAATCCGGTCTTTGTAGTGGACCTATCTCTTTTGATTGTTATCCATACTTTATGATTTCTTTGAATGACAAAAATATTCTAGAATCCTTAGTCCTTTATATTAAAACCCATAATTATAAAATGTTGGATAGATCAATCCCGATTGCATTGATCACCAAGATCCATTATAAAGCCATGACCTCCGCCTTTGCCTCAAAACACAAAAGACGAGTCTACCAAAGGGAGACTCTCTTCCTTCAAATGGACTTAACCAAGTCCAATACTGTCATTCCTAGGCCCATTAGATGGACATACATAGTCTTACCGGACGGATGGATCCTTGAAGGAATTAGCAAACCCGAATCTCCTCGAATCCTAGAGATTCCAAAACCTAATACCCAAATCGGATCTATAGCTCAATAGCTAGATAGGAGTGTTAGACTCTCATTTGATAGAAAATTTACCAACGAGTAGATTTTCCGATATTGGCTCTAGTTCTCATACTTATGACTTAGGACGATTCTCCGAAATCCCTTTTGTCATAAATTTACAAAATGTTAGACGATATATAGACTTAGACGAAGTCTACCATCTCAAAATATGCATCAAAGGTTTTCAACTTCTAATGTTCCAAATCCTGTTTTACAAAACGCGATTATTGCACCAATACTCCAAAACCCAAATATTCATCCAAGGATGATTCACCACCCGAATCTCCTACTCTTCCGCCATTACGGAAAACATTGCTAATGAATGTAATGCTTTGTCCGATGATGCTTTGAAGTAGACAAAACATATCCGCATAATGATTTTTACTTAAAACGGAATTCGAAAAAGAATTTGGTTCTTCAAAAACTTCCTTAAAAAAAGGAAAGATATTCAAAATTAATTTTATAACTTTGTGAATACTATAAGATTCATATCTTGTTCCTTAATTGGTTTGAGTTATATATATATAATCGAATTAAACCAAATCAATTTTATAATAGCTTTTATTTAAATTTATTCATTTCAATATATTTCATGCGATTTAAGTGATTTTTTTATATTTTATTTATTTATTTTATATACTCTCAATTTGCTAAATACGATATATATATATATATAGAATTTATCAAAACCAATTTTAAAGTAGTTTTTAGTTAAATCTATTCACTTCAATATATTCCATGCGATTTAAGTAGGGGTTTTTTCATATTTTTTTAATTTTTTTATATATTCTGAATTTGCTAAGTACTATATGTATATATATAGTTTTGTTAGAAATTAATTATATCTACACACATAATACCAATTATTTATTTTTTTCATGTTCTAAAATCTGTATTTTTAAATAAAATAGTTTAATTAATGTTTTGAAAGAACCTCTTAATTATTCAAATACATTTTTTTATATTAATATTATAAATTATTTTATTAATAAATGTATATAAATTAAATAAGTTCGTTCAATATATAGATTCGATTTACATTAATCTTTAGAAACATAATATTTACTCATATCACACCATACGAATCATTAACCTTACATATATAATGATTGTGTGATCATAATATAATACGAATATCTAACTAGTTAATGACTAATACATGCCTTTGGGTTTTAAAATAGCACAAGGGTTGTAATTGGAAACTAGTACATTCTAAACTGAAATAATAAAGACCTAAAATAAACCTTCAAAACGTAAATAATATCCAAAACCAAACATAAAAAAAAATAACAAAAGCGAAATTAAATAAGAAAATAAACACTGCCGCTTCAGTGTCAGTCCATTAAGTTTTTTTTTTTTAACGGATAATTTCATTCTGTCTTGAGAGATTTTGCGCTTTTTTAAAGAAGCGCCAGACTAGCTCATCACTGCCGTGTCAGTGTCAGTCCATTAAGATTTTTTTTTTTTTTTTTGGGATTTTGTCATTCTGTCTTGAAAGATTTTGAACCTTTTTAAGGCACATCACACGATGACGCGGTCCGACAAAGACCGTAACCCTTTCCATTTTCATGTACGATATTTGTATGGAAGCCGCAAATTAATACTTCAACCGCTCAATCAATTACCAATATCAAAATAATAATTAAAAAAAAAACCTTAAACTATCCATCACATTTCGATTCAATTCTTCAAGAGAAATTTCATAATTAAATCTTCAAAAGATCCTCACTTAATTATATCTCTTTGTCTACAGCTATTACGAGTACTTAAAAGAAAATAATCATTTTTATCACCAAAGAATTTAAAATATAAATACACGTCTTTTTTCATTTTAATTGGTAAAAAAGATTACTTATTTAATGCGAAACTTAATATGTTAATAAAATAGTGAATTGAACGTCTAGGTTAATGTGTAAACATTAAATTTAACTATATAATTTAAAGATTACTTATAAGGTTTTTCCTTGCTATAAGATCCAAATTCAATTGAAGGAAGATAAATGAAATATTTCTTTGTGAATACTTTTCTTTTTAATTTACCATGCGCACAATTTATTTTCTTTCCCAACTTGAAAAAAGAAGAAGATATTTGCTTCTAAAATAAATAAATCATTATTTTCCTTATACTTGGATTAAGGGTTTATTCCACATTTAAAATTTTTTTAATTAAAAATTTTTATTTTTTTTAATTTAATTGAAACATTCTATTCTTTGAGATTTGTTAATTCAAACTTTCTGTTATAACACGATCAACTATTTATCCGATATTGTATATTTTTATTGATGTCAATTAATCACTAAACCACACGTGACATTATAAGTCTCAATTAACAGTATTTTTGTCAGAATTAAAAAAAATATATATTTTTAATACAAAAAATAAAATAGAAAAAGAGATCACAGCACCACCCCTAATTATTTCCAAACCCAATTCTTCATCATCGTTCTCAAGAAATAAGGAAAAGATCATTAAAAAATGGTATCCAAATACACACTAGCATACCACTCCACTCTCCTTGACCCAATCACCTCTCTTTACAAGACAATTCTTCCTTTTTCCTCGAAGAAAAAAGAGATTGATTGCTCCAGAACACAGGGAGTGAGATAGACCGTGAAGCAGCACGGTGAAATAAAGTGTTCACAACCATACGTACATGTTCACTTTCATCTTACCAAAAACGCATCAAAAATTATTTCCAAAACCACAGAAACTTCAATTAAAAATAAAAACGAGAGGATGAAAGAAGAAAACTTGTCAAGCACAATTCCAGCAGTGCATGTTTCAGGACCAGCATGTGAAAAAAATTGACCTGGAGTAAAAGTGGCTTTATATCTAGAATTCTGTCTGCAAAATTCCGAGTATAATTAAAATGCTACCAAGGGCACTGGTGATAATTTCCATCATATCAAAATTAGTGAAAATTGACAGAAAAATGCACATGGGTTTTTGAAAATTAATGAACAAGAATGCTGATTTGATCTGTAAGACCAGTAAGTCGCATATCGTGGTACTAGTCTTGCATACTAAAAATGATGATTTCAAGAACTAAAAAGTTATTATCAATGTCTCAATGAAAGTTGAAAGAGACCAAATAAGAAAACAGATAACGATATTTAATAGATTCATCCAAAGGTAACTCACGTCAGGAAATATGAATGTCAAAAACCCCTTGTCACCCTGCAACCAAAAGCTATGATCAACTTCCGTGGCTGATTTAGTTTCATTTCCGTTGCCAGTAATTTATCAATCTCGCTATCTAGATTCCATATATAAAATTAATAAATAAAAAAACTCATCTCATTTTGAACATGCAAATTCAAATCAAACACCATCAATATCGAAAATCCATCTTGAATCCATTTTCAAACCCACCCTTACTTCAAAATGACAAGATCAGGGGTTTATTGAGATGTCATCTTGATGTTGATAGTGCAACAAAAATTTTTCCCCTGTGCCTTTGATTAGTATGACATGTCTGATTTCTTCTCTCCGAACGCTGACGACTACAATGAGGAGGAATCGGAGTTGAAGATAACAATGATTGGAGAAGCATTGCATGAAAACTATATTTAACAGGGATGGGGGCAATTTGGTTCTTTTCTAAAAAACAAAATACAAAATTTTATGATTTTATTATTAAAATTATTGTAAAATATATATATTTTTAATTATGATAAAAATATTATTAATTGGGACCCATAATACTATGTGTTGGTTAATGATTGGTTAACGTTAACATAAAAATACTATATCAGATAATTACAGCGAAGGGTTTGAATAAACAAATCTTAAAAATAAAATGTTTCAATTAAGTTTACAAGAAAAAAAGCAGAAGGTTTCAATGAAAAAAATTTAAAGTGTACAAGGATCAAATGTGAAGTAAACCTCTTGGATTAATTTTACTTGAAACATAAAAATATTACTTTTTATATCGGCTATAGAAATGAAATGGACATGACAAAAATAACTTTGCTTCGAAGGAATTTGAACTAGTCTTGAAACCAGTTTAGGCACTCACAATAAACCAGCTTAGTCTTGAAAGTAGATGTACAGGCTTTTTCTTAATATTGATCTAATTCGTATTGACTTCCATTTGAGATGTACAGGCTTCTCTCTCTTTTCTTATCAATAAAAGGATTTATCTTCAGAGAGAGGGGAAAAAAAAGTTCAGACAAGATAAATGAAATTCTTCTCCATACATACTTTCTCCTTTTAATTTAGCACGTGGATAATTTATTTTCTTTTACCAATTAGAAATAATAAGATATTTAAGGGATAATTATCAGAAAAACCTTATAAAAAAAATCTTCTATCTAAAAAACCCATAAATTTATTTTTAAATCTCTCAAACCCAAAATAATATTTTTCTTACTAAAACACCCAATAATTAACACTAGTGTTAACTATTAGTTGTTTTGATAAGAAATATATTGTTTTAGACTTATGACATTTAAAAATATTATTTTGTGTTTGAAAAATTTAAAAATAAAATAGTAAATTTTTTAGATAGAAGATTTTTTAGAAGATATTTGGACAATTATCCCTAGTTTAAATGAAACCATTATCTTTCAAGATATGTATTTCTATTATGGATGATTATGTTTTATGTAATTAATGCATCAAAATATGTTATACATTCATCTTGTAATTTAATTTAATTGATTGATAAAAAAATATTGAGTTATGATTAATTAAAAACTAGTATTATGGATGATGCTTTTTTTCCTCTATCAATATATTAAGATTTAAGAAATCATTAATGTTCATAATCATACATATTCTTATTTTTCTTATTTGTATGATAACCCTTTGATTAAATTACAAGAGAATAACTAAAGTCTCATTTCATCAATATTAATTAGTTAAATTGCACCAATTGCTATAGTTACTAGATAGTAAAATTAATCTCGTAATTAATGAAATAAATGGTAGATAGAAAAAAAAACTCTTAAATTTTTTAGTATAATAATAAAAAAATAGTAGTCAAATATTAGTGTTTAAAAATCGGAGAACCTCAAAAACTTTTTTTTCTTTTCGAATGCAATAAAAAAGAACTTAACTTGATCATGAAATATATATATATATATATATATATATATATATATATATATATATATATATATAAACTCTAAAACATTTTCTATCTAAAAAATCCATCAATTTATTTTTTAAATCTCTCAAATCTAAAAATAAAAAAATTATCTTACCAAAAGACCTAATAGTTAACTAGTGTTAAGTTAGAGGTTAATTATTGGGTGTTTTAGTAAGAAAAATATTATTTTGAGTTTGAGAGATTTAAAAATAAATTGATGGGTTACTTGGATATAAGATTTTTTTAGACGGTTTTTCCGATAATGATCTCGATATTTAATTCTAAAAAGTCAACAAAATAATTAATTCATTGTTTTCCTAATATATGGATTAATTTTACTTAAACATAAAATTTATTGTATACGTAAATTAACATTGCTTTGAACAGATTTTGGAGCCTTTTAGACCCTCTTAATAAAAATAAAATAAATAAAAATTCATTACTAGGTAAAAAAAGAAGTTAAATAGTAATATTCAAAACGAGAATAGATGTATCCGAATCTTTTCATATTCGAAAGTGTTAAAATCTCACTAATGATTTAAATTCAGTAATTTGAATTGAATGACAATAAAAAACTTTGAATTTAGTGCCATATATTTATTATTTTTCTATTTGAGCGTCTCATCTTCAATTTTACCTATTTGAGTTATTGATCTTTTATTTATTTTATATTTTAATACATGCCCTTAATTTAGTTTGTTAAGTGCTAACATGTCCATTGTCTCTTGATATTTGCAAAAAAAGGGCTTAATAGAAAAATCATGAAAGAGAAAATGACATATTTGGTCTCAATTTTTTTCCCCTACTTGAGTGCGTCTTCTTTCATTTTACTTATTTAAGATGCTAACTTTTTATTTTTTTTATTTGAGTGTGTGTTATTATTCAAGTTCTTAGATGCCGATATGTATGTTATCTCGTGACACATGATAAAAATCGAGCCCTAATAATAATAATAATAATAATAATATTAATAAGACGAAGATAAGAAACACAAAAAAAAAAAAAAATGAAAGGGCAAAAAAAAAAAATTGAAATTTAATTTTTGAGCCTCAAACACCTACATCTTAAAATAAAATTAAAACCACACCGCTATCAAATCCACACCTAACTCACAATTCATTGTTGTCAACCACTATGAAGCACGGAGGCAACAAAACCCTCTCATATGGTGTTGACAACAATAGTTTCGTGTTAATCGATGACATTAGATTTTGACGTTAGATGAGTGTTCGATAATGATTTTAATTTAAATATCAAGTTGCAAGTATCTAAGACATAGATATTGAATTTCTATTTATGTTTTCTTTTGTCTTTTCTTTTTCTTTTTTCTCTTTAGTTTTTAATTTCAACCTCTCTTTTTTGATTTCTCATAATTTCTCCATTAGATCCATTTTTTTTCTCTTATTATGAGATAGCATATACGCTAGAACCTAAATTAAGAGTCCATTTGTTTTGCGAGAAAACATTTTCCATAGAAAAATATTTTCGAGTGAACGTTTTCCTTATGAATTATTTTTTATTACTTCTATGTATTAAGAACAATATTTTTTTGTAAAACAAATTATTTTTCATTGGTGATTTTTAAATGATAATAATAAGATCATAGTTATTGTTGCAGTACCAATAATCGAAACATTGATAAAATTATGGTCGTAATAATAATTGTTTTAATAATAAGTTAGCGGCAACGGTTAGTGATGGTAATTGTTGTTGAGATAATGATGTATTTGGAGTGACAATAACAAATTATAAAAATGGTGGTTATATTAATAACCAAATGATGATGGTAGTAATGGAAATGACGATGCTTGTTAGCGGTAAAATGATGGTTATTGTTGTCATAGTGTTAGAAGTTTATGAGAAGATTTTGATAAAAAGATGGTTATATTGATAAAAATATGATAGTTATAATGATGTTGATGGTTGTGATGGTAATATTAATAGTGGTAAAGTTATAATGGTGATGAATAATGTAAGTAGATAGTAGCATTAAAAAAAAATAATTTTTCCTCTTTCACGAGGATAAAATATTTTCCTTGAAATTCACACTATTCAATTGATTGAAAAGTATTTTCGGTTGATTTATTTTTTAGTGTTTATTGTGCATTGAAAAAGTTCAATGATTCAAACCAAAATAATAATAATAATAATAATAAATCATTTAGATTAAAAAAATCAAAATGCACAAATTTTTTATTAGGATTTAATTTTTTTAAGCTATCACAGGATAACTAAACACTCAATAGACTGAGTTGTCAGTAACTCAAATGTATAAAATTAAAGACGATAGACTGAAACACAAAAAATAAGAAAAGGCTAGACACCAGTTACCCGGAGTTAAGTTATTGCCATTTTTAAGAATGTGTTATATTCCTATATTTAAAGGTGCAGTCTTGTCGTGTCCACGCCAGCACGTCAGTCAGCATAATTTTGCGTGCCCTTCTCGCTCATTTTATATGTGACTGATAAGATCATAAGGGACAAGACCGCAAAATTAATTCCAAAAAATCAGAACTCACCTCCTCCTTCCCAAATCACATCTCAGTTGTTCTCTCCTTCTATTTTCCAACCATGGCGATCTCTAAAAATCAAGGTGTATTTTCAAGCGTGTTCAAAGTTGATTTGCTGTTAATCATGCGATTAATTTTTTTAATTTTGTTAATGATTGGATTCTACAAAAATGATTAATTTTCCTGTTGTTCATTAATTAAGAAGTAGTTTGTAACTGTATTAGCAGATGAGGTTGAGCAAAACGCGAGGACCTCTTATTTTAATTTACCGCCCTTGGATGCTTCCGTCGCCTTCCCTCAAGCAACTCCAGTTTCCACATTTCCTCCTAGCGGTAAGAGCATCAATGATTTTTTTTTTCATTTATATGTCAATGATGGATTTTTATTTTTATTATAATTTTTGTCATTTGCTTGATGAGAGAAATTTAGCCCAATTTCGCACTCGCTGATGAATGAATATGCTGTTGTTATTTTAAAAAATTACAGTTTCAGATTATTATCAATTTAGTGATTTATTAACTGCGGAGGATCAGGCTCTCGGGATGAGAGTGAGGCAGTTCATGGAGAAGGAAGTAGCTCCGATAATGACAGAGGTATAATTTTTTATTATTTATATTTTTTCTTATGTTACTTCCTGCATTCCAATGGTTAAATGCTTGAATTTTATGTTTAAATTTTGGCAAAAAAAAAAAAAGAGGTACGTATAATTTTCCTTTTGTTTTTGTTTTTTTGCTTTATAGTATTGGGAGAAGGCGAAGTTTCCGTTTCATGTTATTCCGAAACTTGGTGCCTTGGGTATAGTTGGGGGTACGATCAAGGTAAATTTTGTATTTTATTTAAGTTTTAGTTCTTAGTAGCCTTTAGTGAGGTAAGGAATTGGATGATTCGCTAACTCGAAACCTCAGGGTTATGGGTGTCCTGGTCTATCCATCACTGCAAGTGCTGTCGCCATTGCAGAAGTTGCTAGAGTTGATGCGAGCTGTTCAACTTTTATTTTGGTGCATTCATCTCTGGCGATGCTCACCATAGGTGAGATCTTGGTTTAACTTTGTTTCCCCTTTGAGACGTGCTAATTTCTGGATTTAGTTACAAAATAAGGATGTTGCTAATGAGTTCTGACCTGTTGCGTAAATTGTGTGGGTTGTGAAAAACAGCAATTTGTGGTTCAGAGGAACAGAAGCTGAAATATTTACCTTCTTTGGCACAGTACAGCACTGTAGCTTGTTGGGTAAGTGGCTTCTTTGGGCACTCAGCCACTCTATGTGTCTGGTATGTAATTATGTTAGATTCAAATTCCTTTATGTTGTCCTGATCTTTAGGCTTTGACCGAACCTGACTATGGAAGTGATGCAAGTGGTCTGAAAACAACAGCGACAAAGGTTTGAGCTCCTGACCTCTTTTATGCTATTTACCTTGCTATTCTTCCTGTCATTCTGCTGAATTTCTGGGTAAGTCTTTCTTTGTTTTTTTTTTTTTTTGCCTTTCATTCTGGGATATTCAGGTCGAAGGTGGTTGGATACTTGAGGGCGAAAAACGCTGGATAGGAAACAGTACCTTCGCCGATTTGCTTGTTGTATTTGCTCGGAATACCACTACGAATCAGATTAATGGGTACGTTTCTCTCTATCTATGACTGGCATGGTGTGTCGTGCTGACGTTATGCTCATCTCTGAGATTTGTAATTATAGACACTAGATGCAGCCTAATTTTCTGGGAAGGCTTGCACAAAGACCAACAAAGCCGTCGTATAGATTTCTGTGCTAAAACATACTCTTTTGTCCTTGTCTATGAAGTTTGTTCTCTCCTTTGCTGGATATTTATGCACAGGAACACAGAGTAGTCTGTTGTTCTTTGCTGGATATTTATGTGAAATGGCTTCAGATAATTACTGGTTCTATCATTTTGTGACCCCAAGACCAATGACAAATGCTCCGAGAAAATTTGTGCATGACCAAACCTCACACAAACTTCCTTTCTCATTTATGAGAATTATAAATGAAAAGAGAAGGCTAATATTATTTACAAGCAAAGGTTCACTAAGTGATTATCCTAGAAAAGGTCTCACTCTTTCATTCTGAATTTCTGACTTCCATGCCTGTTATGGTGCATTTTATAGGTGGCCTTTTGTGTAGTTTAGTTTGCAAAACAATACATATGACAGTTTTTCATTTTGGATTATTATATATATATATTGTTTTTTTGCCCTTTTTGCTGTTTCAGATTTATAGTAAAGAATGACTCTCCTGGATTAACAGTTACAAAAATTGAAAATAAAATTGGCCTGCGCATAGTACAAAATGGAGATATTGTCATGAAAAGAGTTTTTGTTCCCAATGAGGACAGGTTGGCTGGTGTCAAATCTTTTCAAGACACAAATAAGGTAGGCAGTTACGATTTCTTTCCAGTAGTGCTGGCCTTAATCATTTATGTCTGTCTTGCTATGATTTTCGGGATAATCAACTATGCAGTGGTAGTCTGTAAATCTTAGGTTTTGAGATATACCAAGTTGTGTTTCCTAAAGATGATGAAATAGGACTTCAGTTTTGTGTTGCAAATCTGAAACTTCAGCATTTACCTGGAGTGCAACAGTATGCCAACCAAGAGTTATTAATGCATAGAACATTACCACTGGGGCAACCTCAGCCTTGGGATCAATTCCCATCAAATCAAACTTTAGAAGTTCATGTATTTTGCAAAGTTGACGTCACCTTCTCTGTTGAGATTTAGTAGGTCAATTGGAGAGTACAAAATTAATAAAGTATCTGGCGTACGAGAGAAACAGATCGAACCATCCAAATTTTATGAGAATTATATTATGATCTTTGTCTTCTCCACTATCTTTCCAAGCAAATGAAGCACGAATAAAATATACTTTTAAGTTTATTTGGACAACATTTTTCTGCATTTTACTACGCTTCAGTAACTTGTTAGGACATTTATAGTTTGAATATGCTTCAGAAATTGTTATAATTTGCCAGTGGTTTTTGGTATGCTTGCTGTAGTCCCTCTCTACTAAGCATTTTGTAACAATGCCAACAAACTACATCTCTTCCTTTTATCCTTTGGGGGTTGATTTTTAAGCTCATTAAAACTCAATTAAATAAACAAAGGCAAAAAATATATATATATCCTCTAAGTTTATTTGGACCATGTTTTCTGCATTTTACTGGTTTCATAGCTTTTAGGACATTTTTAGTTTAAATACGCTTCAGACAACTGTTATAATTTGCATTGTTGTTTGGTACATTTTCTCTATTCCCATTCTACCGAGTATTTCATAACATTGACTTTTAATGAGTCAGGTTCCTTTTTTCCTTGTTGGGAGTTTTAATGAGCTTGAAAATCAATACGAAATTACTCATCGATTCACCTATAGTATTGATTTGCATAAGGGCCTGCAAAATCTTGCTTGTTATGAAGGTTTTACGCAACTGACTTTTCTTTTCTTTTTTCCTAATTGTGTTCCTATGTGATTTTATCTTTATGCGTTTGAGATTTCCAAGCTTCTTGTCTGAGTACTGCTATGTAAAGTTAGGTTCTAGCTGTTTCTCGTGTAATGGTTGCCTGGCAACCTATTGGCATAGCGATGGGGGTCTATGACATGTGTCACAGGTAATCACTGTATATCCTGATTCTTCCAAGTACCATTTTATTTTAAATTCCGACGTGACCTTTACTGACTCTTAACTGATTCAAAGGTATCTAAAGGAAAGGAAACAATTTGGAGCACCACTGGCAGCTTTCCAAATCAATCAACAGAAACTTGTTCACATGCTTGGTAATGTCCAAGCGATGGTACTAGTTGGTTGGCGCATTTGCAAGTTGTATGAAAAGGGAACAATGACCCCTGGTCAAGCCAGCTTGGCAAAGGTATGATTGACAGCAAAGTGCTGTAATATATCTGGTGATAAAGAATTGTGCTCTCAGCCACGATGCTGTTTTACTTCTTCAGGCATGGATCAGTTTGAAGGCAAGGGAAACTGCTAGTATTGGGAGGGAGTTACTTGGTGGCAATGGAATTTTGGCTGATTTTCTAGTTGCCAAGGTTTTCATGCTAAACTCTTGACTGACTCGTAGACATGTGACTGACACATTTAGATCAGATGAAAATAGAAATTTTCATTTAACAAAGGCCACATGCCTGAGGTCTTTTGAATTGCAATAACTAGAAACTTGATTTAGCTATGCTTGTTTATTTTTTAAATTGAGTTTCTTACCACTCATTACATCAACCAGTGAATGACTTGTTCGCTGATCGCTATTCTTAGATGTGAAGAATCTGTTTTCTTAAATTTCCAACATGCTTTCAACGGCTAGTTCCTTATCTCTTTTTATCCTCAACTGGCTGTACTTCAAAGTTTTTAGTTTCTTTCAGGAAAATTCAGTTACGTTTGTTTGGTATTTGTTGCTGTTGTACATATTATTAACACTTCTGTATCCGGGATGACATTGCAGGCATTATGTGATTTAGAACCCATCTACACATATGAAGGCACATACGACATCAACAGCTTGATAACAGGAAGGGAAATCACTGGTCTTGCCAGTTTTAAGCCAGCAATGTTGAGCAAGCAAAGTCGCATGTAACAGTGTAAACTTCCCTATGCCATCTTAATGTGATCTAGAAACTTTTCTATTGACTCGGAGAAGCTGCTTGATAATCTCATAAGGAAACATAATAAAATAAATTTCATTTCATTCCATACAGATCTGTGTCCTGAATTTTGTTGGGGAAAATTATATATGTAGCTGATGTATAGAGTTTGAGAGCTGTGAAATAAAAGGTTACTAATCCTCAACAGTCTTTTCGTCCTGCTCATCTTTTCTTAGGCATTATGTAATTCTTTATTAGGCATTATTTACATGATTTGCTAAATCGCAGTCAAATGGTGGAGAAAATTTGGGATTGGATCCCAATTTTGGGTGGTTTTTTTCATTATCCTTATTGCTCTTACTCATATATGGACCCACATCGAAGCCTAACTGCCAAGGCTACTAGCCCCTGCCTGAGGTTTAATTTTTAGCTGGTAGGTCATTTTCTAATGCCTTTCGGCGCGGAAAGAAAGTCACTACTTCACAGGTTTCTGTCCGCTATGGGATAACTAGAAGCAGAACTGATCAAGTTTCAGTCTTCATTAGATCTCTCTCTATCTTTTTTAATGGAACTGTTTATTTGATTCTTTTATAATTAAAAGAGAACCATTTAGTTGGGTTTTCTGATAGCAATTTAGAATGTTTTTTCGGTTGCATTGGCTCAAGGGAGAACCAAAATAGAACTCTGTTCTTATCTGCAAAATTTTGGCATCTTTACTAGGTTAGCATGTTGAAAACATATCCAGCAAAAAGTTGGAATCGTTCTTTTTAACTGATTTGTGTATTGTTTGGATTTTACAATTAACCAGACAAAATCTCACATGCAAAAACACTAAAAGATCTAATTTATGCATAACAAAACTTCTAAATATGAATTTAAGGTTTATCTTAATTTATCTTAATTATTAAGCATAAAAAGAGCATGATTTAAATCAACAAAATAAAATATAACGATGGATTAAAAACAATGGTTGTAATTAATAGAGTGATTTAATTCTACAAAACAAAATATAATAACAGATTAAAAAGACTAGTTGTAAGATATGAATCCTCGAAAGAAGAAATTGTATTAAATAAAATTTATAAGGAAAAAGAAAAAGAAAAGATAGAAAGAGAACATTATATATCATTTGTATTTTAAAAGAATTATATTGCCATTAAATTTTGTTAGTTTTATTTTAGGAATTTGTATTTAAGATTAATATTATGAATTTTTTAAAAAGCTCACGTCTTGAAAACTATAGGGGGAAAAAAAGGGAAAGAAAAGTTGCTAGAGTTTATCAAAAGCTTGAGTTTTAATACATAGATACATAAATGGATAGATGGCCAAAATAATGAACAAAAACAAAATTGGACAAGTTAGCCATTTTCCTGCCTTCCTTTTAGTTCTAACTTCTAACTACCACCCCTGATGACTAAGGCCCTAAATATGACTATCCTAAATAAAATACTAGCCTAATCCAAACTAGAAAGCCACTGTGCCTGCCTTCTAACTCTCAAATAATTCAACTCTCCGACCAATTACTACTCGATTCTCTTCTCTCGGCATCCCTTTGCAATCCCCAACTTCTAATCCTGAGCTGAAGCTGAGTAACAGCTGTCAAGAACTTCACATTTTGCACTGGACTCAATAACTCCACCACTTTCATCAACGTGCTTGTCCTTAACAAATTAGCCCTGTCCACCACTGCCTGCATCCCCTTCTTAAGTGACCCTAACACCTCCTCCTCCTCCTCCTTCACTGTCTCCTCATTGACCAACCTCCCTACGTGCCTCGCCAACTCCAGAAGCGGTGGTGCTGCCAAGCTCTCTTGAATTCTTGCTATTTCTTCATCCAGCGCTCTCTCCTCCACTTTCGTCTGGCGCATTAATCTACTCACTCTTTCATTTTGCTCCTCTGATAAGTCATGGACAGAGTCCTTAACAATGCGAAAGAGAAGTCCTGGCTTAAAGCCCCCGACCCATACGAAAGTGCACTCGAAACGGGTTAACCATGGGGTAGAGAAATCGAGAAAAATATTTTGTTGAGCAACAAGTGATTTTTCATCATAGTATTGCCGGTAGTGCGAGAGGACTCTGGTAATTAGGTCATTGAGATCTTCCTGTCCGGATTCATGGCTGTTCTGTTTTGGGGTGAGGAGCTCGTCGAGGTAGTGTTCTTGACGTGCAAGCCAGCGTTCAAGAAATTCCTGGATGATTCCACATTTGTCCTAGCCATTTCTTCTATATACATATATATGACAAGTGTAAAGAAGAGAGAAGAAAAAAAGTGCAGAGCTGCAAAATGAGAGAGAAATTAATGGTTTGCTCTTGCTCTATTCATTTGAGAAAACAACAAGGAAAGCAGAGAGGATACATATTTGTTTCTTAGCTTTGACCGTAAGTATATTCTGGAATTCCTTAAAAGAGGAAAGACATTACAGTCAGATGCGTGTGGGACATGGGAGGCTAACCGGCTAATAACTTGAAACTCTCCATCGCCGTTTAGGAGTTCGTGAGAGACAGGGTAGGTGCGGTGCATCAATATTTGTTGCTCATAGGTCTAAAAAGATAACCGACTTAAAAATCTAGAGAGAGATTCGATGGGGCTCGTTGCATTTCGTCTTTTATAGGAATGTTCAAAGGGGAGGTTTAATCGTTGGAGAAATGATTTTTGCCACTATAATTTTGCACGTTTTTTCACTTTTGTTTGTGATCTTGTTTGCAAGTTGATCAGCAAAGATAAGGCCTAATCCTGAACATGTTAGAGCTAGCCACTTGTACATATATGGGAGATCTTACGAGTCAGATTGTTCGATGGCATTATCTATCTTTTCCCCCTGAGCTCGAGCGGTGCAAATAAACGAAAGTTTTTTTTTTTTTAATCCTTTCCTTCCAAACATGAGCACTTTTTCATCTGTTTAACTGCGGTCCGACAGATCTAAGGTACATAATTGACGAGTCCTGAGCAATCCATAAATCTTATATTGCTTTTATAAATCCTAAATTCAATATCCCTAACGAAAATCTGAATTTTAACGGAAAGTTTTCTTCAAGTATTTCAAATAATAGCTTTAAAATATCGAATCGTCTCAAGAGAAGAAACGATGGTCAAAGCTTTGACATTATTGGTCTTTGACACCAGTGCGGTAGTACCATTCCGTGCAAGGGCTGGGTTGAGTCGGTTGTGCCCAAAAATACTATCCTGTCCGTCTTCCCATATGGTTAGAATTTTAAGTATCCAAGTAGATTGGAGATAGCGGGTTGGTGAAAGTTTGAATGGATTATATAGATACCGATGGATATTTTGGGCTGTGATGATTCAACAAGTTAAATGGATTCAAAAAATCAAGAATTACATTTTTTTTTATCCCAATAAACCATCATTCAATCTTTTTTCTCCATATGAAATAAATGGTGAAAAAAGAAATCACAAAATCATTTATCCTAAAATACTAAGAATCTATGATAGTGCATTTATTAAATAAAAGTACCTTTTTTAAAACTATTTTTATTTAATCAACACCAATAATGAAACTATCATATTTTTATAATAGTGATTTTCAACATTAAGAATATTTATCTTCTAAATTGCTATTAAAAGATTTTGACAACAAAAAAGTAGACCATCATATCTGTTTCTATGCAACTTGATAAGTTTGATATAGTATATATATATATATATATAAATAACAAAGAGATTTAAAATTAAGAGTTTTGAATCTCTTCTTATCTTTACTTTTCATCTTTTTGTTTGCATTATAGTCTTTTTAGGTTGTCATTCTTCTTTATACATTGACTTAAAGTCATTAAAAAAAAATCTTCCTTGTAGCTAGAAAAACTTGTTTTGCAAATGTTCATTCTATTACTCCTATCATCCATCACCAAGTACTTCAATCCTAATGTCAGCAATTGAAGAGCCATACCATGTCTGGAGGTGTTTCGACATCATCGATGGTGTCCTCTGTGGAGAATTGAGTTAGAAGTCAGTTTTTCACCCATCTCTTAATTTTCAAGCTTTTTCATGACTCAAAATTAAGAAACACCAACCCATGATGTTGTGGCAGACTTAGCTAGTTCAACTGCCCAACCCGTAAGCCTCCTCAAACTACAACAAGTTTAAAAGTTGAGAGAGGAAATCATTGTTTGGTATTTGTTGCTGTTGTCCAAGCTATTCACTCTTCTGTATTCGGATCACATCGCAGGCATTATGTGATTTAGAACCCATCTAAACATATGAAGGCACCTACGACATCAACAGCTTGATAACAGTTTTAAGCCAGCAACGTTGAGAATGCAAAGTCGCATGTAACAGTGTAAACTTTCCTGTGCCATCTTAACGTGATCCAGAACCTTTTCTATTGCAGATTTATGTCTTGAATGTTATGAGGAAAAATTATATATTTAATTGATGTATAGACACGATGGTTTGAGGGCTGTGAAATAAAAGGTTACAGTCCTCAACAGTCTTTTCTTCCTGCTCATCCTTAAGCGCTATTTACATGCATTTCTAAATCCCGGAGAAAACTTGGAATTGGATCCCAATTTGGGTGTGTTTTTCATCATCTACCCTCTAACCGAGGCTTAATTTTTAGCCGGTAGGTCATTTTCTAATTCCTTTCTGGCACCAAAGGAAAGTCATCTACTTCACAGGTTTCTGTCTGCTATGGGATAACTAGAAGCAGAATTGATCAAGTTCTATTCTTCATTAGATCTCTCTATCTTTTTAATAGAACAGCTTACTTGATTTTCTTTTATATATATAATTAAAAAAGAAACATTTAGTTCGGTTTTCTGATAGCAATTTAAAATGTTTGTTCAGCTGTATTGGCTCAGGGGAGAGCCAAAATGGAACTCTGTTCTGATCTGCAAAATTTTGTCATCTTGTACTTGATATTAAAGAAATATATACATATTTTCATCAATCTACATTTTGAAAAAATTTTATTGACATTAAAATTGTTTTATTAACTTTGTTTCAGGAGTTTGTATATTGAAGAACAATACTTTTATAATTAATTTGATTTTTATTTATCAATAAGTAGGAAAATGGTCAAAATGGTAAACAAAAACAAAATCGGATGAATTAGCCATCTGAATTCTGAAATAACGAAAGCGGTAGTAATAATTTCCTCCCCTCCCTTCCTTCTAGCTTCGACCTACCGCCACGAATAACTAAGCCCTAAATGACTATCCTAAATAAAATCTGGCCTAATCCAAACTAGAAAACCACTGTGGCTGCCGTGCCGTCCAACTCTCAAAAAGTTAACTCTCCGACCAATTACTACCAGATTCACTTCTCTCGGCATCCATTTGCAATCCCCAACTTCTTATCCTGAGCTGAAGCTGAGTAACAGCTGTCAAGAACTTCACATTTTGCACTGGATTCAATAACTCCACCACTTTCATCACCGTACTTGTCCTTAACAAATTAGCCCTGTCCACCATTGCCTGCATCCCCTTCTTAAGGGACCCTAACACCTCCTCCTCCTCCACTGCCTTCCCGTTGACCAACCTCCCTACGTGCCTGGCCAACTTCAGCAGCGGTGGTGCTGCCAAGCTCTCTTGAATTCTTGCCATTTCTTCGTCCAGCGCTCTCTCCTCCACTTTCGTCTGCCGCATTAATGTACTTGCTCTTTCACTTTGCTCCTCTGATAAGTCGTCGACAGAGTCCTTGACAATGCGAAAGAGAAGTCCTGGCTTAAAGCCCCCGACCCATACAAAAGTGCGCTCTAAACGAGTTAACCATGGAGGAGAGAAAGCGAGAAAAATATTTTGTTGAACAACAAGTGATTTTTCATCATAGTATTGCCAGTAGTGGGAGAGGACTCTGGTAGTTAGGTCATTGAGATCTTCCTGTCTGGATTCATGACTGTTCTGTTTTGCCGTGAGGAGCTCGTCCAGGTAATGTTCTTGACGTGCAAGCCAGCCTTCAAGAAATTCCTTGAATAATTCCACATTGGTCCTAGCCATTTCTGCTATATGTATATATATATATATAACACAAGTGTAAAGGAGAGGTCAAGAAAAGGAGCGTGGAGCTGCAAACTGCGAGAGAAATTAACGGTTTGCTCTTGCTATTTTTATTCGGGGATATATATATATATATATATTTGTTTCCTTGCTTTGGCAGTAAGAATATTCTGGAGGCAAGTCTATTCTGGGAATTACTTAAACAGGAAGAGACTACAGTCAAACGCGTGTGGGATATGGGGTAAGAAAAGAGTGGTTTAGGAGTGTGTGCAAGACAGGATAGATGCTTCAATGTTTGTTGCTCCCTGCTCTAAAAAGATTACCGACTTAAAACCTTTTAAAATTGGCTCGGTGCATTTCGTCTTCTTATAGCGATGTTTAAAGGACAGACTTTGTTATTATTCAAACATGCAAACCAAAGTCTCCATTAGCGAAACAACAGTTTCCCTGCTCGCGCAAACAAAGACAAACTACACAGCTTAAAAAACAAAAACAAAGAAAGAGAAATCGGTAGTCAAATAATAATTATCCTAAGTTTAATTTTTTTTTCGATATTATCCTTCCAGTTTTCAAAAAGTTACAATCATACTCCTAACCAAACCATCAAGTACCCCAACCTTTTCTGTTTACTTTTCAGAGTTCTTTTTTTCCTTTTCTCTCTTTTTTTTTTAATTTTTTCGTTAGATTAATGACTTTTTTCTAAAAATTTTTTTTTTCAGTTAAGAATACAGAAAAAAGAGTGGGTGATGAAGAAAAATAAAGTATTAAAGAAAGGATAGTTTTGTTTTTACTAATTTAACCAAAAACTGAAAAAAAAAAAAAACTAAGTTATTATCAAATTAAAACATAAAAAAATAATTTTTATTTTTTAAAACAAAAAAAACTAAATAATTCTTTTTTCAAAATAAAAGGACTAATTTATAATTTACTCGAGCTTGAGCGGTGCAATTAAATGATTTTTTTTTTTTTTTTTTTGGGCCTCTTTACTTCCAGACATCAGCTCTGTGTTTGTTTAACAACGGTCTGACAGATCTAAGGTGCATGATAGACGGGTCCTTAAGTAATCTCTAAATCCCTACTTATTTTCATTATCCCAACTTAAGTAATCAGCAAGCCTTTAAGCAATTTTGTATAGTTAAATCATCAATTATATTACTATTTTTATATTTTTTAAAAAATTATTAATACATTCTTTATTAATATTTATCATATAATAGTTATTGGTAATTGATGAATGATATTTTGTTAATTTTTTTTAAAATAATGATAATAACAATTTATTTGATAAATTTAACCCTATCTATTTATAAAACCTAAATTCAGTATATCCTTAATAAAAATCTCAAATTTTAACCGGTGGTTTTCTTGAAGTATTTATATTTTAAATAATAGATTTAAAATATCGAATTGTCTCACGAGAAGCAATAATAGTCAAAGCTTTGACCATATTGGTCTTTGATACCAATGCGGTAGTACCATTCCTTGATTGGGTCGGGTCGAGTAGGTTGCGCCCAAAACATTTTTTGGCCAGCCGTCTTCACATAGTGTTAGAATTTAAATTATCTAAGCAAATTGGAGATAGTGGATTGGTGAAAGTTTGAATGGATTATACAGATACCGATAGATATTTTGAGCTATGTTGATTGTGAACGTATGATAAATTCTATTATTCATTATATTATAAATTAATTTTTATATTTATTATATTGATAAGTATTTTATTTATTTATTATTATAATAAATTTATCATAATCTAAATCTTTATGAGTTGTTCAAAACCACTCACAAACGAAAAGATTATTCATTTGTTGATAGACAGTTTCATACAATAATGATAACTTTTTTTTTGTAAATATACATATATCAATATAATCTAAAAAATATATATATGATTTAGTATTATAATTATTTCAATCACTTATGAGCACGTACAATCAATGCAAGAAATAGTTGCTAAAGAGCAACAGGAGAGTAATTCATGGTCTCCAAATATCGACATGACCAAGATATATTTAGATGCGATAGTAAAAGAGAAAAGCAGAGAGTATATAGCCTCAAATTATAGACGTCTCGGTTCTACTTCCATTCTAGCGCTAGCGACTCCTCTACCACTTCATGATATCCCGATAGTAATATTTAGAAGGTTTCTATCTAAAACAAAGATAGGATCAAGGAGATGAAGGTTACAATCTAGGAACACGTGGGTAAATTCAACACTCTATAGAGTTAAATGCGGCTAGTGATAGAGTTATTACGGGACTCGCAACATACTCGTGTTTCTCTTGTCGACTCCTCACAACCTAGGAGTCAATCGTTCCTCTCACTACCAACAATTGAAAAATGATACAAGAGACGACGACGATGACTAGATTTCTTGTTTTTTTAAAAGTTTTTATTTTTTTATACACCTTAACGTATTTATATATTTATTTGATTTCAATTTATATTATTTTAATTTTATTAAATAATATCGTGTTTAGTAAGGTATTATTTTTAATTGTTTGTTACTACCATTAATATTAAATGATTGTTAATTTATATAAAAAAATTCCTTCGTTTGGTGACGGATTAGCTATAAAAATTAAACCTCTTTGCGATGGACACATATACGAGGTGCTAAATAGCGACGGATTTGCGAGAAATTTTAGCAAATATGATTTACCGACGTCGATTTGGTCGTTAGTTAGCAGCGACGGTTTTGTGATAGATAACAGATCAGAGAGGCAACTATTTACTTCATTTTAACGATGAAAATTCTACAAATTAGCAATGCCTAACCCGTCGTTGTTTAGCGATGAAAAAATTTTTTCTCTAAGAAAGCAGGGACAACCACTTTTGCTACTAAAAGTATATTGTCATAAATCCATCGCTAAAGATAAATGGCGACGGATATTGATGGTATAGCGACGAAAAAATTCCTCAATATTTTTTGGTTTTCTTGTAGTGATAATCACTGTACATCCTGATTCTCTCGAGTACCATTTTATTTAACTTCCCACATGACCTTTACTGACTCTTAATTGATTCAAAGCCATCTAAAGGAAAGGCAACAATTTGGAGCACCATGGCCAGCTTTCCAAATCAATCAACAGAAACTTATTCACATACTTGGCAATGTCCAAGCGATGGTACTAGTTGGTTGGCGCATTTGCAAGTTGTACGAAAAGGGAACAATGACCCCCGGTCAAGCCAGCTTGGCGAAGGTATGATTGACACCCAAGTTCAGTGATATATTTGGAGATAAAGAATTGAGCTCTCCAGCAACGATGCTGTTTTACATCTTCAGGGATGGATCAGTTTGAAGGCAAGGGAAACTTCTAGCATTGGGAGGGAGTTACTTGGTGGCAACGGAATTTTGGCTGATTTTCTAGTTGCCAAGGTTTTCATGCTAAACTCTTGACTGAAAAGTTCACTCTTAGACAGGAGACTGACACATTTAGATCAGATGAAAATGGAATTTTTCATTTAACGGAAGCCATACCTGAGGTCTTTTCAATTGCAATGACGAGAAACTTGATTTAGTTTTGTTTTGCTTGTTTTTGAGGTCTTTTCAGTTGCCTGGCACATTGTTGCTGTTGTACAAGCTATTCACTCTTCTGTATTCGGGATCACATCGCAGGCATTATGTGATTTAGAACCCATCTACACATATGAAGGCACCTACGACATCAACAGCTTGATAACAGTTTTAAGCCAGCAATGTTGAGCAAGCCAAGTCGCTTGTAACAGTGTAAACTTCCCCTGCCATCTTAACGTGATCCAGAACCTTTTCTATTGTGTTGGGGAAGCTGCTTGATAATCTTGTAAGTGAAAATTATAAAATAAATTTCATCTCATTCAATGCAGATGTATGTCTTGAAACTTATGGGAAAAAATTATATGTTTAGTCGATGTATAGAGACGATGGTTTGAGAGCTGTGAATAAAAAAAACACTCCTTTCTTCCTGCTCATCCTTAGGCATTATTTACATGGTTTGCTAAATCCCAATCAAACGGTGGGAGAAAATATGGCTTTGGATCCCAATTTGGGTGGGTTTTTCATCAACTAGCCTCTGTTTGAGGCTTAATTTTTAGCTGGTAGGTCATTTTCTAATGCCTTTCTGGCGCGAAAGGGAAGTCATCTGCTTCACAGGTTTCTATCTATTATGGGATCACAAGAAGTAAGATTGTTCAAGTTCCAGTCTTCATTAGATGTCCCTCTCTTTTTACTAGAACTGTTTATTTGATTTTTTTGATAATTAAAAGCAAGCCATTTGGTTCGGTTTTCTGATAGCAAAATAAAATGTTTGTTCAGTTGGATTGGCGGAGAGGAGAGCTAAAATAGAACTCTGTTCTTATCTGCAAAATTTTGGCATCCTGTACGTGGTAATAAAGGAATATATACTTATTTTCATTAATTTACATTTTGAAAGAATTTTATTGACATAAAAATTGTTCTATTAGCATTGTTATAGGAGTTTGTATATTTAAGAATAATATTTGTGTAGTTAATTTGATTTTTAGATATAAATAGATAGGAAAATGGTCAAAATAGCAAACAAGAACAAAATTGGATGAATTAACCATCTGAGATAACGAAAACAACAGTAGTAATTTCCCTGCCTCCCTTGCTTCTAGCTTCTAACTTCGAACCACCACCCCTAATAACTAAGCCCTAAATGACTATCCTAAATAAAAGCTGGCCTAATCCAAACTAGAAAGCCACTGTGCCTGCCTTCTAACTCTCAAAAATTCAACCCTCCGACCAATTACTACTCGATTCACATCTCTCGGCATCCCTTTGCAATCCCCAACTTCTAATCCTGAGCTGAAGCTGAGTAACAGCTGTCAAGAACTTCACATTTTGCACTGGACTCAATAACTCCACCACTTTCATCAACGTGCTTGTCCTTAACACATTAGCCCTGTCCACCACTGCCTGCATCCCCTTCTTAAGTGACCCTAACACCTCCTCCTCCTCCTCCTTCACTGTCTCCTCATTGACCAACCTCCCTACGTGCCTCGCCAACTCCAGAAGCGGTGGTGCTGCCAAGCTCTCTTGAATTCTTGCTATTTCTTCATCCAGCGCTCTCTCCTCCACTTTCGTCTGGCGCATTAATCTACTCACTCTTTCATTTTGCTCCTCTGATAAGTCATGGACAGAGTCCTTAACAATGCGAAAGAGAAGTCCTGGCTTAAAGCCCCCGACCCATACGAAAGTGCACTCGAAACGAGTTAACCATGGGGTAGAGAAATCGAGAAAAATATTTTGTTGAGCAACAAGTGATTTTTCATCATAGTATTGCCGGTAGTGCGAGAGGACTCTGGTAATTAGGTCATTGAGATCTTCCTTTCTGGATTCATGGCTGTTCTGTTTCGCAGCGAGGAGCTCGTTGAGGTAGTGTTCTTGGCGTACATGCCAGCCTTCAAGAAATTCCTGGAATGTTTCCACAACGATCCTAGCCATTTCTGCTATATATATAACAAGTGCAAAGAAGATAGAAAAGGAAAGGAGTGTAGAGCTGCAAAATGAAAGAGAAATTAGTGGTTTGCCCTTGCTCTATTTATTTGAGGAAACGACAAGGAAAGCAGAGAGGATATATATTTGTTTCCTTGCTTTGACAGTAAAAATATTCTGGAAATCCCTTAAAGAGGACAAGGCAAGTCTATTCTGGGAATTACTTAAACAGGAAGAGACTACAATCAAAACGCGTGTGGGATCTGGGGTAAGAACTTGAAACTATCCATCACTAAAGAGTCGTTTAGGAGTTTGCGAGAGACAGGATAGATGATGCTTCAATGTTTGTTGCTCCCTGCTCTAAAAAGATTACTGACTTAAAAAAAAATATATATCAATAGGGCTCGGTGCATTTCGTCTTCTTATAGGAATGTTTAAAGGGCAGATTTTGTTGTCAGAGAGGGCTTTTGCCACATTTTTAAGGTTAATCCTGAACTTGTAAGAGCACCGCTTGGACATGGAAATTTACATAATTTATCTTCTTTTTTTTTTTTTTGACAATTTGATTTTGATAGTATACCTTTTCGGCAGAATTTAAAATGCCAATTAGGCCTCCCTGCTTTCCTACCGGCTCCCGCTAGTCTTTCCAAGAATAGAAAAGGAGCTGACGGTACATTACTCGGATATGAAACGCTAAGCAATAATTAGAATAAAGAATATTCAACATTATTTCACGTGAACTACAAGATAATATATTCTGTACAGGTTTCTCAAATGCAAGTTATAAATGCTTCAGAAATTATATAAGGCCACATAAGCGAGGCCTAGAACAAAACTGCCTTCCGTTAGCCTTAACAACTGCCATTACTCCAGCAGTCACTCCAGCCCAGATCACAGTAGACAGATACTGATGTGCATTTCGTCCCGCTATTACACAACAAGATAGAATGTTAACTCTGCTTAAGAAACATTGGATTTGAAAAGAACAAAAAAATGGTAAACAACAATGTTTGTTACAAACCAAGCCTCAAGAACGGAAATACCTTGCTGAATCGTGACAGATGTTATTGTTAAACCTCCAATAAGCAAAGCAGATGCCACCGGAAGATACTGCAAAATTTATTTTGCCCATAAGAGACCTCATTGTAAATAATACTAATAAATAGTCCAAAAAGCATATGGAAATGATGCTAGCTGGCCAACTGAATCTGCATAGTATTTGGTGAAGAACTTGAATATTTATCTGGTTCAGAACTTTTGAAGCTAAATGTGTTGACATTCACTACTGTCAAACTGAAAATTTCAGAAGCCTCTATCTCAAACTAGTTCGGATAAACTGAAAATTTCAGTAAATATTTTTCAGTTGGAGAATGTATTCCCTAACAGATTCTCACTATATGATGACATAAAGGTTGACATCCCTTCAAGATATCTGAATATATGGTTTTGTGAGTGGTCCTGCACATGCATTTCTGTGCTATTCGCTATAGTATGAATAACACGGCCACCGGACTGAACTACAGTATATGGACCCTTAACACATAGGAAATAAAATGACATACAGAAAATGATTCGAATCCATTGAGCTGGAATGGTGAAGGATCATTTCTGTTGACACTATAACGGCCACTTATAAGATCCAGTGCATCCTGAAAACATACAAAATCTGTTAGGTGAGTTTCAGATATACAACGACCATCATGACTCTGCAAAATAATGTAAAAGTTTAAAAGATAAAGAAGGCAGCTTACCTGCCGAACTCCATCTTGAAAATTGTTCAGATAGTATCTTGAAAGGGCACTCATCCCATCTTTGATTATTCCACCTATAGTCTGTTTTCCATATCTGCAGTATCACATATCCAACAAATATTATAGACAATACTCATAGGCAATAATTTTCAACAAAACATAAGAGTTCATTCTTGAATTACCGAACCAAATCCCCTTTCAAAGCATGAGTTCCAGCATATTCAAGGCTGACCTCATCACCTTGCTCAGCCCATACTGTTGACAAATACCAAACGATACAGATGAAAATTATATGGTAATTCCAAATGACCATAGAGGATTGAAGCAAAAACACAAAAATTACATACATGTTCTGAACTTTCCATATTCTTCAATGAACATAGAAATGCACTCGATAGAAGTAAGCACTCCTATTCTTTGCAATTGTATGGTTAAAGACTTCTGACCCAAAAAACTCTGTTAAGAGGAAAAACAGAAGTAGCTTTAGCTAAATAAGCATTGAAACATTTTTTTTTCCTAAAAACAACATATATCAGGCAACAAAAATACTTGGAAAAAAGAATATCAATAAGAGCAAAGACAGAGAATCATAGGGAGTAGTTCTACACCAACCTGGGTAACATTTGATCGATCCAAGCAGTCAATGCAGTTAGATCTAAAAATTCCATTCTGCTCCTCCAATATATTTCCTTCTGGGTCTATGAGGAGATATCTGCTCAGCTGGAATAGCAATGATTAAAAACAGTATTATGGATAGCTAGCATACCTAGATCTAGGCATACTTATAGGAAATCATGTAGAGAACCCATTTTGTTTCATTACCCTTGCTTTTGGAAGTCGTCAGAGATTTGATCATATAGAATTTGTAGATTATCAAAGTTTGAGTTGCCACAAAAATGATGAAAGTCAAATGATACATATCTGCAATGAGCACATGTAAGTTTTAAGTTAATCACAAAAAACATTTTATTTTCAGCACATTGGCTTTGGAAGACAACATGTCATTAACAAACAGTAAAACTGCAGTCCATAAAATGCTGCTATTATTAAGAAGAGTGCAACTATTTGTCAGAGTGAACGAGCACACCAGCAAAACCATTAAAAAGATTTAGTTAGCAATCACAAGCACACTTGCGAATTAATCTTTCACATATGAAACTCAACAGTCCTGTACCTCTAACAGCTCCTACTCACCATACAATTTTGCATTTCTTGAATTCCCAAATGCAAATTCCAAGAAAGCTCATTTGAAAATTTCTGCTTCTCAAGAAATAGAAAAAATTAACAGTCTATAGCGAGTTTCTTGACGTATCAGAGAGAGAAATAAGATTAATTTTTTCTTTGACCCGTGAAGGTGGGTCTGAACTTTGCAGGAACAAGAGGTATACCCTATTACCCGCTAAGTAGAAGGAAGGGGAAGGAGGAGGAAGAAGATGAAGAAGGATATGCAAACTCCTTTTGGTAGGTTGGTACTTGTTTTGCTGAATTAGTTAGCTTGACCATAAAGCCAACATGCCCACCAACAACATCCATAGCATAGAGATGACACTGCAGCCACATATATCGTGGTATCCTATTCTACAACCTCAATCATCAACATTCCACACTACAAGTTAAAAATGCATTCCTGAAGTCATAGTAATCCAATAATTATTCCTGGAAATATTTTATTCCCACCACTTTGCCCACAATTAAAGCCATAACATATTGACATCCAAATATCAACTACAATCAAACTGAATTGTAGAAGATGGTATATTAGCAGGACAAGTAATGATAAACTATGTGCTATGAAAGTGTGCCAAGTGGAAGACAATTAATGCGTACACAAAGCATGGTGCAGCAAATAGTCTGTTTGGGACTTAACCATTGATCAAAGCAATGACAAAGTAAATACAGTGAGATTATAATTTAGGTGTACTCACTATTCTCATCAAACTATCCAGAATCAGTACCAGATTAAACTATTTACGTATATCAAAGTGCAAAATGTCACCTCACATTTGGAAGCTTTTGCATTTCAGCAGCATAAGCCATGCTTAATTGACCTTCATCACCATGCTACAAAAGGGAAAACAATCAAACATGAAATGCTTCTAAATTGAACATACTAAATGATGTGGGTATGCATGTAGCCTGAACTCTATAAACACAAAACCACAGTAGTGTTACAGTCACAAGCAAATTACAAAGGAAATGTTTGTGATCCAGTCCAGCTGGACAAGCTATATAGCTTCTGGAACTGTTTGTCATCCAGTCCAGCTGGACAAGTTATATAGCTTCTTAGATTTTACAATTGATAGACTATCCAAAATTTGAGGAAGAGAATGAAAGTCGTAACAGAAAGTGACATACTTTATTGGTTAAATCAACTGCTATGGTGTCCCCATATCGTTGGTAAAGATCATGGAAATGGCGCTCCACAACCTTTGACTAGAGGAGAAGGGCCAAAAAAAAAAAAAAAAAAAAAAACAAGTATTAGCAAACTCATTAAAGCTAAAAGAATAAAGGACAACATTATATTCATGGTAGAAATGTACCATTTGCTCATGATTAATAATTCTAAGACGTGGTCTATAGCTCAAATCAACAATCTGCTCCCAAAGTAGGGGAATCGAACCTCGAATCTGAAAAGTGGAAAAAACAAGCACCTATAATGCATTGCAATAAAGTATCCATTCTCTACTAATTAAAAGGATGGAATACTGTAACATGGTAAAACTGATTACAAGAATCCAAATTCTATATAGACAATGGGTAACATGATAAATTAATTCATTGTGCAATTGCACACCAAAGAAATAAGATTAACTGAAAATGCTGGATTTGAAAAGGAAAATTTCCATGCTCCTATGGTTCTAATCCAGGAATCTTAATCCAACTATTCAAAAATAATACAACTTGGGAAAAATAAATAACAATCCTGTAACTTATCAGCAATATATTGCATTGAGCATGTAATTCAAATTTATTGTGTCCAGAAGCATACTGATGAAATAATTAAGGAATGAAAGAACTGACTATATGCAGATATTGATATTGTTGATCCAAAAACTAGTTTCAGAACCCAATCAGATACCAAAGATATACCTGCAAGAATGAAGATCTGTAACCTTCAAGCTCCAGCAATTGCTCAGTTTCAATAAAATTAGCAGTGTCTCCTTCAAGGTTAGCTCCTCGTCTCCACATTCGTGTCCCTAAACCACCATAATATCACCATAATATCATATAACAAAATTAGATTGCTCATATGTAATAAATAACTATCTTACTCATTAACCCTGCAATCCAATACCTAGACGCCGAGTACACCTTCTCGAAAGTAATGTAACTGTTGCAGATGATTCTTTTAGCTTTAGCTGTGCAGCTCCAAAGCGTAAGTCTTAGTTAAGTGAAAACAGAAAATAGTGGAAAATGTGTGGCGTATACTATAATTGTTCCTAGAATGTGTGTGTGTGGGTGGTGGTGGTGGGGTGGGGGCTGTGCTGTTGTTAAATAAATGATATCAAAGACATCAGGATATTTCCTTGAAGTAGAGGAATGATGAAGTCATCAAGCTGCCAACAGAAAAACAATTGAGCATTAGAAAAATGAAACGATCTAACAATACAAATTGAAGAGTTGAAAGGATATGATTGTTTAGTTTTGGAAGTACCATCCTTCCCGCTATCTATTCTGCCAAACAGTAAATATTTCCAAAATGCTGATCCATTGATTCCTTAATTTTTGAATATATGGAATATCTAACCTTAAACTCAATAAGTTCATCCAAAAGATTTTTGTTCCAAACAAATCGAGGGTCAGCCTGAAAGGCAGAAAAAAGAAGTTCAACATCCTCAACAAGCACAAGTAACAATACATGATTGCTATAAAAGAAAAAATAACAAAGATGAAGAAAATCTCATCCAAGAACAAGGAGGCATTGAACAAGAACACAAAGCATCACACTGAACTATCTCATATACAATTTCTTTACAAAAACTGATTCAAAAGGAGGATGTTTTATACATTCATAATATTGAATTTGAAACTACAATGGACCTTCCAAAACCAACACAAAAGAACCAAGTGAGCTAGCCAGGGAAACTATACCCCCTTCTTACAATGGTAAGTTCTCACTTAAAAGACAACATTCTGATAATAGAAGAAGAAAAGAGAAAGAAGAAATCACATTCAAAAGTATTCATTAAGTGTACCGAATATTTATTAATCTATAATTTCTAGATAATATCTACCGTGAAAACTTACTGTCTTCCAAAGCGGTTTACTCATCCACCCTTCCGCTAATTTACATCTTCTTTGTACGCTGGAAACAAATGATCAAATGCACCACATAAAGATAGGATTCAACATTAAACAGATAAAAACTCCAACACAAGAAACTTAAAACAACCATTAATCAAAAATCATTGCCTATACAGAACATCTGCAAGATAAGAGAATTTACTTCAATGTCATATCCGTTTCATACGAATAATACAACCCAGGAGTTGACTCCACCACTTTCAAAAGATTCATAAAGTAAGCCTCGTCTCTTTTCTGCACCAAGCACACATTATAACTACCTTTTACACCAAAAATAACCCAAAAAACAGAAATCAAAAGGCCTGACAAAGTAACGAAACTTAGCAAAACCCTTACTTCTTGCGTAGTCGAAAACTTCAATGCGTCATTGCAAGGCAAAAACTTCATTGCTGTTATTCGGAAAACAGGAAAACCAAGAAATGTTCCAACTTCTTTCCGCGAAATTATCACAAGCATGTATGTTCCTACACCAATATAACAAAATTATTCCACACGCAAAATGCTCATCCGCTATTAAAACAACAAAAACACATAAAAAATAATCACATACATTAATTAAAAAATTAATTACCTACAAGCAATCTAATTGTACCGACTACGCCGTAGATAGCCGAGGTTTTTGACGGACTAACGGAACTCTCATCATCATTATCTGTTAAAATTAGCAAAGTCAAATCAGCTTAAAATCATATAACCTAAAACTCGAAGGCGAGAGCCCTAATTACCATTAAGAGACTGGATATCTCCGTGGAGACGACTAATAGAGAAGCCGCGATTAGGAGATTCAACGGATTTGATCACGTACTTATCGTTGAATTCTTGCAATTCTAACTGGTCAAAAAGTTTGAATCTACTTGAAGAAGACGAAGGTGAAGGTGAAGGTGAAGATGAAGACGGGATAATCTCCATAATTTCTAGAAAAAATGAAAAGATATTTTGAGAGAGGTTTGGAAATTAAAGGGAAGTTGAAGGAAATGGAGCAAACAGCTTGGTCAACTTATAACAGCTTTTGGGATTAACGGATCACGTGATTTTTTATCCTCTCTCACAAACAAAACGAAAAGGTAAAACTTCAACAAAGGCACCATCATCTTGAACTAAAGAAGCAAAATCTAGACCCCGACCATAAGAAATGTCCCAATCAATTCAACACAACAACAACAACAACATAAATTTTGGAAAGAAATTTGCTAGTAGTGACATGGTGCTGTTTTGATTTAAGATGCGATAAAGTGAAGATCCAAACGTTTGGAAGATGGGATGCTGATAAAATTTCTATGAAGTTGAAAGGAGTTTTTAACCGATTAGCCTAAATGAAATGTTAATATATTCTTCATTGATCATTTTATATCTCAAAAAATAACAACATAGTTTAATAATATTTGATGGTTAATATTATATCAAATTAGAACCTAATGTATTGTCTAATTTTCAATTAAGTTTGGAAGCAAAATAATTTATCGATTAGATCTGAAATGTTTTTGATATTTTTCAATTGAGTTTTTTTTTATCAGTTTATTTTGATTTGTAATTAAAAAAAATAAAATCAAATTGGAACGTTTGTTTTAGAACGCAATATATGCAAATTTGATTAAAAAAAATGTTAACAAACATTGATAAAAGTATTCAATTAAATTTTTTTTCCAATTATTAAAATATCTATATTTTACAATAGAATATATATATATATAATTAGAGACTAACTGATATTTCTCAAAAGTTCAAAAGTTTTATTTACTAGAATTTATATATTTATATGATAGGATTTTCATAATTTTAAACGAAGATGTTCAAAGAAAAAAAAAGTTTATGGATAACCTTGTTACTTTTGGATTGGTTTATAAATGATTTTCTCTAGAAATTATAGTTCATGTTTTTGTCTTTAACTAGATGGGCTTTTATCTATATAAGTCTTAAACAAATTATTTATATCTTAATTAAATTTTCTGAATATACTAAATTAATTTAGAATGAGTATTTTTAAGATCATTTAAAAAATATTAATTCGAATTAATATACAAATTGGTTCAAAAAGTTTCTTAATATGGGTGCTAAATTTGTTTCTTAAAAAAATCCTTATCATTAAAAAAAATAATTATTTCCTAATTAAGGAAGTGGACCCATTTTTTGTCATGAGCATTTTTTTATTGGAATTTGAGAGGATAATTAAGTTGGAGAGTAAATGAATTTACCACCAAAATTAAAACTTTGAAAAGTGAAAAAATTGGTTTATAATAATGATGACCTGAATTATTTGGGTGTATTTAGTTTCGGTTGGTTTCTTGTCATTATTGCACAACGATAATGTTGCAGGTACAAGCATATCCTATTAAATTTAGGACAACTTGAATCGTGGACCCCTTTATATCCTCTAAACATGTCCTTCTTCTTTTGATGGGTTGACTTTAAGAAGTCGTGGAAAAACATGGTAAACGATTTGGGTAAAGGCATCGTCAAACATTCCTATAAATAATGATGCTCTCTTTTCTTTTTCAAAAATAAAATAAAATAAATACTGCACTCAAAATTGCATAATATTTTCAATTTGTGATGAATTTAATCCTACTGTATAAATAATAATAACAATAAAAAAAGGAAAACATTTTTTCTCCTTATCCTAGATACGTTTACACATTTGGGGAGTTGGGATGCATCCGATTTTTTCGTAGAACAAAAAATATGAAGCCATTCTCATTGCTTTCAAATAAGCTAATTGCTTTATTTATTTATTTATTTATTCTTGTTGGTTTGATGGTAACTAACATCTTCGTATTAGTTTGTATGTCAATCAAAATTATTATTTTTCCCAGATAAGTGCATACAAAAAATAATATTTTTTTTCTGAGTATTGATTTAAAATTTGAATTCAAGAAATTAAAAAAAAAAAACAAAATTTTTGTAGCAAACTAACGTTTGTGTTGCAAAAATCAAGCTAAAAGTGTCCTTTGATCTGTTCACTTCCATTCTGGCTCCCCAATCTACATACAATTGAAATGCTTGATATTGATGCTAACAGAAGTGAATAAGAATTTATACTTGTCGCACCAAGATTAGGAAACCATTAAAAACATTTTGTGGGACTAAATCATGTGATGACCCCTATTTATATATAGAACTACACTCTACCTTCTACCTCCTTGTATGGACGCCTAGCTTTGGACACCATAGTTTTAAATAACAATATAATTATAAAAATAGTCTCGATTGTGATTTCATATTGTAGTTTATCAAAATAGTAAAATAACTATTACAATAATTAATATTATGAATAGATTAATAATCGTTAATAAATGTATTCGTTCCATCAAAAGAAGAAAATGTATATGTATTTTAGATGGAAACCGAGTTAGTTGCCCACGCTATGTTGTGGGTTTGATAGAATAAAATCATTTTAAAATTTTAAACTTTTTTAATTATAATTTCTTATTTAATTAATTTTTTCTAATGCTTTTTTATAAATTTTTTTCTTAAAAAAACATAAATTATTCTTTTTTATGGATTTATTTTAACTAAAATATTAATCAAGAATTAAAAAAAACTTTAAAAATATATTTTTCATAATATTGTATTCGAAAAAATAAAGTTATAATTAATAGACGAGTTTTATAAAAACTAACAAATGGAAAAAAAATTCTTATTTAATACTGATAAGAAGATTAATTTTTGAAATTATCCACGCACCGCTACGAGTAGATAAAACAAAATCATTTCAAAATTTTATATTTTTTTCATTAATTTTTTATTTAATTATTACTTTTTGTGTTTTTCATATAATTTACGCTTAAAAAACATGATTTATTTTTCTTTATTTAGGGATTCCTAAATAAAAACTTGTAATATATTATTTAAACCTGAAATATTAAATTTAAAATTTAAAAATAAATACTTTAAAAATATATTATTTTATAAGAATATATTCAAAAAATAAAGTTAAAAATAATATATAGACTTGCATAAAAATTAACCAATGAAAAATAAAATTTTATTCTTATTTAATATTAATGAGAAGATTTTTTTTTAAGTATATATAATTGATCTATACATATTATATAATCGTCGGTTTGGGTGGAAAAAACATAACGATTGATTTTAAAAAATTTTAACACCCAATTAAATAAAAGAAAGAACATAAATTGATGGAAAAAATCAAAGAAAAAACCAAAAAAAGAAGAAGCATGTAGTGCATCGGCTAGGGATTAAACTTTTTATTTTAAAATTTCAAGGATCAAAACAAAATAATTTGAAAATTACAAAAAAAAAAAAAAAACTAAGAAAAAAAGTAAGAGTGAAAATTACAAAAACAAAAATCAGAACGAAATAATTTAAAAATTACAAAAAAGAAAAACTAAGGGGAAAAAAAAAAACTATGAGTGAATTATACATTGTAAGGGTAAAAAAAAATGAGTGAATAGTACATTGTGAGGGGGAGAACAGGTGTTGTCATACAAACAAATACTTTAAAAATATATTTTTTTATACAAATATATCAAAAAAATAAAATTACAATTAATGTATAGATTTGCATGAAAGTTAACCAACGAAAAATAAAATTTTATTCTTATTTAATGCTGATAGATATATATATATATATATATCCACAGTTTATGTAAAATAAAAAAAAAAGGAAAACAATTGATTTTTAAAAATTTTAACACCCAATTAAATAAAAAAGAATAAGATAAATTGATGGAAAAAAGTAAAGAAAAAATCAAAGAAAAAAGAAAAGAAAAGGCATGTAGTGTATCGAGTTAGGGATTAAAATTTTTATTTTAAAATTTTAGGATCAAAACGAAATAATTTAAAAATCACCACAAAAAAAAAAAAAAACTAAGAGTGAATAGTACATTGTGAGGGTAAAAAAAAGAAAAAAAAAGAGTGAATAGTTTTTTATGAGGGAGTATTTTTAAAGTATATCTATTTGATCTATATATTATATAACTATTAGCTTGTTTGAAAAAAATAACAATTGATTTTTAAAAATTTTAGCACCCAATTAAATAAAAAAACATAAATTGATGAAAAAACCAAAAAAAAACAAAAAAGTCATGAGGTGCATCAACTAGGGATTAAAATTTTTATTTTAAAATTTTAGGGATCAAAACAAAATAATTTGAAAATTACAAAAAAAAAACTGAGGAAAAAAAGCTAAGAATGAAAATTACAGAAAAAGATCAAAACGAAATAATTTGAAAGTTACAAAAAAAAAAAATGAGAGTGAAAATTACCAAAAAAAAAAAAAAAAAGGTGAATAGTAACTTATGAGGGGGTGAACAATGTTGCCACTGTTCAAACACCATGTGTTTTAGTTATATACCAATAATCTAACATTTTATAGTGATTGCTTCTTCTTCTTTTACTTTATTACCCCCGATTATTATTTTAAATGGACTAACATACCCTTGTTTTTGACAACGACAATAGAATTCTTGTAGGTTTATAACTTATTTGATCAACTAATATATATTTTAATAATTTTATTATATTATTAAAATTATTAATGATTAATATATGTTATGTAATTTATTGGTACATTTATTTTTTTACCCGGCGGTTTTTTTTTTTATATAAATCTAAATTTATTGTTGGATCTTATAAACAATTTATAGGGATAAAATAATAAACTTGTTTAAAACCGAACACAATAAAGACACATTATTTGGATTTTTTTATTTTCGACCAAATACAAATATTATGTTCTCAACAATCATATTCCCATAAATCACACTTCAAAAGGACATTTTAGGATTCACACACCAAACACTTCTTAATATTTTTGAATCATTCTCCTTAATGTTAAGGTAATTTTGGAAACAAAAAGAAGTTTTTGTAATATTTTTAAACTTTCGGATAGCTACTATAATTTCATAATACCTCGAGAGGTTATTGTAATTTACTCAATTTAAAAAGATGGATCAAGAAGACCATAATAACTTATCCTAAAAATAAGGTTAAGTTAATATATATATATATATATATTTGGAATTACGAAAAATAGTTATAAGTTAATTAGAAGTTGTCGTTACACGACGTCGGATGGGAATCTTGAAAATGTTTATAAGATTTATTATTTATAGAATTTATAAGTTTGGAGCCGTCACTTAGTATTGAAGGAACTAGGAACCTAAAATGAAAACTAGTTCATAGATTTTACGGATAGGAGTTAGTTACGTTTTTGAAAAGATATTTAATCACAAGAAAGCGCTTTTTCCAAAGAAAGATACCATGTTTGGTTTAGTCCTAAAATTTATCTCCTAAAAGAAATCTATTTTTGCCAAAAATTAATTTTTTTCTAAATTCCAAGTCCTTTATTTCAAAACTAAATTTTTTACTTTTGAACATGGTATCGTATTGAAACGATCATCGGGCTCCTTTGTTGGGAGACACGTCGATTCAAATATCGGATCCACTTTTTGAGTCTCAATACAACCGATGTATTAGAGAGCACCTAAATCACTAAAAATAAATTTTTTTGACTAATAACGAGTCTCTATGAGATAAGAGACTTTGTTAAAAGTTTTTATAATCTTTATTTTTTTATCATTTTTTTATTTGGTGGAAGATCGTTAGCGAGTCCCTAAAAAATTAAGAAATTTGACAATCCTCCACCTATTAATTATAGGGTCTAATTATGAAACAAATAAATTAAAGTTACATTAATTAAATAAATGAAAGAAAATTCAAATACTAAAATCAAAATTAATAACAAACATACATAAAAAAAAATTTAAGGTTAAAATTACATTAATTAAAATAATTATAGAAAATTAAAATATAAGATCCAAGTATAAAACTGATAAATATACATAAAACAAATTCAAAATTAAAATTATATTAATTAAAATAATTAAAGACAATCAACATCTAAATTAAACATGAAATGATAAACATGCATAAAAATAAATTTAAAATTTAAAAGTAACACACACTTTTTTTTTTTTTACCTTTTCTCGCTTTTTTTTTAGAGGGGTTCGGGTTGGACTTGTCCGGTCGAGCCCAAAATTGTTCTTTCTTTGTTTTTTTTTCGAACTAGGATGTGTCCCTCCATCATTGTTTTCTTTTTTCTTTTTCTTTTTTTTCTTGTAATTTTTCTGTACTAAATTCCCAAGCAAATAAATAAAATAAAACTTGTTGATCTTTGTAATTTTTCTTAATTTTTTTTAGTAAGATAAACGCTAATCTAAATAATAAAAGAAAGAACAAAAAGAAGTAAAATAAAAATAAAATAAAAAACTACAGTAAAAAATTAGGGTATGACAGAGGTTAATTATATTTTTAAAATAAATTAGAAAATCTGATTCTTTGTTATAAAACAAAATTAGTCCCCAACCTATAAAAGAGAAAAGAAAGGAATAAGAATAAGAGGAAAAAAAGATATTTGGAGAGCTTGTTAAAAACGGGACGACCCCTCCCTCTTTGCAAAATTTTGCATTTCCTACATTTCTTTCTCATCCTCCTTTGTTACTTCTACTACCTCATTTTCCTCCCTCTTCTATGTTAAAAATGTTGTCCAAATACTCTAGAAAACATGAAAACAAGATGATCAAAATTATATTTATCTAGATTAAGCTTGAAAGGATTTTAGGATCTTGTCCAAATACTCTAGAACGCTTGGAAGGATTTTAGGATTGAAATTGGGGTTGAAGATCCATTTGTCAAAGGTGAAAACTTTTGTCAATTGATCTTAAAATTGAGATAATTATGTGTTTATTGATTATTTTGGAGTTATTTTATATTAGGTTTGTTGTTTGAATAAGAATTGAGTTAGGTCGGACTAAGAGGTGAAATAAATTTAGAGATTTGATAATTTAACAATTAATTATTCTAATTGATACTTGAAATGGCACAATAGTGGTGTGAAATTGATTATTGGACTATGGGTTTAAGAAATTCTCAAGTTGATTGGGATAATGGATTATAAAGACAAAGTTGATTATGTAATAATTGAATCTGAAATTGATGATGGATAATTAGTTATAGCAAAATGTAAAATAGATTTTTAGAGAAGGAATGTAGAGTGAACTTGATATATAGTTATCAAGCAAATATCAAGAATTGGTTAAGAGAATAACAATTTAGTTAAAAATCTTTAACTTGAATCTTTCCAATAAATTTCATTATTGTAATTATCTTGTATTTCAATTTCCGGAATAACTCATTGCTTTCGAATTATTCTTTGATATGTGATATTAATAATTATTTGATCATTTTGTATCGTTAGATTTTTCGAAACGAGATGACTACATCTCGACGAACCTTGATTTTGTTCGAATCACATCTATTGAAACTTAGATAAGGTAATTGAAATGATTTGACATCGAAAATTGTTTGATATGATTCTAAAAAGGATTTGATTAGGAGTTTTGAATAAATGTTTTACTTAAGATTTGATTTAATGCTATGAATTTAATTACTAGTTTGATTGAGATTCTTGATTTTAATTTATTCGTATAATTTTAGTAAGTATTGATTTATAATTTTGACTACGATTTGTATTTGATCTTAGATTATGAATATTATATTTGATATTGAATTGCATTACCAAATTTGATATTGAGCATAAATTGTGTTTGAATATGTTGGTTTTAGATTTTCGAATATATGTGAAATTATTTGATTTTTGATTTGATTGACTACCTTGAGTACCTAGCTACGAAGGACGTAGCTCGTAAGCTCACCTGGTATATAAATACTCCGACTAATAGAAAATGTATAGTACTAGCCCGTGTATCGACCAACAAATAGTATACCTAGGTAGGGAGAGCATAGCATTTGAATGTTCGCATCCAATTATACGATATGATTTGATTACTTCATGTGTAGATTTTCGATACTTGGTATGATTTGATTTAATTAAGAGTATTTCGATATGAAATTTTGATTATGAGTTTGAATGACTTGAAAATATAAGATAAGATTTAATATTTAAAATATGTATTTAATTTTGAGAAATATACATTGCATCTTGAGCAGATTTTGAATTATCGTATATTTCTCTGTTTTTCTTCCTTACTTATGTTATATAATATCAACTCACTACTCGTTAATTTGCTCGCATCCCATTATTTTAGTTTGCGAGCTCATGAGATTGCTTTTTGACTTCTCCAATGCTTGTTTGTTTTAAAATCGACACATTGATCGTGCGACTCATTTACTTGTAATATTTTGAACTTGTATTTTAATATTGTTGTACACTCTAGAAGCTCGTAATTATATTTATGGAAGTTGTATTATGTTGATAATGATTACTATGTTGGATGTATATTGGCATTATGGAATTATAGTTTAAGTTGAAATTATGAAATATTGATTAATTAAGTCGTGATAATGTAAATGGTATGAGAATTATGTTAGAATATTGATTATGAATATTATTTTAAAAAAATTATAAATATCATGGAACTATGGTTTGTGCTGAATTTAGAAAATATTGATTAATTAGATTATGTTGAATTTAAAGTCGACACATTGATTATGTAGCTCATTTACTTGTAATATTTTGAACTTGTATTTTGATATTGTTGTACACTCTAGAAGCTCTGTAATTATATTTATGGAAGTTGTGTTATGTTGATTATGATTATTATGTTGGATGAATATAGGCATTATGAAATTATAGTTTAAGTTGAAATTATGAATTATTGACTAATTAAGTTATGATACTCGTAAATGGTATGAGAATTATGTTAGAATATTGATTATGAATATTATTTTAAAAAAATTATAAATATCATGGAACTATGGTTTGTGCTGAATTTAGAAAATATTGATTAATTAGATTATGCTCGAATTTAAAGTCGACACATTGATCATGCAGCTCATTTACTTGTAATATTTTGAACTTGTATTTTGATATTGTTGTACACTCTAGAAGCTCTATAATTATATTTATGGAAGTTGTGTTATATTGATTATGATTATTATGTTGGATGTATATAGGCATTATGAAATTATAGTTTAAGTTGAAATTATGAATTATTGACTAATTAAGTTGTGATACCGTAAATGGGATGAGAATTCTTTTAGAATATTGATTATGAATATTATTTTAAAAAAGTATAAATATCATGGAATTATGGTTTGTGCTGAATTTATAAAATATTGATTAACTAGATTGTGAGATTTGCATCAATATTATGGAATAATAGTTTGTGTTTGAATCACGAAGCATTAATTGATTAGGTTGTGATGTTATGAATTGAATGAATATTTTGATTACTATAGGTTTGATAATTATGGATTAGATATTCAAAACTTGTTTGAGCTGAGATGACTCTCTTGATTTTTACACGACTCTCTTGATTTTTACACCGATCATGGTCCACTCCGCGAGACATGAAAAGAAACCTTATGAGGAAAGAGAAAACATAAGCGACTATAAATTCATACTTAGATGTTGTTCAGTGTGAGATTTTAAAACTAGGGGTAAATTATTACATGAGCAATTATTACAAGGGCAATTTTTATGGGTGTAAAAATTAATTTTTAAGAATGTTTGATGTATTCATAAATTGAATGGTGAAATATAGAGAAACTAATTGAATTACTAGTAATGATTGGAGGGGGATAAATTTTATCATTTATTTTTTGAGAGGGTTAATTAAATTATTATTAATTATTAAGGAGTACTAAGTACCCCTAAATTGGTGTTTCTAAAGCGTAAATTCCTTTTTCTCTCTTTCTTTTTTGTCTCAAAATGCACATCAAATTGATTTTTAATTGTTTTTTTAAAAAACAAAGTTAATTACAAAACCCAATTATTTATGGATTGGATCTATAACTTGTGTCCTATGAACACCTGGAAAAATTATTATTGAACTGGACTCGTTACTTATCCTATATAAACTTGGAATTTTTAATGCATATGAACTCGGTTCTCTTCATAGGATATAAATCTGCAAGTACTTGGAATTTTTAAGTTTTATGTTCTTTCCATTGCAGGAATGAAAAGTCAATTCTAAGCTCTTATGCCAGTGGTAGCATTAGGCACTAGCAAACAAGATAATTTACAACACATTCATGTAATTTTTTTCAATTCCTTAGCTAGAAGCCAATTACAATTTAGCATATTTTCGAATTGATGTATTCATTGCCACTATTGATTCTCAGCATAAAAAAATGAATGGGAGGTTGAAAGAATATATGATAGAATTTCTTATGCTAAACTCTTAATTATTGTCCAAAGCTATTTCAATTCAAAAATTTAAATTATTAGGTGAAATTCTATAAATGTTTTATATTATTTTTCAATACACTTCTTCAATTGAAAGTTCTTTGAGATTTATATAAATTTATCATTGTCTTGTACGTAATTAGAAGAAAAATAAGAATGATGAGATTTGAACTCACGACTGTTTGATTATCAAATCTATGATATTATATTAAAAAATCATTTTAATAAAAAAAATTAAATTGTTAGATGAAACTTTAGAAATAATTTTATATTATTTTTTAACAATTACATCTAAATAACAGCTTCTCATTATTTAAAGTTGATGATATCTGCAAGCTTGGAAATAATTTTTAATACATGGATTTTACCGAACAAAATATTTGCATTTGAGAAATTAATTAGAGCATTTCGAATATAATATTCCATAATATTTTAAACTTAAAAACGTGTCAATTATTTCAGAATTATATCATTTATTTACGCAATAAAAAAAGTAAATTATTTATGCTCTTGTTAATAGATTAGTTCGATTTGTATGTTTCAACAGCTTTCACTGTACGTGTATTTTCAACTATCACTTTTGTCAAGGCCAGACTTCATAATTGGATGGAAGATGATTTTTTTTGTTTAATAAATTCTTTGGTTACATACATTGTGAAAAAAAAAAAATTCTTAAATATTTTGATGTTAGAAGCCATAACTGATGAGTTTTTATTTTTATTTTCATTTTTTAAATTTGAGTGCAGTATTTTAACTCTTAATATGTCCAATTAAGTACCAAAATTTTTAATAAATTGATGCTCATTTATCTACATGCAATTGATTTTTACAAATATATTTTATAAATTTCATACCTTTAACTAGAACCAAAAAATGAATTTGACTTGTGAAAACTGGCTGAATGATGATTTTGGCCGCACAACAAAAACAAGAGTTAATACATATTAATAAGTATTTATTTTTTTATCTTTATCTATTTCAATATTCATTGAATATTTTTAATGGATATTTATTAAATCGAATATAATGAATACTCGTTTTGTACTCGATTCATTATCATTTCTAAACACAATTTACAATGTCCAAGAAAAAACAAACTTAAGAGAATTCAAGACAGATGTCACATGTTTTTGTATTTTTTATTATTATTATTTCTCTTTGTAACTTTTACGAATATTTAGCATTAGTAAAATCTCCTTGATTAAAAAAACTTTAATTATAGCTTAAATAATTTTATATATTTAATTATGTTTTGGAAATTTTATTATAACTTTTGGCTCCTTACTAAAAATTTATGTCTCCGTCACTCTAGCCGTACGTATTGCCTACGACTCAATCAAATATCAATAAGTTTACCCACATGGCAGGTTAGTTCATCATAGAATGGACCGTTAATACAAATATTGAAATATTTATCAATTCAAAATAAAGTTAAAATTCTTAAAGGGTCTTGTTATTTTCATTTTGTAGTTAGTCAATCCTACTTCATAATTTATTTTTATTAAATGATTTTAAATGTTGGTATATATAAATATATGGTTAATTGGTTATAAAATATCTTGAATTATTGATCAACAAGAGAAAAATTCTTAATTTTTAATTTATGTTTTCAATCTTTTTCTTTTTTCTTTTTTCTTTTTTTTTTTGGTTGGCAATTAAGTTGTGAAAGCTTGATCAGAAAAAAAATATATTTTTTAAATAAATTAATATTAAATTAAACATTAAGTTCAAATGATTAATTAATTAATTTTAAAATTAGAGAGACTGTTCAATTTGTTTTGAAAAACGAGAGGGACTATTTAATTTGTTTTGAAAAAATGGAGGGACTAATTTATTAATTACTTGGGCTTGCCGCTGCTGTATTAAGCCCCAAAATATCAAAATGGATAGGTCCAGTTTTGTCCATCAAAATTACAACGGCCATTCAAGGGGAAAAAAGTAGCCGTTGCAACTTTCCGGAACACTCAAACTTCCCTAATTTGGAAAAAAAATCAGCATTTCTCTATTTTTGTCTTCCAAAAAAATCAGTCATTTGCCATTCATTCTACGCAGCAGTTTCGTCTGATAATTCAAAATCAACTGCTCTCACAAGATCATCAAGAAATCGGGCAGAGACCTCCCCTCTCTCTCTGTTTTATTTTCTTTTGTCGGGTTTCTTTAATCTTAACCTCTGTTTTGCAGATACTCTGTTTCCCCAGCCTCTAATTTGCAGGGTGTTTCTTTCTACTGTCTTTCTCTCTCTCTCTTTTTTATTATTATTATTTTATATTAACGTGATGGATGCAGGATCTTTGAACTCTTCTTCATACTTGAAAGCACAATCCCGGTTCCCTCTTCAAGAACAGTTTCTTCATAGAAAAAATTCTAAAGAAAATGTAAGACATCGCGAACTTCTTTATTTTCATTTTCATTTTCATTTCTTGTTTAGGAGCCAATCCTTCTTGACTAAAATAAGAAAAAATTAATAATCGAAGAATCTGTTGTTGGGCATCATGATTTGGTTTTTTAATTGCAGAATTAACCACTAAAGATTATGGTTTTGTTTCTTAATTGTTCTTGTATCTTAACAGCCTGTACAATAGAGACTAAGTTATAATTTGGTCAATAACGAATTGGGTTCTTATGATTATTTTCATAAAATTTGATGCATGATACAGTGTGATAGATTTATACCGAACCGATCAGCCATGGACTTGGATTACGCCCATTACATGCTAACAGAAGGAAGAAAAGGAGGAAAAGAGAACCCAACAGCTACAGTCAACTCACCGTCAAGAGAGGCCTACAGGAAGGGACTTGCAGAAGCCTTGAACCTGAACCGGACACGAATTCTAGCCTTCAAGAACAAGCCTCCTACACCAGTTGAACTGATCCCTCAAGATCATTTATCCTCCTCTCTTCACCACCAGGCCAAACCCGCCAAGCTCCGCAGGTACATTCCTCAGACGTCAGAGAGGACATTGGATGCACCTGATCTTGTGGATGATTTCTACCTTAACTTACTGGATTGGGGCAGCAAGAATGTTCTAGCCATAGCTCTTGAAAACACAGTTTACTTGTGGGATGCTTCAAACGGTTCTACCTCAGAATTGGTCACTGTTGCTGATGAAGATGGGCCTGTTACTAGTGTCAATTGGGCTCCTGACGGACTCCACCTTGCTATTGGCTTGAACGATTCTCATGTACAGTTATGGGATTCTGCTTCTAATAAACAGGTATCTATTTTTATTTTATTTTATTTTATTTTTCTGTTGTTGCCTTGTCTACTACTATGTTTATCTCTCCTTACATTGTTTGCTCACCTAGTTTGTTTGATGATGTTGTCAGCTAAGAACGTTGAGAGGTTGCCACAGATCGAGAGTTGGGTCAATGGCATGGAATAATCACATCCTCACAACTGGAGGAATGGATGGTAAAATCACCAATAATGATGTGAGAATTAGATCACACATTGTTGAGACTTACAGAGGGCATCAACAAGAGGTTTGCGGGCTTAAATGGTCAGCTTCGGGCCAACAATTAGCAAGTGGAGGGAATGATAATCTAATTCATATATGGGATAGATCTATGGCATCATCAAACTCAGTCACACAATGGTTTCACAGGTTCGAGGAGCATACGTCTGCAGTGAAAGCCCTGGCTTGGTGTCCTTTCCAAGGGAATTTGCTAGCCTCTGGAGGCGGTGGAGCAGATAGATGTATTAAGTTTTGGAATACGCACACAGGTGCATGCTTGAATTCCATAGACACTGGGTCTCAAGTTTGTGCTCTGTTGTGGAACAAGAATGAGAGGGAACTGCTTAGCTCTCATGGGTTTACTCAAAATCAACTCGCTCTTTGGAAATATCCATCAATGGTGAAAATGGCTGAGCTCACTGGCCATACCTCTAGAGTCCTTTACATGGCTCAGGTAATAATTTAAGGATTGAAGTACTTGATTTTGTCAATGGTACGGCCTTTTGCTTCTTGTGTTTTAACTATGTATTTTTCAGAGTCCGGATGGTTGTACAGTGGCAACAGCAGCAGGGGATGAAACATTGCGATTCTGGAATGTTTTTGGAGTTCCAGAAGTGGCCGCTAAAGTTGCTCCAAAAGAAAACCCTGAACCATTTTCTCGCTTCAATCGCATACGCTAACGCCAAAATGAAAACAACAGAACTAGTTGCTGCGTATGATGTTTGGCCAAACAACTGCCAAGGTAGATTTTCAGCCAGGTAAATAATTTAACCGATCTTTTCATATTTTTTAATTATTTTTTCAATTTTTTATTTATTAAAAATTAAAAATTATAAAGTTACAAATAGATTTAAAAATATATAAATTATAAAATAGTATTACTAGTTTTGCAAAACCAATTAACTAGTCTCAATTATTTCAAAAACTAATTATTTAATTTCTTGTTAGCGTTCACCATAATTAATTTAATATTATTTTCTTAATTTTAATTTATTTTTTAAATTATCTATCTATTAAATTTTCAAATAGATTTAAAAATATGTAAATTAATAAACCCCTTATCTTTAGTTTTGCAAACTATTATTAATTTAATATTATTTTCCCATTTTTAATAATTTTTAACCATAATTAATTTAATATTATTTTCCAATTTTTTAAATTATCTATTTATCAAATTTACAAATAGATTTGAAATTATATATAAATTATCTTTAGTTTTGCAAAAACAATTAACTATTTTAAATTATTTTATTTCAAAGATATATTAATAAATTAGTTTTGCGAAACCAATTAACTATTTTCAATTATTTCTCATTTTTTAACCATAATTAATTTAATATTATTTTCTTATTTTTAATTATTTTTGAAATTATCTATTATTAAATTTGCAAATAGATTTAAAAATATATAAATTACAAACTTGTATCTTTAGTTTTTTAAAACAAATTAACTATTCCCAATTATTAAATTTGCAACTAGGTTTAAATTTGTAACCATAATTAATTTAATATTTTTTCTATTTTTAATTTTTTAAACCATAATTAATTTAGTATTATTTTCCTATTTTTAACTATTTTTTATATTATCCATTTATTAAATTCTGCAAATAGATTTAAAAATATATAAATTATAAACTTGTATCTTTAGTTTTGCAAAACCAATTAACTATTTTCAACTATTTTATTTCCAAAATATATTTATAAATTAGTTCTACAAAACCAATTAATTATTTTCAATTATTTTTCATTTTTTTACCATAATTAATTTAATATTATTTTTAATTATTTTTAAATTATCTATTTATTAAATTTTCAAATAGATTTAAAAATAGATAAATTACGAACTTGTATCTTTAGTTTTACAAAACCAATTAATTATTTTATTTCTAAAATATTTTATTAATTAGTTTTGCAAAACCAATCAACTATTTTCAATTATTTCTCATTTTTAACCATAGTTAATTTAATAATATTTTCTTATTTTTAAATTACCTATTTATTAAATTTGTAAATAAATTTAAAAATATGTAAATTATAAACTTGTATCTTTAGTTTTTCAAAACCAATTAACTATTTTCAATTATTAAATTTACAAATAGATTTAAAAACATAGAAATTAGTTAAAACTTGTAACTTTAGTTTTGCAAAACCAATTGACTATTTTCTATTATTTCTCTTTTTCAACCATAATTAATTTAATATTATTTCCTATTTTTTAATTATCTATAAATTTAATATTATTTTCCTTTTTTTAAATTATTTTCCTATTTATTTATTTATTAAATTTGAAAATAGATTTAAAAATATAAAAATTATAAACTTGTATCTTTAGTTGCAAAACTATAATTAATTTAATACTATTTTACTATTTTTAATTATTTTTTAAGAATAATTAATTTAATATTATTTTCGTATTTTTTAAATTATCTATTTATTAAATTCGAAAATAGATTAAAATATATATAAATTATAAACTTTTTATCTTTAGTTTTGCAAAACCAATTAACTATTTTCAATTATTTCTCGTTTTTAACCATATTAACTATTTTTATTATTTTTTAAATTTCTGTTTATTAAATTTAATATTATTTTCTTATTTTTATTTTTAAAAATTATCTATTTATTAAATTTTCAAATAGATTTAAAAATATATAAATTATAAACTTGTATCGCTAGTTTTGCAAAACCAATTAACTATTTTCAATTATTTCACTTATATTTTATTTCTAAAATATATATATTTTCAATCGTTCTTTTCTCATTTTTTAACAATAATTAGTTTAATCTAATTTTCTTATTTTTATTATTTTTTTATTATCTATTTATTAAATTTGTAAATAGATTTAAAAATATATAAATTATAAACCATCACAATTGGCCATGTGTGTCATGCAGCAAAGGACATGGGCGGGTTTCAAGAATTTCAAAAGACCAAGTCATTTCACCTTCTCCAACGCATCCATGTGCGAACGGTTGGCCTAGTTCAGAAAAATAAAGTACCAAAGCGATGAGGAATTGCTCATCCCGGATGCCAAGTTAGTCTCTATAATTATGCTTGCCAAGACTTAGGGGGCAAATGAGAATACCAGAATGGTACATGTCATCGTATAACCCTTGATGGGTCAACCATTTAAATGAGCGTTTAAGAAGACGAGACTCCGGCTCGGGAAAGCAAACCCTACTCAATCACCCTTATGAGCATGCTAGAAAATCTTATCCTGGACAACAAGCTTGAATTATCGAGTTCAGTCCCATCAATTAAAAGGGACAAATCACCGTTATGTTCTTCTAAATGTGGTTTGTCAACATCAAAGATATTTATCCCCCAAGTGGATTTTAGATAAAACAAATTCAATTGTCATCTTCTGGCTTTTCTCACAGGGCCCCTCTTCTAGTGTTCTGTTGTGGTTGATCTGAAGCACATCCTTGCCGATTATCTTATTTTGTGCCTTCCAAACTGTCGAAGCAACCAACCAACCAAAGCAGCAGTTTCAATTCCTTCTCCATCCTTGAGAAAGTAGCTTGAATATCTTCCTCTACTCCTTAGCTAATACAGGAAAAGATGTATGGATCATGGATGGAAAGAAGGTTAACGGAAGGGAATTACCGAGTAGGGTGGGATTTTCAGTGCCAGTTGCTCTTCATTTTATCGTTGTACCATAATGGATACTTTGTATCTTTGGTTTGGCAAAACCAACCAACTATTTTCAATTATTTTATTTTTTAATCCATAATTAAATTAGTATTATTTTCTTATTTTCTAGTTAGTTTTTAAATTATCTATTTATTAGAGTTGTAAATAGATTTAAAAATATTTAAATTATAATCTTGCATCTTTAGTTTTTCAAAACGAATTAACTATTTTATATTATTTTAGTTTTCAAATATATTTATTATTTAGTTTTGCAAAACCAACAAACTATTTTAAATTATTTCAAAATTTTTAACCATAATTAATCTAATATTATTTTCCTATTTTTAACTATCTTTTAACCATAATTAATTTAATATTATTTAACTGCTTTTAAATTATCTATTTATTAAAATTTTAAAATGATTTAAAAATATATAAATTAAATACTATTTTTAGTTATATTTTAAATTATCCGTTTAATAAATTTAATATTATTTTCCTTTCTTTAATTAATTATTTATTTATTTTCCAAATATATTTAAAAATAAATAAATTATAAACCCTTATCTTAAGTTTTGCAAAACGATAATTAATTTAATATTATTTTCCTATTTTTAATTATATTTTAAATTATCTTATAATTAAATTTGCAAATAGATTTCAAAATATATAAATTATAAACTTGTATCTTTAGATTTTCAAAACCAATTAACTATTTTCAATTGTTTTATTTGTAAAGTATATTTATTAATTTGTTTTGCCAAACCAATTAACTATTTCTATTTATTTCTCATTTTTTAACAACAACTAATTTAATATTATTTTCCTATTTTTAATTTTTTTTAATTATCTCTTTATTAAATTTAAAGCTATTTTCCAATTTTTAATTAGTTTTTAATTATCTATTTATTAAATTTTCAAATAGATTTAAAAATATATAAATAACAAACCCTTATCTTAAGTTTTGCAAAACCATAATTAATTTAAAATTATTTTCCTAGTTTTTAATTATTTTTTAAATCATCTATCTTTTAAACATGCAAATATATTTAAAAATAAGTAAATTATAAATTTCTATCTTTAGTTTTGCAAAATCAATTAACTATTTATTGAATTTCTTGAGAGTTTTAACCACAAATAATTTAATATTATTTCTTCTATAGATATATAATTTAACATTTTCTGATTGTTTAATTTTTTAAGTTATATATTTATAAAAATTATAAATAGATTTAAAAATATATCAATTATAAACTTGTACCTTTCGTTTTGCAAAACCAATTAACTATTTCCAATTATTTAAATTATTTTGCTTCTAAAATATATATTTTTCAATTGTTCTTTTTCTCAATTTTTAAACATAATTATTTAATATTATTTTTTAACTTTTAAATAATTTTAAATTATCTATTTTTTAAATTACCAATAGATTTAAAAATATATAGATTATTATCCCTTATATTTAATTTTGCAAAACCATAATCAATTCATTTCTTTATTATTTTATTATTTTTACCCATAATTAATTTAATATAATTTTCCTATTTTTATTATTTTTTAAATTATCTATTTATTAAATTTCCAAATAGTTTTAAAAACATATAAATTATAAACTTGTATCTTTAGTTTTGCAAAACTCATTAACTATTTTCAATTATTTTATTTCTAAAATATATTTTTATATAGATTTAAAAATATATAAATTATTATTCCTTTTATTAAGTTTTGCAAAACCATAATTAATTTAACATTATTTTTTATCCATAGTTAATTTAATATTATTTTCTAATTTTTAATTATATCCAAAATTATCTATTTACTAAATTCGCAAATAGATTTGAAAATATGTAAATTATAAAATTGTATCTTTAGTTTTGCAAAACTTATTAACTATTTTCAATTATTTTATTTCTAAAATATATTTATAAATTATTTTTTCAAAAAAAAGTAGACTATTTTCAATTATTTCTTATTTTTAATAATTTTTTTAATTACCTATTTATTAAATTTGCAAATAGATTTAAAAATATATAAATTACAAACTTGTATCTTTACTTTTTCAAAACAAATTAACTATTCCCAATTATTAAATTTGCAACTAGGTTTAAAAATATTTAAATTATAAACTTGTACCTTTTAGTTTGGCAAAACCAATTAAGCTGTTTTCAATTATTTCTCTTTTTTAAAACATAATTAATTTAAAATTATTTTCTACTTTTTAATTATTTATTTACCAAATTCACAAATAGATTTAAAAATAAATAAATTGTAAACTTGTATCTTTAGTTTTTTAAAACCAATTAACTATTTTTAATTATTTTATTTTGAAAATATATTTATAAATTTGTTTTGCAAAACCAATTAATTATTTTTTTATCTTCATTTTTTAACCATAATTAAATTAATATTATTTTTTATTTTTAATTATTTTTTAAATGATCTCTTTATCAAATTTTATGTTATTTTTCTAATTTGAATTATTTTTATATTATTTATTTATTAAATTTCCAAATAGATTTAAAAATATATAAATTATAAACTCTTATCTTTACTTTTTGCAAAGCCATAATGATTTTAATATTATTTTCTAATTTTTTTTATTTTTTAAATTATTTATTCATTAAATTTGCAAATAGGTTTAAAAATATATAAATTATAGACTTGTATCTTTATTTTTCAAAACCAATTAACTATTTTCACTTATTTTATTTCTAAAATATATTTATAAATTAGTGTTGCAAACTCAATCAACAATTTCCAAATATTTCTCATTTTTTAACCATAATTAATTTTATATTATTTTGCTAATTTTAATTATTTTTTAACCATAACTAATTTGATATTATTATTTTTATTTTTTAAAATTATCTATTTATTAAATATGTAAATAGATTTTAAAATATATAAATTATTATCCCTTCTATTTAGTTTTGGAAAAATATAATTAATTTAATATTATTTTCCTATTTTATAATTATTTTTTACCCATAGTTAATTTAATGTTATTTTCCAATTTTTTTATTACCCAAACTATCTATTTACTAAATTTGTAAATTGATTTAAAAATAGATAAATTATAAACTTCTATCTTTAGTTTTGCAAAACCTATTAACTATTTTCAATTATTTTATTTCTAAAACATTTTTATAAATTATTTTTGCAAAACCAATTAACTATTTTCAATTATTTTCTCATTTTTAACTATAATTAATTTAATATTATTTTTATTTCTTAGTTATTTTTAAAATTATCTATTTATTAAAGTTTCAAATAGGTTTAAAAATATATAAATTATAAAATCTATCTTTAGTTTTGCAAAAACATAACTAATCTAATATTATTTTCCCATTTTTTAAATATTTGGTAAATTATCTATATTTGAATTTGCAAATAGATTTAAAACATATAAATTAAAAACTTATATCTTTAGTTTTTCAAAACCAATTAAATATTCTCAATTTTTTCAATTATTTTATTTCTAAAATATATATATTTTAATTATTCTTCTCATTTTTTAATTATAGTTAATTTAATATTATTTTTTATTTTTCAAATTATCTATTTATTTAATTCGCATATAGATTTAAAAATATATAACTTATTATCCCTTATATTTAGTTTGGCAAAACCATAATTAATTTAATATTATTTTGCTATTTTTAATTACTTTTTACCCATAATTAATTTAATTACTTTTTACCCATAATTAATTTAATTACTTTTATAATGTTTTTTTTAAATTTGCAAATAGATAAACTTGTATCTTCGAGTTTTCCAAAACCTATTAACTATTTTCAACTGTTTTATTTCTAAAATATATTTTTAAATTATTTTGGTAAAACCAATTAACTGTTTCCAATTATTTTTCATTTTTTAACCTAATTAATTTAATATTTTTTCCATTTTTTAAATTATTTTTGAACCAGAATTAATTTAATATTATTTTCTTATTTTTAAATTATCTATTTACTAAATTTAAAAATTTATTAAAAATATATAAATTTTATCCCTTATATTTAGTTTTGCAAAACCATAATTAATTCAATATTATTTTCCTATTTTTAAATATTTTTTAAATTATCTATTTATTAAATTTGCAAATACACTTGAAGATACATAAATTATAAACTTGTATCTTTAGTTTTGCAAAACCTATTAACTATTTTCAATTATTTTATATCTAAAATATATTTATAAATTAATTTTATAAAAGCAAATAACTATTTTCAATTATTTTCTCATTTTTAACCATAATTAATTTAATATTTTTTTTCCTATTTCAAATTATCTGTTTATTAAATTTAATATTATTTTTTTTGATTTTTTAATTATGTTTTTTATTATCTATTTATTAAAATTTTAAGTAGATTTAAAAATATATAAATTATAAACTCTTATCTGTAGTTTTTAAGAAACCATAATCAGTTTAATATTATTTTCCTATTTTTTATTATTTTTTAAATTATTTATTCATTAAGTTTGCAAATAGGTTTAAAAATATATAAATTATAAACTTGTATCTTTAGTTTTGCAAAACCAATTAAATATTTTCAATTATTTCAGTTACTTTATTTCTAAAATATATATGTTTCAATCGTTCTTTTCTCATTTTTTAACAATAAGTAATTTAATATTAATTTGTAATTTTTAATTATTTTTTAATTATCTATTTATTAAAGTTGCAAATATATTTTAAAATATGCAAATTACAAACTTGTACCTTTAGTTTTACAAAACCAATTCACTATTTTCAATTATTTAAATTATTTTGCGCCTAAAATATATATTTTTCAACCGTTCTTTTCTCATTTTTTAAACATGACTAATTTAATATTATTTTTTTAGCTTTTAACTATTTTTTAAATTATCTATTTTTTAAATTCGCCAATAGATTTAAAAATATATAAATTACTACCCCTTATATTTTGTTTTGCAAAACCATAATCAAATCATTTTTTTATTTTTTAATTATTTTTTACCCATAATTAATTTAATATAATTTTCCTATTTTGTAATTATTTTTTAAATTATCTATTTGTTAAATTTGCAAATATTTTTAAAAATATATAAATTATAAACTTGTATCTTTAGTTTTGCAAAACTTATTAACTATTTTCAATTATTTTATTTATAAATATATATTTGTAAATAGATTTAAAAATATAAAAATTATTATCCCTTTTATTTAGTTTTGCAAAACCATAATGAATTTAACATTATTTTCCTATATTTATTTATTTTTTACCCATAGTTAATTTATTATTATTTTTCTATTTTTAAATTATCTATTCATTAAATTTTCAAATTATTCAAACATAGATAAATTATTATCCCTTATATTTATTTTTGCAAAATCATAATTAATTTAATCTTATTTTCCTATTTTTTAAATATTTCTTAAATTATCTATTTATTAAATTTGGAAATAGACTTGAAAATACATAAATTATAAACTTGTATCTTTAGTTTTTCAAAACCTATTAACTATTTTCAATTATTTTATTTCTAAAATATATTTATAAATTATTTTTGCAAAACCAAATAACTATTTTCAATTATTTTCTCATTTTTAACCATAATTAATTTAATATTATTTTCCTATTTTAAATTATTTATTTATTAAATTTTCAAATAGATTTAAAAATATATAAATTATAAACTCTTATCTTTAGTTTTTGCAAAATCATAATCAATTTAATATTAGTTTCCCATTTTTTTTATATTTTGAATTATTTATTCATTAAATTTTCAAATGGGCTTTAAAATATATAAATTATAAACTTTTATCTTTAGTTTTGCAAAGCCAATTAACTATTTCAATTATTTTAATTATTTTATTTCTAAAATATATATGTTTCAATCGTTCTTTTCTCATTTTTATAACAATAATTAATTTATAATTTCTTAATTATTTTTTAAATTATCTATTTATTGAATTGGTAAATATATTTAAATATATACAAATTACAAACTTGTATCTTTAGTTTTGCAAAACCAATCAACTATTTTCAATTATTTCAATTATTTTACATCGAAAATATATATTTTTCAATTGTTTTGCAGAACTAATTCACTATTTTCAATTATATTTTAAACTTGTAATTTTGGTTTTGCAAAACCAATTAACTATTTTTCAATTACTTCTCATTTTTAACCATAATTAATTTAATATTTTTTCTATTTTTAATTTTTTTAACCATAATTAATTTAATATTATTTTTCTATTTTTTAATTATCCATTTATAAAATCTGCAAATAGATTTAAAAAGATATAAATTATAAACTTGTATCTTTAGTTTTCCAAAGCCAATTAACTATTTTCAATTATTTTATTTCTGAAATACGTTTATAAATTTATTTTGCAAATGCAATTAACTATTTTCAGTTATTAACCATAGTTAATTTAATATTATTTTCCTATTTTCAATTATTTTTCAAATTTTCTACTTAATTAATTTGTATCTTTAAGTTTGCAAAACCAATCAACTATTTTCAACTATTTCAATCTATAGATGTTTTTTTTTTTTTTTTTTTTTTTTTTGCACAACTCTTTTTTGCTTATTTGCAATCTTTTTTATTTTATGCCTTTTTTTACTAGCTGTTTTTCTGTGTCCCTGTCTATGGGTAGAGCTTTGTATCGCCTGTTGTTTGCTTCTACAGCCAGCATCTTCTTTGCCACTCCTTGGTTCGCTTGTTGCTAAACTTCAACAAAACACTTTTTTTTTATTATAATCAATTAGGATTCTCGGCACCTTTTTTGCTTTTAGGTCCCCCTATTTGCGTTTGGTTCTCTAGTGTTTTGTTTAATTTGGTAGTCTTTTTTTTTTCTTTTACATTCTTTGCCTTTTACACTGACGTTTTTCCTTTGACTTTTGGGATTATGTGCAAGTTTTGGTAGCTAGGTGAATTTTGTATTTTATCACATCAGTTTCTTCTTTCATAGTGTTGTTTTAGAATTTTTTTTTTCTTGACCTTATTTGGTTTGAGTTTTGTTCTGTTCTCTTATTGTCTTTTGCTTTTTTTTTTTTTTAGAGTTCACATATTACTTTGTATGCAATGTTTGTTGTTTGTTGCTCCACACATATAGATTGTAGTTCTACTTTCATAATTCAGCTTTCTGGTCTGTGTGTTTTTTCTTATTGCTAATAGATATTTTTTTCCTATTTTACTCGATTTTATTTCTCTGCCTCTCTATTCTGTGTGCAAGCTGTTTTGGTGGATTTTATTGTTGCTCACTTTGGTTGCTAGAAAAAATCAAGACTTTCAAGGTCCTTTGAAACATGCTAAGCAACGAGATGTTTAACCTTGACTTTATCGCAACCCCTTGTTTTAATGACGATGGCGAACAACTGGCAAAGAATAACTGTCTCCTTTCAATTATTGATTTATTTTTTTTATTTTTTAATGAAAATGCATTTATTTTACAAGTATTGCCTCTTGAAGACATAAAGCTCATGTGTCTCGATACATTTGTTTCCTCCACTCTGCAAGCATTTTTTTCAGAAGAAAAGACAAATTTGTTTACGTAGACAAACACAACATAGAATAATGGCTTCCAGGAGTTCGTTTTTCTTTTAATTTACTTGAAAGTTATTTCATTTTATTACTTTACATTTTAGGTTGGAATGTCAACAGATGTAGGTTCTAATTAGATTCTGCAAAACTATTTAGTTAGGCAACAACATGAATCAATCGTTTTGCTCCACTGCATAGCCTAGCCTCCAATAAAGTCTTACAAACACTACGAAATACCAAGAGAAAAATATTAACATCTAACTTCTTTCGATCTTCTAATTGACCCTGCAATTTATAGTGATTCAACAACTTTAATTACTTATTTAACAAACCGTTCGTCACTAACAAATTTTCAAATCTTATAAAAAAAAAAACAATTCTTACCAACCTTTACAAAGTGGCAACATCATGACCGCGATGTAGTGCGGGTGCCAATCTAATTTAGACCCATTAGTATATACTGTTGGGCATCACTAAAATTATTGTACATTATGACTCATTCCTCATATGCATGCATTTTAGAGTTTATCTCTGTCGTCCATCTCTTCTTCCAACCACTCACTTCTCATCTCAACCCTTGGATTTTCTTTCTATTATTGATAAATAATAAAATAATTGCTTTTTAATTTATTTCTCAACCCTCTTATTTCAAATATTTATTAGTTTTGCAATGAGTGCATTTATGCAATATTATTTTTGCTTTTCCTCATTTTCAAAAAAAAATAATAATTAATTAATCGGTTTACTTGTAATTTTCACATATCTCATTATCAATCTCAACCCTTTATTTTTAACCTAGAAATCCTAGCCTTCCATTGATCATATATAATGAAAAAAATCCTCTCTCAACAACCTCCAGCTTCTACCCTTTTCTTGTCAAAAAAATCAAGAAAGAAGAGATGAGATCACTCTCAATTGCCTCCATCTTCAATCAAAGTGAAAATTAATATCTATCCTAATTTATGCTTCTCAAAGTGAAAATTAAAATTTTTAACATACAAAATCACAGCTTTGTAGAAGCAAATATATACATTATTCTCTCATTTAATTTGAAACAAATTACCTGAATCTAAGATATAAATCTACATGGCAAAAAAAAAAAAAAGAAAAAAAAAACTTAGGATGAACTAGAAGAGTATGGGTCGTGACCTATAAAGATTGGAAAGAACACCTAGCATATGTCAATCCATATAAAATCTTATTGTTTTTGTTGCCCGGAGCAAACAACCAACTATAACTTATTATATCATTATGACTTTTTTTTTTTGGGATGTTTTGCATCTGACCATATGTTTTTACTCAAATTGTGTAGGCCTTTTGCTTTAGCTATAACCCTTCTATATCGGCTAATGACTTTTTTCTTTTTTTCTTTTTTTTTAAGATTACTCAAGCATACTAATGTTATTTTCTAATAGGTTCTACTTCATTTACTCTGTAAGGAGATGCAATCCGAGCATCCACAAGAGCCAAAGGCATTCCACAATTCTTAGCACCAAGAAAAGGTGGATTTGACCATGAACTTCTATCCATTCAAAAACAAATTCATCAATATTTTTATTAACATCGAGCCTATCATCGATGTGAAGCAAGATGTACAATGCTCAAAGGTTAAAATATGTTTGCTATCAAATCAACAACCTAAGGATATGCTTTATCGTAAGATTATGTATTGAATGCAGCAAAAAAAATAATAAAAAATGCTTATGTAACAGTAACAGATCGTATTTGATTCAATAAAAAGATTTTTCAACAACAAAAATATTCCACAACCCTTTGCATATAGTGTTGGCACCAGCCGCAACTTAGCGCAAATATCCAACCAATAAAAACTAAATTATTTGAATAAAAGGATATTTTCTATGATATTTCTTTGATTTCTTCTTCTTGGATAATTTCTTCCTTTTAAACCTTTGCTCCATTTACAAAGCTACGCCAACAATTATATCCACAAAAACGAAGTAGGCATTACTGTAAGGTTAAGAATTGCAAATAGAAACATATGAACCACAATACCAGCTGTCAATCCCAACACAACAATCAAGTAAAGCCATATTTATATCCCAACTCTGTGCAGAGTCCCTCTGTGTTTATCTGGGCACTTTCGGTCAAATGTAACGAAGTAAATTAAACCATTTTCCCATTTATTTATTAATTGCATAAAGAAAGCTTACGAGTTGAATGCCTAAGATCTACAACAAGAGGCCGAACGTAAAACAAGCTCAATGTCTTGGTATTCTAATATTATCATTCTGTTTTGCTACAGCTCCCCGTGAAGAGAGAGATTGCAACAACTCAATAAGTTATTTTTTGACAAAACTACTAAGCTCACCTTTCTCGTGCATGGAGGTCAAGATATCACACCCTCCAACTAACTCGCCATTCATGAAAATTTGTGGGAATGTGGGCCAATTACTATACTTCTTCAGTGTTTCCCTCAATCCGGAATTGTATTCTTCATCAAGCACATCAACACTTTCATAATCCACTCCTTCGGATTCCAGAATGCCAATTACTCTCTGTGAGAATCCGCACATTGGCGCACTTCGAGATCCCTTGATAAAAGCCACCACTTTGTTCTCCTTTACCAACTGATCGATGAGTTCTTCTAGAGGAACTGCTAGCTGGACATGGCGGCCAGGTGTAAGCCGGAGATCAGCCTTCTTCTTGGGTGGTTGCCGGACCCAAGTAACATTCCCTGATTCATTGCCTGGTGGAACCTTTCCTGTGGCTTTTATATGTTCTTCCATCCAGGATTTCCAAGCTTCAGTCAGAGACGCTTTATCAGGCTCATCTACTACCCCAACCTACATAACAATTCTCATGGCAAAATCAGTGGTCTGCATAAAAACATGCACCACAATGATTTAATTGATAAGAATTTAGCAGATGCAGTTTGGTCTATTGTGCACCTTTGATCTCTTTTCAACAATAAAATTTCCCAACATAAGATCACACAGCTTCGCATATCAACTGATAGCATTTCTTATGGTATATATAGCTAAATCTAACACACTCCCACGATGTCAATTCTCTTTTGGTGCCTTGTTTTTTACAAATATTTTTCTCCTTTTTAATAAAGAAAACAAATACTACCAAATATAAAAAGATAGCTTTACAAAAGGAAGGATAAGACATCGTCCAACACATAAAAGAACAAGACAGCAACTAAGAAAAGAGAAAAGGAGCAACAAGAAATAAGAGCCTTCTTGTCTCTAAGCAAGTCAAATAGAGATACCAATGCAAACCCCAAGATGCAGTACACCAAATGAAACCTAAAAAGACATTTCTGTCAACTGTTTAGAAAGATAATGACTTCCAAAGATTCTATCATTTTGTTCCACCCACAACACTGGATTATAGCAAAACTGAAAAATTCCATAACACCTGTTTCTTTCTTTCTCCCAAAACCTGTTGGGTGCAGCAAAATAGATCCTCCACCTTGTTAAGACAGACCCCAACTTCACTGCTAATTAAAAAAAAAAAAATGCCTCACATTTCCCATGCCATGGAGCAATGCAGAAAAAGGTGGCAGCAATTTCCCTATTTGCATAGCACATGACACACGTTAGGAAACAAAGCTTAGTGAGGTCTTCTAATTTTTAAGAAATCCCAAATGCTATCCTCCTAAGCACCACTCTCCAACTAAAGGCCTTAATTTTGCAAGGCCTTGGCTTTCCAAATGAAGTTGATTAAGGGTAAAAAACAATGATACGGAGGGGAACCGAACAATATGGGCAAAGAACGACTCAGTTTTTTACAATTTGAGCACAGAAGCTTTCGATGCAAACAGTAAAACTAAATACTCAAATATTGAAGCTGGATTTAGCAGACTCAACCATGGTTTTAAATAACGGCCGTTACGCGTTATATAACGGTAACGGGGCAACCCGTTACCGTTTTTCGGCGTTATAAGGGCCTCAAAGCCGTTTCAAGCCTATAGCAGCAAATAACAGCTTTACCGTTATGTAACGCCGTTATTAGCCGTTATATAACGGCGTTATATATAAAAAATTTTAAATGCTAAAAAAAAGCCCGAAATGCAATTGGACATTTTTTTATTTTCTCTTGCTTTCTTTCTCCCGCATATTACTAATGAAAAGGAGGAACTTTTTTTGTCTTCTTTTGCTTTCTTTCTCCCACAGGCACTAATAAAAAGAGGGACATTTTTTTTTTTTTTTTGCCTTCTTTTGCTTTCTTTCTCCTATAATTACTTAAATTATAATGTGTTTTATTATTTTTTATGTGATATTAATTTATTGGAACTGTTATTAATTACGTTTTATAATAAATTTAACTATTGTTATATGTTATTAAACTATTAAAGATATAATTACTTATTATTATGTTTAATTAGTAAAACTATCAAAAAATAAGAATTAGAATAAATTTATTATCAATTGCTAATGTATTCACACAATTGACTGCCGTGATCGTTATTTTACCCGCGATCGCAATCGTTTTTTCAACTGCAACCACTATTTAAAACTATGGACTCAACCATACTTTTGTATCAATAAGAAATTGTCCAAGCTCATTTTTCCATTGATAACTAAAGCTCCACACTCATAGTTCTTGAACAAATTCTAGCTTTTTTAAACCAGTCGATCAGATTTCCGTTATCAACCATCAAATCTTTTCCTTTTTGGATTGCTATTGTATTCAATATTCACTCATTAGAACTCTAAATTAATCTAGTGCCATGTGTTCGAAAAAAAAATATATAAAAAAAAAAAATCTTGTGCCACATAATCAAGCCAACCCAAATTTTGACTTAAGAACAACTTTCTCAAGACAAGATTTAAGCAACTTTGTTACTAAAGTTCAAAAATTATAAACTAAATCATTCATTAAATAATATAATAACAGTACAAGATTAGATTAACAGAGTATCAATCGTAATTATCACAAATGACAAAAGGGCTAAAAGGGCAACCAATTAACGAAACAAAAAACAAAGAAAAATATTACCTTAACAGAGTTACATAGCTCCGGCACGGACTTCAGGTGAGAGAAAACGCTGGCCCCAATATTCCGTGAGATACCAATAAATTGAAGGTCATTATTTTTATCATAAACAGCATAAATGCCACAATCTGACGGCATCTTTGAATTGAACTCATTTTCCGTCAATGGGACGGTAACTAACTCCGTCTCCGCGAGGGGTTTGAAAGCTGCAGGAATAACGAAAGAGCGAGGTTTGAATTTAACTGTTGCAGTAAAGGGTTTTAAGGAGAAGGTAGGGAAGGGTTTAGAGTGTGAATAGAATGAGAGAGTGGGGGTATTTTGGGAAGAACATAAAGAAAGGAAATGAAGAGAAGGAGAGGTTTGTAGTGAAGAGAGGTTGATTGTGGCCATGGAAATGGAAAATGAGAAGCTGAGAATCAGCGACCAGAGAAGCAACAGTATTCAGGTTATCAGTAGATGGTTTATAAAAGGAAGTTGGGCTTTTTTAATTAATGGGCTTTATTTTGTTTGAGAACTTGGCCCATTTTTCCAAGGAATAATTATTTTAGTGGGCTACAATTGCTGCCTAAGGCTCATCTTCTCTGATCGAGACTAAGTGTCTCTCGAGGGGGATGACAGGAAGGTCACCTGGATAATTAATCAGGCCTTGTTTGTTGGGTTAGTTGCATAAAACCTCACTCTATTTTTCTGATTTTCTTAATGTGATCTTTGAATTTTTTTTTATTCAACTTCTTTCTATATTTTCAATTTTTTTTTTTAATGTGATCGTTCTGACTGTTTTTCAATCAATTTTCCCATTGATACTAACACCTCACATTAAAAATTTCATGTGGTGTACCATGTCATGTTAATTTACTATGTGGAAAAAATTTTAAAAAAGAAAATTTAGCTAAAAATAGGGGGAAAAAAGGATGGACTCTTTTACAAAAACTTTTTTGTAGCCATTTACATCCTTATTTCTCATTTCCATCGCCATGTCCATCTTCATCATCTCCACCTTCACAAAACTAACTCCATGAGGTATAAAGTTCTTATCCCATTGTGTTTTTTTCCATTTTCTAACCAAACTCACCTTCATAATCACAATTAAAACCAACATTAGCCTTCATCTTCCCATTAACTTCAGCATAATCTTTGGATTTAAATGCAAAAAAAATACTAAATTCTTATCACCAACAGATTTAACACCAAATTCACTTTCAAAATCACTATTTAGGGTTAAAACTCTCATCAACCTTGCGATTTCTTAGCTGGGAAAGCAAAATTTGGATCCAAACCGAAATTCTCGTCTTATTTAGTTTATAAAAGAACGTTGGGCTTTTATTTTAGCTAATGGGCTTTGATTTGTTTGAGTATTTGCCCACTTTAACTAGGAATGAAGTTTTTAGTGGGCTACCATTGTTGCATAAGGCCCATCTTCACCAATAAAAACTGTCTCTCGGGTGGGATGACCCGATGGTCACCTACATAATTAAAAGTGAATTCATTTCAGAAAGTGAATTTCATGGAAACTCACTTTTTTTATAAAAAAAAAATTTACTTTCCGATATTTGATGGTATTTTGAAAAATAAATTGAAAATTACTTTTCGGTGTTTGGTCGCGCAATGGAAATAAGCTAGAAACTAAAAATTTTGAGTTATTAACTTTTTAAAGAAATTATAGAATCTTTTAGTCATCAATTTTTTTTAAAAAACTTCATTATTCATTAGAAAATAAATTATGAGGACACGGATGAGCTTATTATGTTTTTTAGTACATGAAAAATATTTAATTTTACTATTCAATTTAATTTCTTTTTTTTTTCGAGTTCCTTTCTTAAGTTTTTAGTATAATAGGAGATTTTTTTTACAGATCTTCAAACTTTTGAATGAATATTGTAATTTACTAAAAAAATTAATTATATAATTTAACAAATAATATACAAAACGAAAAGTAATTTCCATAACTGAAATAAAATATTTAAATAAATATTTGTTCCATGAGTCTAATAAACTATATTGAATTATTATTTATTTTATACTTCATGTTGCAAGTGAAATATTTAAATCAATAAAAAAATAAAACGGAAAAAATAGTAAAAAAGATGAATAACAAACTACGTACAAAATAGTTCAAAATAATAATATATAAGCATAAACAATAATGTTAACACACAACATACAACATCATGCAAAATAGAAGTGTTTTTCCAGGCTAGTTTGAGTGACAAACACTTTCCCTTCTCAATTTTTTTTTTTTTTTACTAGAAAATACTTTTCGTCTGACTTATTTTTTAGGATCTCACCAAACACTAAAAAATATTTTTCAAAAAATCACTTTCCGACACACAAATGAAATCTTAATGATAAATTATCTTGCAGTGGCTTTACTTAAGGATATATTTTTTTTCAAGCAATGGCACTTTTTAATTTTTTTTTTTGCAAAATAAGGTTTTTTCAAACTAATTTATCATACTAAGGTACTTTGTGCTGCATAGTATCCACTTCAATATCCATATCACCTTTCGTTTTTCTTTTTCTTTTTTTTTTAAAAAAAAAAGAAACGAAGGAAAATTAACCGTTTGTAGCCTGGGGTTTTGAAACATGTACTTTTATCGGAAACATCTTTTAAATTTTTTTGGAAACAAAAGAATTTTTATACTTCAAAATGACTTCCAGATCCTCTACTTTCATGCTTTTGATTCCTAAATCATGCTTTTTGTTGCAACAAGTGTTAAAAACTTAAACAATTGAACCCTTGAATTGGCCATTATACATGCTTTTCAATCTTGCTTATTCCTTCTCAGCATTCTGTTTTTATTATTATTATTTTTTTTAATAATTGTCTTCATATTCTCTAATCAGTATTAGCATTCGGATACAAAAAATAAACTAAAATATTCAGTAACTAATTATATTTATTTCATAAATTTAATTTGACCAGGATAGATATATATATAAAAGAATATGAACCACAAAATTTAAAAAATTAATTATAGTAACATAAATGCCAGTAGTGAGTGGAATTGCTGAAAAAAAAAAGAATAATAATGAAATCATGTGATATGATGGTTAATTTATATTTCCAACAATAGTGATTTAATGAAAAGTAGTTAATACATTAGTTTTGGTGAGAAAATTGATTCCAAGATATGATTATTATTATCATAAAGGGGAAAAAATATTTAGTTGATCAATTTCATTAAATGTGTTTTGGTGAGGATATATTAATATCAATTATAGGTTTGAATAGCAAGCCCTTTCTTACTCGAAAAAAACTCCATAATTTGACTCAAACATCATAATAAATTCAATATAATATTAATATAATTTGTCTATATAATTCAATTTTTGTGGAACTTTTTTATTACCTATTTAAGTAGCTTAAAAAATTAAGTTGTATTATTTAATATAAAAAGTTTATTTGATAACTTAAATAATCTCATATTAAAAATTGAAGTTCAATAAAAATCTACTTAATCGGATGAGTTAAAGTTTTTAACTTATTACTTTTTGATTAACACGCTCAATTGAAAAAAAAATTAAAACTTTTCAAATATGACTATATTAACTTTATATATTTTTATGACTTTAGATATAGAAACCAACCGAAAAACAATCTCTACTATCATCATTGTTAAACACAGAGAAAACCTTCTCTATTATCGATCCTAACATCCTGGAATATGAAAATGTCAATTAATGTTATCTTAAATCGTATTTAATTTTTATTAATAATTATTTTTATTGAATTTTTAGTTATTTATTTGTATACACGGACACATTTATGTATATATTTTTATTTGTATTAAAAAAATATCATATTACAATTACAAGGTTAAAATTATCATGTATATTACAATTTTTATGACTTTAGAATTACAAACCAATTGAAAAATAATTTCTAATATCATCATTGCTTATCATGTATATTACAATTTTTATGACTTTAGAATTACAAACCAATTGAAAAATAATTTCTAATATCATCATTGCTAAACACAAAGGAAATCTTCTCTCATTATCGGTGCTAACATCCCAAAATCGAAACGTCAATTAATGTTATCTTAAATTGTATTTAATTTTGATTAATAATTATTTTTATTTAATTTTTATTTATTTATTTGTACACACAAACGCATCTATGTATATATTTTAATTTGTGTTAAAAAAATATCATATTACAATTATAAGGTTAAAATTATAATATATATAGTCTTAATATGTTCGAGCAACAATACTTATTAAATAAGCTTATTATATTCAACACTTACTTTTCAGTAAATACTAAATAGTTTGTAAGGAATATATTTAGTACTTAAAATTTAATACTTAATAAATTCAATATTTAATTTTAAGTTTTATCAAATACTATCTAAATAATACATACACTCGAAAGAAATAGAAATGTTTAATTTCAATATTTAATAAATTCAGTACTATATTAATTCGATTTCGTAGCATCCAAATTTAAAATCAATAGGAGAAAAAAAACTGTTTAAACCTAAATAAACGCGATATATATATATATATATATATATATTTGACAATGAGGAAAGAGTCCGGTGTCAATGGACGTTTGTTAGGTGCCAACTGATAGTACATTTTCTAAATGATTGGCACAAGTAAGAACTAGGAATGTTTAATTTTTTTTTTTCATTTTCTTTTCTATTGACAAGAGTATTTTTAGATTAACTTGTGCCTCAACTGGATTTAAATTTTTGTTTAGAGAATCTTAAAGATGCATTTTTTCTCATCTGTTTTGTGCATTTTAAAAAATTTAATAAATTTTTCTAAATACTAATCTCAAAATTTGAATTTAAAAAATCAAGAAAATTAGAAAACTTTCTTAACAATCTGACCAATCTCTTTATGAAAAAAGATTTATATTTTATGGTAAATTAATCTAAAATAATTATCTTCAACCTCTACGAATGGTTATGCATCTTTTCATATCGGTTTGGTGCATTTTAAAAAAATTAATAAATTTTTTAAATACTGATCTTAAAGTTTGAATTTAAAAAATCAAAAAAAATAGAAAAAAAATCTTAACAATCTAACCAATATATAAAGTTATATTTTATGGTAAATTAATCCAAAATAAGTCATCTTCAGCCCCTAGGAATGGGTTTTTTTTTTTTTTCCTCAATGGTGAATGTATTTTTGGATTAGCTTGCATATCAACAAAGATTAAATTATTTTTTAAACACATTTTCCCAATATTTCTTTCCTTTCTTCTCTTTCTGAGAGCAACTTTGAACTTTGTCACAAAATGATGGAATTTTTATTAGGTTAAATCCACTTTTCAGGCCATCGACAGCATTCCCACCTACATATTAATCAATCTAGGACGACTTTGATTTAAGGTTACAGTAGAATTACTGCCCACCACTGCATCAAATAGATGTGCTATCCTCCCTTTTAAATCCATCTAATTGTGTCGCAAAGATATTACTATAAAATTAGGTTTATATGGGTAAATAAATAATCATTTTGAAATTGGCCATTTTCTTAAATTTTATGGTTTAGATTCGATTGATCTGTGTATCATGTGCACAGATAGCAGCAAGTTGTGTAAGTTGTCATGTCCATATCACACGTAACCATCTTCAAATGTTTTGAAAAGTTTCGGCTATGAAATGATGTATACAGCATTATAGATAATGATTATGTTCTATAAATAATTTACCATACGTTGCATCAACGATACAGTATATATATATATATATATATTCTTATTTTTTTCCCAACGTGCTAGGAGTTTTCTATCTTTTCACCGAATCGGTAGTTTCTTTGGCAGCAATTTAATTGAGTAGGACTATCAGAGTCAGGATAACAAGGCTTCCTAATGATAAAAAATCCATATTTTATTATAACAATTGGGTTGGGCTAATTTTTTTATGGTCTGTATAGCTAATCGGTCATGATTATTCAATAAACTAATAATATTGATATCTGGATTATAAAAAATTAATTTTGGTGTATCAAAGTTGGTTTAAAAACATTCTGATTGTTAATACCACCCCCACCGCGCCGCAAACCCAACCACCCACACCACCCACCCCCGCAGCCCCCCCAAGTAGAGCGGTTTCATTTCTTTTTAAACAAGGCATTTTAAATAAAAATAATGGTTTTTTTGCCGTATAGACATCCAAATCATCTTTCTCTCTACTAACTAAATTGAAATGATTAAATATTACTAGAGGTTGAAAATGATAGTGAATTTTTTATTTAATCCCTGTAAAATAATGGTCTGTAAAATGGATAATGAATGTGTGAAAACAGATCAAATAGAAATCATGAATTTTCATGCTTTTTTCACCATAAAATTATAGATTATGGTGCCATAAACATATAAATTAAATTAAAATAACTTATTAAGCATCATGTTTATCAACCAAAACATCTTGCAAATTTAATGAAAAAATCAAATACTCATTTCAAGACAATTTTAATCTTTGATGACAAACCCCAGTAAATCTACGTTTTTATAACCATTTCAATTCTCCAAAAACATGTTATAAGCGTGTCATTTTTTTTCTCTATTTTATACAAATCAAAATTCAATTTTTTGAGCAAAACTTTATTTAATAGAAGATAACATATATATATATATATAGAGAGAGAGAGAGAGAGAGAGAGAGAGAGAGAGAGCAACCATGTTAAATTAATGATTACAACACTTGACCGAAAAAAAAATAAAAACATGCTAGCCTTTGTGGTTAAAAAAAAAAAAAAAAAACTGAAAATATGTTCATAGAGGTCCAGATTTTAATTTTAAATTCGAACTCAAAACAATCAGATGAAACTTGGCTAATTGGAGGTTAGCCTTAGTAGTTAACGAAAAAAGAAAAACAAATCGTATTAGTACGACTGACTAAATTAACTACTATTATAAAAATAAGGGGCTGCTCTATATATATATATATATATATATATATATATATATATATATATATATTTTAATAATAAGGCTATTTTAAAGCTGAAATATTAAAAAAAAAAAATTGAATCTGTAATATCTTCTGAGTACAAAAAAACTCACTACTACTAAACTTTCTCGATTGAAAATAATGAATTAAAAATACCATGTATTTGAAAAGAAAAAAAAAACTCATTTATCCGCAGCAAATTAAACAACCATGTGAATTTTGATGTACGGCAGTACGGTATGGCATCATGCAAAAACTTCTAGAAAAAAAATATACCATCAATAAATAGCTTTTTTTTTACATCTGGAAAGAAAATTTTGATCTGTAATGATCATGAACAGAAGTCAAAAGGCAGAGAGAGAGAGAGGGAGAGAGTGCCTATTTGCCTTGGACTTGATCAACAAGGAACCTTTTGCACCTAATGAATTAGAAATGGTATAACATGATGGCAATAGCACAATAGCTAAGAAATGATATAGCTTCAAACTAATGGAGAAGCAGCAGGAGCCCAAGATGTTAGCCCTCCAACTTATTCCCCCTAACCTCCATTTATACTTTAAATTAGATGTCAAAAAAAGTGCAAACCAAATACATGGCTTTAGCTTTACTCCTACTCAAACAGCCATAAAAGATCCAACTAGGCCTCTAAAAATGTCCTCATCATTCTGTTGCTTCAGATTATACTCTTTACTCCACCGTTAAGCTCCTATTCTCTGCCTCCACCAATGAGCTTACCACCCTCTCAATCAGCTGCGATGAAAGCTTCGAAAGGGAAGCTGCCCATTTCCGTTATCACTATTGTTATTTGCAGCTTTGCATTTCTTGCTCTCTTGTATGCTGATACTTCCAGGTCTTTTTTCAAGCTCAAATCCTGTCCTAGGAGAAATGCTGTCAAAAAATCTAGTAAGTATGAAACAGTTTGTTCTAATCGTGATTTTTTCCTGCTTAGATTTTATTGAAAAAAAAAAAAAAAGAGAGAGACTAATAACTTACTGTGTACATGTCATGGTACAACAGAAGGTAGAACTGCAGAGGATGACCTTAAGAGCTTGGAAATGGATGATAGATTCGAGTTCGACCCGGAAGAATGCAGCGTCAATACAGGCAAGTGGATGTTTAACAAGTCAATCAAGCCTTTGTACACAGACAGAAGCTGCCCATATGTAGAGAGACAAATTTCTTGTGCAAAAAATGGAAGGAGGGATTCTGATTACCTTCGTTGGGAATGGCAGCCAGATGACTGTACCTTGCCAAGGTGAACAAGTTTTCTATCTTGCAAGAATTTCTGAGGCATTAAACATGCCACAATTTGTTTCTCTAACCATTTATATGTGATGACTGCATTTACAGATTTAATCCAGAGCTCGCCCTTAAGAAACTTACAGGGAAGAGGTTGCTGTTTGTAGGGGATTCACTACAAAGGGGTCAGTGGCAATCATTTGTTTGTCTGGTGGAATGGATTATACCTGAAGACAAGAAATCCCTGAAACAGGGCCGCACTCATACAGTCTTCAGAGCCAAGGTACTAATAATTAACTGGACTTTTTAAATGTCTTTCCGAGCAGAAAAATCGTCCATTAGGAAGAAAATTTCTGTAATTTGTACATCTGATACGATCCTAGGCTTTGAATTCAATGTGTCCAGACCATAGATTTAAATAATAGCTGTTATATAGTAGTTTTGGGATATCCTGTTGCTGTTATTCGGCGTTATATAATGGCCACGGCGATTATTTTACTACTGTGGAGCCACCTGTGATCGTGACCGCAATTTAAAACTATCGTTCAGACAGCATTCCATTTCTGCATATTCAGCTAATTGTTTCTTATCAACGCTTCAGGAATACGATGCTACCATTGAATTCTATTGGGCTCCATTTCTTATTGAGTCCAATACCGATCAGCATATCATAGCAGATCCAAAGAAGAGGATATTGAAAGTGGATTCCATTGAAAAGCACGCCAAAAACTGGGGAGGTGTGGACTTTCTTGTGTTCAACACTTATGTTTGGTGGATGAGTGGTCTTAGACTCAAAACACTGTAAGCTCCTAGACCTCATTGAAGTATAATAAATAACTTGATTTAAAGATGATTCAAGTTCCAGAACCATGGTTTGATAATTAATCATTTTCCCCATTTGAGCTAAAATGCCCAATTGACTGCAGATGGGGTTCGTTTGCAAATGGGGAAGAAGGGTATGTAGAGTTGGACACACCGGTTGCTTACAAAATAGCTTTGAAGACATGGGCTAATTGGATTGACTCGAACATTAACCCCAACAAGACTCGTGTCTTCTTTACTACTATGTCCCCTACACACACAAGGTCTCTCTTGTTCTTTCCTCATGGATACTAGATGTGCCCGCTTGGCCACAACTGATGTTGATTGTATCCACTAATTGGTCATAATGTTTTCTTTCTCAACAGAAGTGAAGACTGGAACAATAAAGGAGGGATGAAGTGCTTCAACGAAACGAAACCGGTATTGAAGAAGAGATATTGGGGAACTGGTTCTGACAAACGAATGATGAGTGTGGTTTCCAGTATAGGAAAGAAAATGAAAGTTCCTGTTACTTTCCTCAACATAACACAGCTATCCGAGTACCGAATCGATGCTCACGCATCGGTTTATACTGAGAATGGTGGCAAATTGCTGACAGAAGAGCAAAAGGCAGACCCGCTGCATCACGCAGATTGCATACATTGGTGCTTACCAGGAGTTCCTGATACATGGAACCAAATATTCCTTGCATATTTGTAGCTGAAAGAGAGTAAAGAGCGAAGGAAAGAAATTCTTGTGTTTCTGTGATTAATTGTACACACAGCCTTTTGATTTTTCTTTGTCAAAAAGTGCTTTCAATTTTTAATTAACCATGGATCTTTGAAGCTAAGTTACAGGGAAAAATATTCTTCTTATTCTTGGATTTTCTTTTGCCATCAGTAGCTTAATAATTAAGAAAGCAAGATACAATCCAATCATGGCTCTATATTTAATATAATTATACGAAAAGGATAGATTTGATTGAAAAATAACCACCTGTTTCAGAGCAGTAAGAGAAAATTCCAGCATCACTAGTAAAACATAAAAGCCATGAGCTGAGAAGTAGCATGTCAAAATTCCAGCATCACTAGTGAACCAAACATGCCATGAGCTGAGAAGTAGCATGTCATTGTCGCAGGAACATGATCAACAGCAGAACCAAGCAAGTCAGCAATTCCATTAATTGCAAAAATCAGAAGCTTAGCAATCAATATCCATCATAGAGAGCAGAGGAAAACCATGCAATCTATAAACAAAGTCAATATTATTATGCACTTGGAGAAATTATTAGATAGAATAAGTCTACCGTATCACCTATAAACTTAATCCAACAAACATAAGAGACAGACAAAATAAAATGAAATAGTTAGGATAAATAACCCATTCACAGTCAGTTTATGGTCATCCAACCGAGAAATTAGCTAAGACCCAACTCCCACCTGGACTCCACTTACTTGTCCTCTACGTCATGGCTTCGATTATCAAATGTCACATAACATGGAAAAGGCAAAAGATTTTTATATCTCTGCATTATGCAATTCCATAATTTTCATGGAAAAAGTTGCACGGTAATGCCCAAAGGGCATACAAACTCTCTTTGGATCGTGGATCCGCTGGTGCATTACCACTGATAACAGTAATAGGAAATTTATCGAATCATTTGAATTGTAACCACGTTTGTGGGGATCTAAATGCAAACTTGGAAGCAAGTTCAATAATATATACCGTTTATATGATTTTATTTTATCTATATACTTTCCCTTTATCGGTAACGGAAACATTTTGTGAGAGGAAGAAAAAGGATTCAAAATTCATTCTCTCTCTTCTGTGATTTATATACATGTAATGAAGGGTAAAATAGGAAAAGCCAAACTAAACTAATATGCTATATAAGTTATAACAGATTGAGGGTAAAAAGGTAAAAGATAAAAGAAACAAGCTTAACAAATTAAAGAAAAAGAATAACACGCATGAGGAGAGGATGAAAGCAGAGAGTAGAAATAGAGGAGGTGATCCAGCAATTCAAGCTACTGCTACTTCAAGCTAGCTGGAGCATAAATGTGTGTGATACCCTCCCTCAAGTTGGAGCATAAACGTCAAGAATTCCTAGCTTGGTAATGTTGGTTTGGAAAGCAGTAGGATGAAGTGCTTTTGGAAAGCAATCTGCCAACTGATTTGAATACGAAACAGGAAGAAGATGGATTAGACCAGCCTATAACTTCTCACGAATAATGTGGTAGTCTAATTTTATATGCTTTGTACGCTCATGAAACACGGGATTGTGAGCAATATGCAAAGCTGATTGGTTGTCACAGAAGAGAATGGCAGGGTCTGGATGATCAATACGAAGATCAGTTAAGAGGAAAACAAGCCACTGAATTTCACAAGTGAGTGCAGCCAACGCACGCTATTCAGCCTCTAAAGAAGAAAGGAAGATGCTCTGCTGTTTCTTGGACTTCCATGAAACGAGAGAAGGATCAAGGAAAACACAGAACCTTGTGACAGACTTCCTTGAAATGGGACATGTGGCCCAATCGGAATTAGAGAAGGCCTTCAGTTTGAAGGAAGAATCAGTAGCTAAAAAAATTCCTTATCTAGAAGAACCTTTAATATATCGTAATACACGATGGGCTGCTTGAAAGTGAGCTTCCATAGGCCTGTCAAGGAATTAGGATAGCTGCTATATTGGAAAAGAAATATCGGGCTTGGTAGTTGTTAAATATAACAACTTCCTAATTAGTTGTCTGTAAGAAGTAGACGTTTGCAAGGGAGGACTAGCAAGATTATACAAAAAAGTGAATCTGCCATCGGAGAATGAACATGTTTGCTGTCAAGAAATCCATAGTCTTGTAGTAAGTTTAAGGCATATTTTCGTTGATTCAAATTAATACCAAATTTAGATCGAGCAACTTCAAGTCCTAGAAAAAACTTTAAATCCCTTAAGTCTTTAATCTTGAATGCATTATGGAGGAATTATTGGACAGAAGTGATCTTAACAATATCATTAATAGCTAGAATCATATCATCGATATAGATGAGCAAAGCAATGAAGCTACTACCAATTTCCTTAATGAATAAGGAGAGATCGAGGCGACCTACCGAAAACCATAAGTGACAAGGGCGAGTGGAAAGCTTAGAATACCACTCGTTGACTAGCTTGTTTTAATCCATAGAGGGACTTGAGTAATTTACAAACTGTGTTGGCGGGAGCATTATCAATACCAAGAGGCAATTGCATATAAATTTCTTCATCAAGATCACCATGTAAGAAGGCATTATTAATGTCAAGTTATTTCAACTACCAATTTTGACCTACAACAATAGCCAATAAGGTCTTGATAATGGTCATTTTAGCTACTGGGGAGAAAGTATCCATATAATTTACCCTTTCCTGTTGTGTGTAGCCTTTGGCAACAAGTTTGGCTTTGTACATTTCAAGCTGATCCATCTACTCTATGTTTGAGCTTGAATCCCATTTACAACCAATTGGGTGTTTATGAAGAGGTAAGGTAACCGGTTCCCATGTCTTAGTGTCCTGCAATGTTGTAATTTCAACGGATATGACATCTCTCCAACAAGTATGTTTAATAGCTTCATGGAAAGATTTGAGTTTAATAGTAGTGGTAATATTGATAGAAAAAGATTTGTGAGATAAAGAGCAATGGTCATAGGATAAAGCGAGAAGAAAGAGAGTGTGGAGTACCCGACATAGGAAAAGGAGAACAATCCGGTGAAGATGATGTAGCACAACCTTGGGGAGATAGATTCGAACCAATAGAATAGTGATAGTCCTTAAGATAAGAAGGAAGAATGATGTGTCTAAGGGATCTTCTAAGTGTGGGCAAAATAGAACCATTTGAAGGAAGAGGTAAAAGGCTAACGGGAGTTGTGTGAGAAGTAGAAATAAAGGGTGGCAAAGAATCAATATCAAGATCGGAGGAGTTGTGAATGTGGTATATAACGGTAGGGTTATTAGATGATGAAGAAACTGTGGAAATTTAGGACAAAGGAAACACATCCTCATATAAAAAGAAATCTTTAGAGATGAAAAACTTGTGTGTTTGTGAAGATTATATAGTCGATAGCCTTTAGTTCCAGTTTTATAACCATGGAAAATGCATCGATTAGCTCTAGAGGCAAATTTGGATTTATGACCAAGTACCATTGAATATCATTAGCAACCAAAGACCTTCAAAGTGTCATAGGATGAGGGTTTATGGAAGAGAAGTTTAAAAGGGGTTTTATCATTAATAAGAGGTGAAGGAATTTTGTTGATGAGGTGAACAACATGCGATATGCAATCGCCCAAAAATGCGATGGCAAATGGGCTTTGAATCTTAATGCTCTTGCAACATTAAGAATATGTTGATGTTTTCTCTCTACTATACTATTCGTTCGAGTGTTTGGGTGCTAAAAGTTTGATGTATGATGCCTTTTGACGAAAAGAAGGAAGGCATATTAAACTCTTATCCATTATCGGTTCTAATAGTCCTAACTTTAGTGTTAAATTAAGTCTCCACAAAAGCATAAACTTGTTCCAAGAAACCCTTAGTTTCAGATTTATTTTGCATCAAATAGATCTAGGTTGCTCTGCTTGTAATCATCCATAATAGTGAGAAAATAGGAGTGACCATGGATGGAAGGAATTGACATGGGACCTCAAATATCCATATGTACTAATTGAAAACAATGTGTAGTAAAAGATTGATTGTCCGGAAATGGCAATCTCTTTTGCTTAGCATAATGAAAGATTTCACGGTGTCTTACATATCCATTACAAGGAATTACCGAATGAGATACATGTAAAATTTTTAATGCGGAGTTAGATAAATGCCCTAATCTATAATGCCACAAGACATTAGAATTATGAAAAACAAACGAACAAGTTTTAAGTGTGCCAACGAGAATTGAAAGAAGGAAAAGAAGATCATTTCAATAGGTATAAACCGAGTCTCTCCTTAGCTAAACCAATCATTTTCTTGGATTATAGGTCCTGAATAACACAAAAAGAAGAAAAAAAAGACAAACAACAATTCAATTATTTTGTTAACTTGCTTGCTAATATCAAGTTAAAAGAAAAAGTAGGAACAAATAATGCATCCGTCAAAACAAGAAAATCGGATAAAATGACGAGTGCCTTTGTGAGTGATCGGCACTCCCGGTTATTCGACAACTTGACATTTGTGTGTGTGACATGTTGATATGAAGAAAAACTAGATAAAGAGCAAATAATATGATCCGTAACACCAGTATCAAGAATCCAAACCGAGATATCGGTAGTGTGGGAAGAATTACAAAAAGAAAAATGAGTACCTATAAAACTTGGTGTAGTGGAAGAAGTATTATGAAAATTGTTAATAGAAGGTGTGGGATCATTCAATGAGATATTAGAAGGTTGATTAGGCAAAAGGGATAACAAGTACATATATTGATCCTAAGTGAGGGTGAAGCGATTGTGTTAAGAGTCATCATATCTATTGTTACTAAGCGAACATGATCCTAAAAATAATGAGAATCGGAATCAACAGAGGTGACCCGATTAGCGAGTGATTGATCCTTACTTATGATTTTTAAAACCAAGTGGAAATCCATGCTTTTGTTAGCAACGGTCCACCACATGACCTACTCCATTACAATGAGTATAAACGAGTCTCTTTCCCCAAACCCTTAAGCTCATACCAATATTGGAACCACCGAGTATGTGATGAGTTAACATATGATTGATTACTAGAACTATAACTACCAGCTTTTAAAGAAGTAGAATAGGAGGCTCATTTACTCGTAAAATAATGCTCGAAGTATGGTTAGAACCATTAGAAGCGAGAGAGAACCCCAAGCTATCTTTCATGTTGAACAACAAGAGCAAATACATGATTAATGGAGGGTAGAGGATCCATTAACATGATTTGGGATATGACGAGTAGCAAAATTGTCATTCAACCCTCTCGTAAATCAAATGACATAATCACTCCTCCGAAAATTTTTAATTTTGTTGAGATCGATACGAAGCATCTAAGAGTACAATTACATGCGGGCATGGTACGTAAGTTTATGAACTCTTCCTAAAGTGTCTTCAATTGAGTATAGTAAGCACCGACAAGAGAGTGCCTTGATTGAATGAGTAAATATCCTCTTGAAGTTCAACGAATACGAAAATGATCACCATGGGAGAAGCGTTCCTTAAGATCAAGCCACGGATCAATTACTCGTGTTAATCCATAAAACACTTTGAGTGATATTAGGAGATAAAGAGTGAAATAACCATGAGAGGACCGTGGTATTACAATGTTCCCAATGAGAGTAGATAGGATTAGTTTATGAAGGAACGGGGATGCTTCCATCAATAAATTTTAGTTTGTTTTTAGAAAGCAAGGCCATACGCATGGCACGAGACCAACTATGGTAATTTAAATTTGTTAGAAGAGAAGAAACAAGAACCAATAATAGATTCTCATTTAGATGTATATAATATGGACAAAAAGGATGATCTTTCGGTCTAGAACCAACGTCGGTGGTAAAAGAGGCCATGAACTAATCACGGGAAGAGAAAATAAAGATTGAAGATTATAACAAATGAAGAAAAGCTGATGGAGAGATGGAAGCATGAAGAATATCAGCTCAAACGTTTATGTTTGGCTACTCGGAAACTAAAGAGCAAAACACGAGTAGAAAATGTTGCTCGATACCATAACGGAAACATTTTGTGAGAGAAAGAAAAAAGATTCAAAATTCATTCTCTCTCTTCTATGATTTATGTACATGTATTGAAGGGTAAAATAGAAAAGCTAAACTAAACTAATCTGTTATATAAGTTATAACGGATCGAGGGTAAAAAGGTAAAAGATAAAAGAAACAAGCTTAACAAATTAAAGAAAAAGAATAACACGCATAAAGAGAGGAAGAAAGTAGAGGGTAGAAATAGAGGAGGTGATCTAGCAATTCAAGTTACTACTACTTAAAGCCATGTAGAGCATAAATGTGTGTGATAATTGGTCAAGCCTACGAGGGATATAATAGACTTAATTTACCTATGATTTTTCGCGTTAACTAGACCTTCTTAACAAGATAAATATGAGGGCAAATCTTAAATTGACCTCCAAAATATGTTTTAAATCTCAATTGAGTTCCCAAAAATTTTGTTTTCATTGGATTCACAACTGCGAAGGTAATGAGGTATATATTAAAAAATTCTCAATTGAGTTTTCCATTAAAACTCCTAAGAAATTTTTTGTCAAACTTCTAAAAAATAACATTATTTTTTCATAAAAATAATATAAATAACTTAATTTATCTTTATAAAATATTGTAAGTCTCTTATATGTTTATAGATTTCTAATTATATCTTATTTGTTCTTGTTTTTTTTTTAAATGTTCATTTTATTGTCCCAATCAATTTTTTCGATTATGGGCAGAAATTTTTATCAAAATATTATTTAATTACTGAAATGTAGGAAACAAAATGTAACATTGGTAATGCAATTAGAATTCATTAGCGAGAGATGAATGATGAATTCAATTTAGAATTTTTGAAACCTTAGGAATGTAGTTGAAACAAAATATTTAGAGACTCAATCAAGAATCTCTCTTTAGCTGAGGGACTTATTTCGGGTGTACCCTCAATAATGAATAATGTGTTTCCCCTCACTATTACACTATTCACCTCTATTATACTATTCACCTAAATTTATTTACTTGGCAAAGTTGTTGATCTTGGGTTCCACTTACACTTTGTAGAAAAGAGTTTGTATATAATAGTTATCAAATCATGAAATAATTAGACAAAAAAAGATCGAAATCTCAAAATATTTTTGAATTTTTAAATTTAATTTTAATATTTGAGTGTTTTTGATGTATTAAAATAAACTTTAAAGTTCTACATAAGCTTTAAAGTTCTAAATAAGTTTTTGAGCTAATTTTAATAATTTTGAGATATTTTTGGGGTAAAAATGGTGATCAAATTGGTCTTGATCGGAAGGTCGGAATACACTACCTTGATTTTTCAGCAAGGTTTCCAATGATCATATATGATTTTGTTGGAAGTTGCAGACATTCGACTCGTCGTCTCCTACAGATTTTCTGACGACAAGTCGTCTTCCATTTAACTTCTATTTTTTGAGCTACAGCTACTCGATACATGTCCAGCCCTTGCATGCAAAGCTTGGTTATCCAAGCCCAAGGGTGCAGGCCTGGCACGTGCTTGCTTTTTTAGTTATTTTTTTATTATTTGATTTTGTGCATAGATTTTGAAAAACTCAAAACATTATATTTTGAGTTTCCTGTAGTCTGACGAGAGAAAGAAATATTAATGATATTTTTTTATATTTTAAACATAACATATATTTTAAATTATATTATTTTTATTATTTAAAATTTATTTTTTCAATTTATTATTTCTTATGACAATTCTTATCCAATTAATTTTTTTAATTAAAATTTATTTATTTACAGATATGATTTATTTTTCTTTATATCTAGATTTTGAAATAATTTTTTTATAAACATGATTATTTTCTTTTATTATAAAAATAAATATAGTTCATATGATGGATTTTTCTAGTTTTTAAATGAGACTATCATGATTTTAAATATATATATTTGATTTAAAAGGCTAGAAAGTGTATTGCATAAAAAAAATGAATTTATTTTTTAAATAATTAAATGATAATTAAAAATAAAAAGTTAATGTTATACGTCTGAGGCATAAGCATGGGGACCAAACATATGTAGTTTAGAAAGGAAAAAAATATATGTTCAGAAGAAAAAAATAGAATCCATGTTTTTATTTACTTTTTTATATATAATCAAAATTTAATGAAATTAATTTTATATGATTTTTATTGGAAATTAACTAAATGTATTACACACAAAACACTGTATATTTACTATTTAAAAAATAGATATTTTAAAATCAAAATTTTTAAAATTAAATAATTAAAATTATGTTATATAAAAAAAACACCCAATGGTACCATACTTTTCAAATACGAGTTTTTTTTATGCTAATATTATTGATAATTTTGGATATATATATATACAAACCTAATGTACATACTTTCACAAATTAATCTTCTCATCAATCTTCAATAATGATAAAAAAAATATTTTAAATTTATTAATTTTTGTGTAAAATTTTTTTACATTGATTATTGCTTTATCTTTTTCGTGCAATCTTAATTTTGAAAAAAAAAATTACACTTTTACATATTTTTTTGGGATTTTTAATTAATTAAAACTTGCTCTTTAGATCATTATAAATGTTTATTTAAGAATCCATGTATAAAAAAAAAAAAAAAATCCTTTTTTTAAGAAGGATATATGTTAAATAAAACTAGAAGAATTAATTAAGTACAAAAAATTGATTAAAAAAATCCTAAACTTAGGTGAAAAACTTTTTTTTCTTTAATTTCAGTATATATTTTTTAAAGAAACCAGAGCATCACGACAAAGACCATCAAATTAAAATAATTTTTGAAAATAATTTTATATGCTAAACATGCAACTAGTTAACGCTATAATGCTTATAAAAGTAGTACTTAAATGAACCAGAACCAGAGATACCAAACGAAACATCACCATTAGAGGACCCGATAGCAAGGTGAGATGCAAACAAATTATGGTAGGGACAGGGAGCTCATAACCATAACACATATCAGGCTTGACAAGTAGCCAGCAACTTGCAATGACCTCATAAGCCAGGAATCAATTGAAATAAAGACAGAGATCATTAGGCAACCATAAACATTCATCAAGTTCTATATAGGAAAATAATTCCTAAATTAGAAAGTGATTTTCTTTCTTTCATTTTCTTTTAACAAACGCTGTGACTTCCTATTCAAGCAGTTAAAACTTTCCTAAATGAGAGTGCAGAAGTTTTCGCCATCCGATCTTTACTGGTCATAATTTCGACCCAAGTATCCAAGATCACAGGAATCTACAAATATACTACGCACACATCTCAAAACCCTAAACTCTGTTTTCCCTTCCAAGCTTTTCAATCTTTGACAACCATGGATTCAACAAACGACAACCAGCAGGAGCAACGCAGGACCAGCAAGGGTCGTCAAAAGATTGAAATAAAGAAAGTAGAGAAAGAAAGCAACCGCTATGTCACGTTTTCAAAGCGTAAAAGCGGGCTTTTCAAGAAAGCAACCGAACTTTCTACCTTATGCGGGGCTGAAACAGCCGTCATTATCTTCTCGGAACATCAAAAGCTATTCTCTTGTGGCCAACCAGACGTTGATAGCGTTCTTGATCGCTATCTTGCTTCTACAGAAAGCCGTCATAACACCTCTTCAACTGTCAATAACAAAAATATTGAGCCCCAGTTAGTTCAAAAGCAAGAATACTTAAAATCATTAAAGCGATTAGAAGAGGAGCAAAGGGTTGCAAAGATGATTGGGAACATGGAGAACATGAACGATGGTGGCTTTTGGTGGGATGTAGCCATTGATAACATGGATCAGGATGAGCTTGAAGCGTATAAAGAATCAATGCAACAGTTGAAGAAGAATGTGGTAGCACGACTTGACTCGATTGAAGCTAATAATGCTTCTCCTGAGTCAAGGATGGTCAACCCGTATACTAATATTGAAGAAATACCTGCTCCCAGTTATGGTAATAGTGATCTTCAATGATGGCTTCATGTTTAGTTTGATTTTATTGACTTTTGCTTTGATTTTAGGATCTTAATCTCCCTTTAAGTACTAGGGTTGGTCGTATCTTTATTGGTAATTTCTCTTTCTTGATCTTTTAATTTGTGGGACAATACTTTCCCCTTATATTTTGAGGTAATGTGGTCTGACAATTGCTACCACATGATCCATTTTCAACGCATTTTTCTTGATAGAATTAGTATTAAGTTTTTCCATACATCGATCCTAAACAATATAGCATAGCCTTACTTTGTTGTTTTTTGTTTTTCTTTTTGTTTTTTTGTTTTTTTGTTTTTTTTGGTGTGTGTATAAGCTACAGTGTACAAAGAATTTGGCTTTGGGCATGAGGAAAGTCTAATCTTGATAATTTTGAAAAGGGCTATTTTGTACAATTGAATACAGAAACACATGAGTTTCTGTATTTGCTTTTTTCAGCTACAATTATATATGCAAGGAATATTTGATTCCATGCATCAGAAACTCTTGGAAAACACTAAAGATGCAATCTTTATGGAGTAATGGGTCTGCCTTCATTCTCAGTGTAAAATTGATGTATTTATTCGGTTTTCTCTGATGGCTGTGTTATGTAGATGAAAGTAACAGGAACATATATGTATTTTGTTTCATTGAAGTACCTAGTTAATTCCTTCTGTGCTGTTCCAGTCTGCACTGCTTCTGAGAAAACATATGAGCAATTAATATATTAAAGGCATTAGTTGCAACCAAGTAAATTCTATTGCTCAATGTTCCATTAACATCTTTTTTTCCCATGTCATTGCCAGATTGTTCATGTAATTTAAAATTGAACAGTAATTAGGTGAGCAAAGAACAAGAAGGGTAAAAATTGCGATAATTTCATTCTAGAAAATCTTGCTAGAAAGAAAGGGGAAAAGCGAATCAAGACCAAGAATACCGTAGAGGTCTTTTTCTCTGGTTTAATGTTTGGATAAAAAAATATATATATATATTTGCATTGAGCGAGTTAGCCCATGTTGTCCAACCTTATATTTTGTAAGCAATTGTTGTGTCCAGGTCTTCGTACATATTCCCTTCTTCCCCATTTGCAAATTAATGAATCCCATGTGCGGTCAATGAAACAATGTGGTTCAGTTAGGCAATCGTTACAAAGAAACTAAAAAAGTGAGGGTTTTGAACACTTATTTTCATTGTTCACCCCCTCACAATTCACTATTCATTTACTATAATTTAGGTTTTTTTTTTTTTTTTAATTTTCAACTTATTTTATTTTAGTTTCTAAAATTTTAAAATACAAATTTTAATCCCATAGTTGATGCACTACATATGTTTTTCTTCTTTTTTTTTGGTTTTTTCCTTTGATTTTTTTCATCAATTTATGTTTTTTTATTTAATTGGGTATTAAAATTTTTAAAAAATCAATCGTTATATTTTTCTACACAAACTAATGATTATATAATATATACGATATGTTTTTAGATTTTAGAATAAATATACACTACCCTTATTGTTTAAACTTGATCTTTTCGATTTATTATAAAAATTCTCATCAAGTTAATTTTTATTCTTATTTTTTACACAATTTTATTTATTAATAAATATGATTTATTTTCTCTATGTATAGATTTGAATAAGTTTTTTTATACCTTTTTTAATTTGCTTGATTCTTATATAATAAAATTTCAAAAATAAAATATATGCATTTTGTTTTCTTATTCTTGATAATCAAATTTTATCAAAAATAATTTTATAGTTTTTATTGGACTTTATTAACTTCAATATTTATTTTACGATTTAATTATTTAAAATATTTTTCAATTTATGCTATACATTTTTACTCATTGAGTACGATCATGATGTATAAAAAATAATAATATTAGAGTCATCGATTTTATTAGAAACCAACTATACATCTACACATACAATACCAATTATTTGCTATTATTTTTTAATAATTTAAAATTAATTTTTTCAAATAACATAATTGAAATAATATTTTAGAATAACTACCTAATAATTCAAATATATTGTTATATACTAATACTATTCACTATCTTGTAAATAAATATATATAAATCGGATGTATATGTTTAAAAAATAATCTTATCATTAGTAAAAAAGTTTCATTTCTTAATTTTCATACAAGTTTTTATATTAATTGTTGCTTATTTCTTCGATGCAATGTTATAAAAAAAAATATTAAGATTTTTTTAAAAAAATTTATATCAAAATTTGTTTATTAAAGGTTTTTATATAAGAATAAATGCATAAGAAAGAACAAATCATTTTTTTTACTTCAAAATTTATTCAAAATATAAAACATACATATAGATAAAAAAATTTTGATTAAAAATTATAAAATTAGATGAAATTCTATCTTTTATATTTAATTTAATATATTTTAATTAATTAACAATATAGTATATATTATCAAATAGGAATAAATGTGTTTAGCTCGGTCCGTAGCATAGCACGTGAATTCGAACTATTCATATGCCTAAAATTCTTATTCAATTACTCTTTGTATGCATAAAATTACTATTTACTTGATGAAAATTTAAGTAAATTTTATATATACTTTTGGGCATTAATATACAAATTTAATATATATTTTTTTCTATTTTCATCCCTCATGCTCGTAACATTTTTTTCAATCCTCAACTTTCATTTTTTTTCATTCACACACACTTCAACTTATATTACTCTTATTATTTAAATTTTATTATTTGAATTTATCATTTTTTTATGAAAATTCTTATCCAATTAATATTTTTATATAAAATTTTATTTACTAATAAATATAATTTATTTTTCTCTATATTTGAATTTTATAATAAAATTTTAAAGCATGATTTTTTTTCTTTTTTTAAAAAATAAATTGGTATAATATATATCATGAATTCTTAAAATTGTTATATGATATTTGCATATATATAAATATATAATTATTTTATTCTAAAAGGTTAAAAGCGTATTTCAAATAATTTATCTCAATTCATTAGGTATAGTTAAGATGCATAAAAAAAACTATTGAATCATTATTTTTATTAAAAATTAACTATACAACTTCCAACATAATACAAATTATTTAATATAAATATTTTTTTAATATTATACAACCAATTTATTTGAAATAAAATAAATAAAATAAAATAATTTTTCAATAGAACCAACCAGTTATTCAAATACAATTTTTTTATACTAATTTTATTGATAATTTTATAAATCAATATATAAAGATCAAATGCATATACTTTACAAAAAAAATCTTCTCTCCAACATTAAATAAGAATATAATTTTATTTTTTCATTAGTTAATTTTTATGTAAGTCTATATATTAATTTTAACTTTATTTTTTGGATACATTCTTATAAAAATATATATTTTATTTAATAATCCTTGAATAGAGAAGAATAAATCATTTTTTTAAGTAAATTTTTTTGAAAAACACAAAAAATAGTAATAATTAAATAAAAAATTATAAAATTTTGAAATGATTTTGTTATGTCTTCCCATAGTGTTTCATAGATAATTTCAAAAATTTAATCTTCTCATCAACATTAAATAAGAATTTTTGTCATTTATTAATTTTTATAAAAGTCTCGTCCATTAATTATAACCTCTTTTTTTTAATACAATATTATGAAAAGTATATTTTTAAAGTTTTTTTTTAAATCTTGATAAATATTTTAGTTAAAATTATCATAATTTTTTATTTTAAAATCATTCCATAAAGAAGAATGATTTATGTTTTTTCTTAAGCATAAAATTTATGAAAAACATTAGAAAGAATTATAATTATAAAATTATAAAATAATTTTGTTCTAACGGACCTACAAGCATAACGCAAACAACCAACTAGTTAATTATTAAATTATGAAACGAAACTCCCATGATCTTTATCAAAAATTAAAATATAAATAATGAGTTGAAAAGGCTTATAGTGCCTAAGACCGCTTATCCACCAAATGTACTAACATACCTGCAAAATTTTTATTTTTATCGATGGTAAACATATTTTTGAATTAATTTATACATTGATTGAGATTAATTTTTTTTTCTCCAAACAATCTTAAAATGTAGTCTTCCCATTTATTTGGTGTATTTTTAAAAAAATTATCACTAAAAGAAAATCGAGAAATAGCTACGGAATTTTTCATCATTAAATCATCATTTTTCGTCGCTATTTACCTTTAGCGACAGATTTAAGATAATATTTTTCAGTAGTTAAAACAATTGTTTCTATTTTTTTAGTGGTGCGCTATTTTTTAGGTGACGAAAATTTTCATCCGTCATTAATGTGTAGAATTAATGTTGCTAAATTGAAGTAAATAGTCATCTTTCGGGTTTAGTATATGTCGCAAAATCGTCACTATTCTCTTCATTTATGTTGCTATTTAGTGACAAAATTGTTGTTGCTAAATCATACTCATTAAAATTCCTCGTAAATTTGTTGCTATTTAGCAATCGTATATTTGATTGTAGCAAAGAGGTTTAATTTTTATCACTAATTCATTCTTTGATCCATTGCTAATAAAGAAACTTTTTTATATATAAAAAATAATAGTTGTTTAATGTTAACGAGTTGTAGCAAATAACTAAAAATAACACTTTATTAAAAATGATATATTATTAAAATCAAATTGAAATCAAATAAATTGAAATAAAATAAATATATAAATGCGTTAAGGAGTACAAAAACATTAAAAACCTAAAAAAAAAAAAGAAATCTAGCCTTCATCATCTTTCGACTCGCTAGGTATTGAGAGGAACAACTCGACTTCGAGTTATGAAGGGTCGGTAGGAGAGACGCAAGTCTAGTACGGCTCTCGTAATAACCCCATCTTTATCTCTATCCGACTCTATAGAATGTTGAATTTACCCTCATATTCTTGAAACCATCAAGTATAGTCAACCTCCATCCCCTTCATTCTATGATTCTCTCTTTGCATTGGGCGGTAACCTCTTGAATATTACCACTAGGATACCGCAATGTGGTAGAGAAAGAGATGATGCTAAATGAGAGTAATACTAGGATGATTGTGTTTCGAGGTCATACACTCTCTCGCTTCTTCTCCTCTTCTACAACATTGAAATATATTTTGGTCATATCGATGTTTAGAAATGACGAATCACCCTTGTGTTACTCCTTAGCAACTGCTTCTTACAAATGATTGTATGTGCACCTACATAATTGAAATAATTATAATATTAAGTCATGAATATATTTTTTATATTATACGGATAGATGTATATTTACAAAATAAAAAACTTATCATTATCGTCCGGGATTTCCTATAGACAAATGACCCATCTTTTTGCTTATGAGTGTTCGGGAACACCTTTAAGAATTTAGGCTATGACCTAATTTATTATGCTGAAAAAATAGATAAAATAATATAAGATGCAATAAATATTAATATTAATTTATAACATAATGGATAACGGAATTGACCAAATACTTAGCATGCTCAATCAAAGAGATGAATCCCTCGTATGCTTGGATGGGCCAACATCGACACCATCCATCTTCAACATGCAGCTTCGAAACACCTATTGAGATCGGGTCCAAAACTCAAGTGTGGCCTAACCCGACACCATGCATCCCACACATGTTCTATAATAAACGTGAGTCCGTTGATCTTATGCTTCAGCTTATTCAACATGTTGGTGTACCACCTTATGACGAGACTCTCTTATGCATCCTTAATTAACGTATTGATAGCCACATCCCATAAAAAAATACTTCTATATGAAGAAAAAAATAATATTAGTACGTATATTTCATATTGAATTAATACTTTTAAATGAAAAATAACAAATAATTAATATATTATTCGAACTCATTAAAGTAGAAGTCTTTTGTCTCTCTAAAAACAAACTTCCATGTGAAACCAGCGAGGTCCAATCCCTTCATTGAAAATTATAGTGATTTTTATGGAACATTTACTTGATGGAATCCAAATTGTCAAATGAAACAAAGAAATAATAAATAAGTGAATTAATTATTGTAATATAATATATGAAATATATAATTAATTACCACATCTAAAGCATATTACTTTCCAATTATTGATGATCCGAATGTTCCATCCAATATCGGATCCAAGTAAAGCTTTTTAGAGCTAAAAAAACCATTAAGGGGACCTTCATAGCTGAAGGCACTACCGGCGGGGACATTACCTAAGGGGCATTATTGATAAAGATGCAAACGTGTCAATGCCACTATTAAGTCTACAACCCCGGACACCAGCACTAACGAGTGCCACGACCATATACAATGCCACTATCAACGAACATTACTAGTATCAATGCCACGATCACAAACATTATTACTATCGAGCCATGACCAGTACCACCGTGATCAAATTTGCTTGCATGTGATGCTAGGGTGAAATGACCAAATCCACAAGATATAACTCTAAAAGAACACCTAAAATAGTTTTACAAATGCAATAATTGAATAACAATTCAATTCAAAATATATTATAAATTATTTTTATAAAAAAATAAAAATCTAGCATAGTCTCTACTATAAATTAGATATTTTCTTATTACCGAAGACGTCACTCGCACAAATTCAACATATTCAAAATGAACAATAAACATCTAAAAATACATAATAGATAAAATGACATAATTTAATAAATACAACAAATAAAATTGATCTATAACTACAATTATCATAATCATCTTCTAAGTTTTTCTCTTTCTTAATCGATTCCGATACATATTCACTCTCATATTCGTCATTAGCTTCAATTACTTCTATATCTATAAACTATCCATTTGGATGATTTAAATTGTAAGTCATTACTTCTATATAATTAATTTAACTCTAATTCAAATTAACCTAAGTAAATTAATGCTAATTCAAACCTAATTAAATTTAAATAATAATTAATTAATAAATTAACCTAATTAATTTAAATTCAATTCAAATTAACCTAATTAATTTAAGTCTAATTCAAATTAACCTAGGTAAATTAACCCTAATTCAAACCTAATTAACCTAATTAATCTAACCCTAATTAATAAATTAACCTAATTAAATTTTAAAAAATTAATTAACAAATTAACCTAATTAATTTAATCCTAATTCAAACCTAATTAACCTAATTAATTTAACCCTAATTAACAAATTATCCTAATTAATTTAAATACCAATTAATTAACAAATTAACCTAACCAATTAACAATTAAATATAAAAAAAATTAAAATTCAATCAATTAATCAAAATTAACCTAACAATTATGAAAAATAATAATTTTTTTTAAGAAACAAAAGAGAGAGAGAGAGAGAACTTGCCTTCGAACAAGGATGAGATGGAAAGAAAGGAAAAATTTGAGGCTTTTTAGGAAGAAAAAAGTTTAGAGTGAGTGGGGGTTGTTGGATAGTGGAGGAGCGGGGTTTTATGGTGGTTTTGGGTAGGGATGGCAGCAATGGTTAGCGAAGCGAGAGGGAGAGGAAGAAGAAAATGAGGGAAGAAAAAAGATAAACTATGATTTAGGGATGAAAGATTAGCGATGGAAGCATTTAAATCGCTAATCTATTGCTAATCAACGACGGACATAAGTGTACCTCGCTAGTCCATTGTTGATCTAGCGAATTTTGAATTCCAAAAGTCCGTTATTTTTCAAATATTTGCAACGGACTTTCCATCTCTAATTTATGAGAGGAATTTACAATTAACGATGGAAATTTCGTTGCTAATCTCGAACCCAAAAAATAGCAATGGAATCAAGAGTTCATCACTAATGTCCCTCGCAATTACCTCGCTAAACCATCTCTAAAATATCTACGAATATTTTACCGCTAAATATAGCAACGAGATATAGGTCCCTCGCTAAAAATCCATCACTAATTCATTGATGTTCCGTAGTCGAGGTCTACACCTCAACAACGGTCGTAGTTTGTTCGCTGATTCGTCACTATTTAGTGACGAGACTTTAATCCGTTGCTATTTCCTAGTTTTCATGTAATGTAATACTTATATGATAGAAAGAAAAAATGAAATGCATTTTATTCACAAGTAAGGAATAGTATAATTCTTGTTTAATATAATAGGACGGACAATCTCACAAAATCATAGTTTTTGTGAGATGTAGAGTTACATATAATACAAATACACTCTAACTCCTTCACTTAGAAAATGAAAATCTTGAATCTTACTCTAACTATTCTTCATAGAGAAGATGCATTTAGCTATATTTTGAATTTCAAGATTTGTCATTTTTTTTTTTTGTTAACTCTTTTCACTTCTTTTGAAGTATTTTTTAAACAAAACTTTTAATTTAAGTATCTAATTTGTTTATTTCTCATAATCAATAAAATTATTGTCAGCATATATTATTTTCATTTTGAGTTCTACTTTCATTTATATGGTTGTTATTAGATACCAATATCCAGGGCTTTTATGGTTATTTCAAGATACTATAATAATAATGCCTTCAAGTTTACAAAATAATAAGATAGTGTTTACCATGCAATAAATAACCATAGAAGTTGCCATCATTATCCAACAACAAAAAAGAAAATTATAATTAATAAAATACAAAATATTCAATTGAAGTTTTATTTGTCATCCCAATAATTTTATTTTTGTCCCTGTCAATATTCAATGTTAAATGTGTTATATTTATTTAATTCAGTATTTTTATTATATTCACATTGAATAACAAAATATACATTTTTTCTATATATAATAATAATAATAATAATAATAACAATAAGGAACAAATATTAAGTAAAAAACATTGAAAGTGATAGAAAAGATTTGAAATTATATCTTGATCTAAGAAATTTTTATATCATTTATGTGAAAAATAAAATTAAAAATGATGCTTTAAAAAAATAAATGAAATTATAATTGTATCTATAAGCTGAAGTAATTGATTTGAGCATAGACAATGGGTAAACCGATGCAAATCATCTTGCTAACTGACCCAAGACTATGGGCCTTGCTTCAAACCCAAGTGAATGAAAAATACCTACAAGAAACCAAGCCCATGGGCCTCTCTTTAATGTTTTAAGATCGCCCAACCCTAAAGAGTCGCCTAATATCGACGACACTTTCTCCGCACTGGAATTCAGGTAGGTCCCAGAAGCCTAGCTTGACGATCGCCATTCTTTTTCTCTCAGGTAAAGTAAAATTTTCAACGATTTTCTTAATCGCAATTAATTCTTTAATTACTCTTTTTCAATAATCATTCCAATCTGTTCTTTACGTGCCTTTTTTTTATATAGAATTTATGACTTTGGTAGTTAAGGGTTTCTTCATGATTTCCTTTTTCTTTTTAATTTGAATTACTGTTTTATAGGCCTCTGTTTGGTCTTGTAATTTTGAAATAGAAATGAAAAAGAAATTCTTAAAGGATTTGTTGATCAATCAATTTCATTTCTTAAGATTAAACTTGGTGCTGATTTGTGTGATCTCTGTTTTGGTTTTAGAAAATTAAATAAAGGTAACGAGCCATGGCGGGTGGGAATTTCGTACATAGAGTCTTATCTTATGTCGTGAATGAGGTTGTCGTCAATGGTCTTGCTAACAGGTAATATCGATTCTATTGATTTCCTATCCGCCTTTGATTTTTGTTGCTATAGTGTTATGTTATCGCCATCGTCAGTGTATATTTTAATTCTTCAATAATCTTTTTGTGTTTTTATTTTAGATAAGCTTCTTTCTCTGACCATTGGGGTTAGATAGGTTCCTTAATGGTTCGTTCAGTTGAAGCAAAAGTGGCTCTTGTCTTCATTTATATTTTTGTCTGCAGTGCAATTTGTTATGCACTGTGGCTATTGAAGTTGGAGAAAATTTTACTGGGGTTTTTTAGTTTGTTTATAAGATGGGTGCTCTTTATGTTGCTTTGAATCATATATCATTGTTTTGATTGAGCGGATAATAGTTGTTTTGTTTGGGTCTTCTTTGTAAGGTTGTTGCAGTTAATTTATTAATCTTTCAAAGATTGTGTGCCGAGCTTTAATGACTTGTGGAACTTTTCTGTTGAAGCTTCTCTGATAGGCTGTCGGGATGGATCTCATTCCTAAACAGTTTGCTCCCTGAAGCAAAACAGTCTCAAATCTTCTAAATTATTGTGCATGCAGTGTGAAGTGCAGTGCAACTTCTGAAGTTTGAGAAAATTCCACAATTGAGCATTTATTTATTTATCTTTCTGTGTTATTATTATCTCATCTGATTTGGTTAAGTTGATTGAACGAAGAAGAGTTTGGGTTGTTGATGGAGGGTCTACGAATATGAATTTTATTATGAATAGCAATGATAGGATGTAATTGGTTTGCCTAGTTTACCTGCTCGATTAGCAGATCACATCTTTTTTGCTCTTTTTATCGTTTGCCTATGGTGTCTGTAGGCTTGAAAAATCATTTATTGCTTTATGATCTCAACCTTCTCATTTTTGACCTTTGATTCTGAACACAGTTGAGGTTTTAGCCTTTTCATTATCGGCTCTAATTATGTTTTTTTCAAATATGGTTGCAGTCCTGCATTCCAGAGGTTTGCAGTAAGGACATCAAGGAGGATTGATGATATTTCAGTCATGGGTATGTTTCTGTTACATTTTGTGGTTTGGACCTGCAATTGCAGTCACCATTTGCTATTATTAGCCTGACAATGAATAATGTTTTGTTTTGCAGCAGCAAAGAAGAAGCAAGAACTTGCTGAGCAGATGAAAGACCTCTCCAAGAATATTGAGGTGAGATTTTATCTAATAATTTTAATTTAATATCAGATAAGCTGCTATCTTTGATGGCTTGCTGCTGATTGTGTAATGTTATATTTTGTGCAGTCTTTTAAGAACCAGCAGTAGGGTGGAAGTGGATTTTCAGATCGTAGCAGATTTATGACTTTGTGTTGCTGTTTTGCTCCCTTTATTCTCGGGTCTCCATGGAAATGGCGATATGAACCATTTTTGTGATTAGCGGATGGTGCTGCTTATCATATGAACTCTTGGTTGTCCCTTCCAGCTTTTTGTATATATCGCCAACTATTGCAATGAAGAGTCCATTCTAAAAATATGATATCGAAATTGTAATGCTATCATTTTCTCTCTTATCTTCCACTGTTTTGTTAGTTGAGAAACGAAATGCTCTTTGAGTGTCAAATCGAAGTCATTGGATCTAGCAGTTTCGAATAATTCTGCCTTCCAGGGATAAAAGTGATGGGGACTGCCCAAAGAGAACGGGGACGTGTTACCCAAGTTTGCAGATCGAATCATCTAATTGGACTCTCTATTTTAACTTTAATTAAAAGAAAAAATGTGAGGCGACGTGTTATCCAAGTTTGCAGATAGAATTAGAGTTTTATTTTAATTAAAAAGAGACAGAGACGTTATTTTTGCAGTCATGTACAAATCAATGAAAATGTTAATTGGGTTTTTGTATTGAATGTTTAATGTGGGTTTTTGGTTAGCAATGTGGTATCAAATATTGCAGATTAACTCGTGTATATTTGTAATAGTTATTTTATGGGTTTATTTTTAAAGGGAGAGAGGTATAACAAAAAAATGAAGAGAGAAAAAACAGGTTACATTACAATCTATCAAAAAATAATCTAATTTTAATAAATGTTTTTTTGTAATAAAAAAAGAGGAAGGAAAAATAACTAACGGAGTGACGAGATCAAATAACACGTAAAATTTGATCGTGTAATTTACTTAATATTGTCAACCGCTTAAATGGTGAAGGATTTTACTTAATATTACCAACCACTTCAATAGTGAAGGATTTATATTAAACAAACCAATTTAGTACAAAGATTTAATGAATAGTTAAATTGATAAAAAAAAAAAATTGATTTATTATTTTTAGATGAATAGTGTCAACCGCTTTAATTTATTTGGTTTTATTTCTGGTTCGAAGCCTCGTGGTCTTATTAATTGGTTGTGTAGGAATGGTAATGGATATTTATAGATGGCGTTTTAAATATCTACATATTATTTATTATCTCATATGAGAAATTTAGATATTTTTATATTATTTATTACTCATGGGATGAAAAATTTAAATATTCAATAATTATTTAGACATCATCCATCATATTTACTAATTTGTTATCTGCATTATGTCTGCGGGTTAAGCGAAACAAGTAGAATAATTAAAAAAAAAAGAAAAAAAAACATTGCTTTATTGAGAAAAATAATGAAAAATATTTAAATGTACTTAACATATGTAAATGCAGTTACATGTGACAAAAAAAATTCATAAAAGATGTGTTGTCATTTTGTACAGCCCAAAGAAACATGACACGAAACGTTTGAGCCATCAATGGTATAATCCTTCTTCATTTCTCATAGATTTGTCAGGATCCGTGTCCTTCATGATTATAGTCAACGTCATCGCATCTACAATATAAATTAAAAATCACTTTTGAGGCAATGTATAAATATTTGTGTACTTCGAGTTTGTTAGAATTTGTTAGAAAAAATTTCTGGCAAAAGTATACTTAATGCCATAAGCTGAAGAGCATGCTTAGTGATTTAAGCAAAATAATTCTCAACAACTCAAAAGAGTTTTAGATTTACAAAATAAATATTTAAAGTTTAGTAGAGACAAACAACAAAGACAATATATGAATAGTTGAAAAAGTATAAATATTTAATTAGGTAAACAACCTTGCATTAATTGAGAGAGTAACACACATATGAGTCAAGCCAACATTCATAAACAATCTGAAATAACGTTTAACATTAAACTTGATATGATGCAAGTAGTATTTAAGATGATGCACCTCAATTTTTATTTTGTTTTAATGTCAAGTGATTGACTTCAACTCTAGTTTCATCCATAAATTGCAATTGCTTTTTCAACAAAACTTCATTACTATTTGCATTATTGGTTGTACTTAACCAATTAGGATAACAAAATGATCAATAATATAAGCCAACAATAATCAATTTTCCAGGCAAGTGATAAACACGATGAGTTCAAAATGGAGCAAATTTGAAGACAATAGTTCAAAAATGGATCCAAAAAAATTAATTTAAATCTTGATAGAGTACAAATAGATACTCATGCAAAGCAATCATATTCCAACAGTTAAAAAAGATTTAAAATGTTTCAATTAGTATCTCAATCTAAACGAATCTTATAATTTAATGTTATTAAGCAAGTTTATTAAATAATACAAATCAAATAGGGTAAAAAGAGAGAGAGAGAGAGAGACTCAAGCCGATGAATCTAAGCAATAATAAACAAAATAATTTTCTATAGAAAAACATAAATGAATGAGGCAAAACAACTCCAAACAAAGCATTTGACAACTTATATGGCACTCACATTCGAATCAAAGCATGTCTTTAAATAAAACAAATATAACACAAACTTGATTTCAAGACGAGACTTAAATTATATGAAATGAGACTATCAATCAAAATCTACTTGCAAATCATTTTTCCCTTGATTATTGGTGAAGTTATAAACATGCATGAAAAAATTGCTTTGCACTTGCACAAACTTGATTTCAAGACATGCTTAAATTATATAAAATGAGACAATCAACCAAAAACCTACTTGTAAATCATTCTTTCCTTGATCATTGTTGAAGTTATAAACATGCTTGAAATTAAATTATATAAGTTTTCCGACATGATTTGATACAACATGTTAAATATTTAAAAGAATTCATATTAGGTTGCTAGAAAAGATTGAATTAAATACAAATTTAAGGGCAAAAACATATCATGATAAATAGAAAAATTGACTCGCTCTTTCATGCATCAATCAAGTTCATTAGTGTTGCATATTTTACGAATAGAACATTTGCTTTCAAGCGACCTATCGCTAAAATCACTATCATTTCATATATTTGATTGCCTTTAATCTAACATTCAAAAAATTGCTTGATACTATTCTATTATGCATAAAAAGAGAAAAAAGAAAAAAAGATCATCCTTCAAAGAAATACATAATGGATGAATGAAAGAGAATAAATAACAAATAAAGGTATACTAGTTTCTTTACTAATGTCAATTATTCAATTTTAATAGCCAAATCCCAATCAATTTTAGTTTTGATTAATCTTTTGTGAACCTATGCTATTGTCAGCAATTTTTGTATAAAGAGACTTGTTTGGCTTCTTTTTTTAAGTGTTTCAACACACTTAATGAATATGGCATGTATAAAAATTTCTATGGTTGAGCTTATTAAAAATTATTTAGCACCGCATTCATCCATAAAAAATCGACCTAAAATAAAGAAAAGGATTTAGATAGTCATATTGAATATGATAAATAAGGAACAAAACTAAGGAATATACGAATGCAATGAGTCTTGGTGTTTTGACAAAAATTACCTCAATAAAAAATAAATTTTCAACAATATTAACATTGAAGGCAAACGTAAAAAGCTATAGAAATATTACTAAAAAGAAATTAAACATGAAAAAAAATAAAGTCATAGTTGAATGCAAAACATGTCACATATAGGAGAAATACCACTACTTTTACCAAAGCTATAAGGAAAAAAGAAAAGAAAAAAAGAGGAAAAGCAATTAATGAAATATGATATAAAAAAGTAAAGGAAACATAAAATAATGCACTTCAAAGATGTCAACACAATATAGGAAAACAAAAACAATCACCTAAAACAACACAATCCAAAGACAAATAGAAAAAATAGACCATTAAAAAACAACCAACAAATCCTTCATTAAATTAGACTTTCACCAAAGAATCATAAAAAATAGAAAAGTTGAGTTTTATCGACAAAGCATAAAAAGTTTCAATTTATGCAAGACCATACAAAGTAACTAAACATTTGTAGTAGTTTTTATCCCTCAAACTAGTGCATCGGGCATGTAACGAGTTCATATCAAAGTTTATCAAAATAATAATAATAATAATAATAAAATGCAACTACTAGTAGCACTATAGCAAGAACAAAATGAATTCAAGTTAGTACGCATAATAATACAAAAGAACTCGAATAATGGACGAAAACACAATTTAACAAACATAGACTACAAAAGTTTTAAAACTATATGAATAATAAAATGTCAATCGAAGGGAGCAAAAAATATTTTAAAAAGTATGTCGGGAAGCTAAACAAAAAAATTCACCATCATAAAGCATACTCGTTTGTGCATAGCAAGCAAACCATTGCAAAAGAAAATATAAGGAATTTAATGCATCATAAACTTTTAGCAAAAAAACTTAGCATACAATGGGTTACATCAACCCCTCATTGTTGATCACTTTGGATGCTGCTTACATGTATTGAGCTCATTTCAACACAAATAAAATGTATTGAAAATAAACCACACTAAATGATGAAATTAAAACAAACATGAGGTAAAATTGTTTATATTTGAACTTTTTGAATAAGAAAGAATTTTCAATTTGGATAAAAAAAAATTATTTATTTAAACAAAATCAAAAACATATGAACAAAAAAAAAAGCGAAACATAATTTTTTTTTTAAAAAAAAACACCTTTAAAAAAAAATCTATTTTTTCTCTAAACTCTAGCTTGCATATTGCGAAAAGCAACTCGTCGCTCTTACATCTCCTTCAATTTATTCTTCAATCTCATCCAGTTGTTGCACCATGAAAATAACACAAATTAAGGATCACAATACTACATTAATAGCAACAATTATCAAGATTTAGAAGGTACTCGAAACAAAAATCCATACGCAAAATCATTTGACCACATCCATCTCTCTCTCCACTACGAGCTTGCTATTTTTCATTTATCCGACCCTCCCATGCTTCTTCAAAGTCGGTTGATATAAACACATTAAAGCATCTTCAATATCAATAACTTAATTTTAACCAAACCTTATTCCAATTAAAACAAAAAGAAAAACATAAAGTTTAATTGAAAACAATACCTTTAAAGAGCATTCATTTTCTTCAAAACTCCAATTAGCATATTGCAAAAAACAACCTCTTGTTCTTATATCTCCTTCAATTTATTATTCAATCTCATTTAGCTACTGTACCATAGAAATAACATATCAATTTGATGATCTTAATACTAAATTAATAGTAACAATTATCAAGATTTAGGTTGTACCCAAAATGAAAATTCATATAATAAATCAATTGCGCACGTCCATCTCTCTCTCCACCACCAACTTGTTATTTTCTATTTGCTAGATCCTCACATGCTTCTTTAAAATTAGTTGATATAAACAACTTTAACATAAACAATTCAATTTTGAAAAAATCTCATTCCGATTAAAATCAAAAAAGAAAATAAAGAAACTCAATTTAAAACTAAACTAGTCGAATTGAATACAAATTAAAGTCATAAATATACATTCATAACCTTTTTTAATCTTAACAATAAATTAGAATAATATTAGCAACCATCCATCTCTTATAGTTTGATTAAGTTGTAGAAGCATAAATCTATAAAAGAAATGGAGAGAAGAGTTATAAAATATGAAAGAGATAAGAACCTTTTCTTTTTTTTTTTTTTTTGGATAGAGGAGATCAATACTGCTATGCCCTATCATCCGTCAATAGCCTAAAACGCTAAAAAAAAAGTTAAAATGAAAAATCTAGGACAAAAAAATAAAAATTAAGAAAAAATCATCAATGATCTATCAAATTTTGGAAAGAAATAAAGAGGTAGTGTTTTCAAATAAAACATGTAAAAACAACATGAAAAGAGAAAAAGGTATAAAGATAATAGATATTTACTAGGAGAGAAAATAAGATCTTCATTTTCAATATTCCATCTATTTATCACCAAAAAAGAAAAAGAAAAAAGAAAAATCAAGCAACAAATAACTAAAGCATGGAATACAAAAACCCAACATAGCCTTCATCCCTAAATCAAAACAAAAAACTAGAATTTTGAAAAATTACTAAAAGCAAGGCTCTTCTCCCCCTCCCTCCTCCTCCTCCTCTCTCTCTCTCTCTCTCTCTCTCTCTCAAACACACACACACTTTTCCCTTCTACCACCACTCGCAGCCTCCCTTCCACCGACGATCTCCCTCCCTTTTTGTAAAAGTAAGAAATTGGAGACTACTAATGTTCTTATCATAGAAAACTCAATAATTTTAAGACTAAACTAGACATTCAATTTAGGTTTTATGAGCCTAACAATCAATAAATGAAAGGTGTGGGACGAGTGACGGAGACGAAGTTACTTATGTGGTCCGATAGTAGAAATTGGCACATAACGAAGCGGAATGACCAACAATGGCCACAAAAAGCAAAAGCACCATCGAAATAAGCTCCCTTCTTGCTCATCATTTCCTTAATCACTTCAACAAAAAAACTCTTAATCTTTCTACCTTGAAAGGACGTATGGTATCCTTTAGAAAGCTTGTCACCTTCGAATTTAATCAAAAAAACCAATCTTGCTTCCTATAATAATAAAACTTAAAGCAAACATAAAGATCTCTCGAGTCTTGGCATAGACCTAGGAGTGGGTCCGGGTTCTTAAAGAAGAAATATAGGTTTCCCATGAAGAAAGATTAGGTTTTTTATATAAAGAAAAGGAGGAAGAAATCTGATTTGGAGAAGGTAAGCCATTGAAGTGAGAATTATGAGAGATGTTTATGTTTAGAAATGGGGAGATTGTTTCAAATATTGGGTTTTGTTAAAAAATGGTAATGAAATTCTTAGAAACATCAAAAGAAAGAGACAAAGATTGGATGGTGAAGTTCCTATGTTTAGATATGGTCTATAAAAAATAGAGCCTTTGTTAACTAGAAGAAATTAGTTGTTGAGGATTCAATATACTCGAAAGATCATACATCCTATTGAGATGCAAAATAAAATAAAAAACTTTTCCTCCATTTAAGGTTCTCAAGATCAAGTCGTTGAATCAACTAATCATACATATATAAATTAAAAGCGTGAGTTAAAGATTATCTCTTATATAACAGATTTTAGCCTTTGTAGAAAAAGGAGCCATCCAAATGTCCGACCTCTATTGATAATCCACATAGCTTAAACACCCACAAAGGAAGCTACAAAAATCACAGAGTGCTAGCTTCAATCCTTATGTATAATTGATTTACTTTCTAAAGAAATCGGTTAAGGTTTTTATGATAACTCGGGCTTTTTAAGAAGGGATACAACAACTCTCGCTTTTGGGAGAGAAACATTTTCTTTCTTTTTCTTTCTCCTTTTACCATATGTGTGTCTTATAACTCACCCTTTTCCACCTCTCTCCCTATTATCTATATAGGGGGTGGCATCCTTGTCCTCTAAGGATAAAGAGTTACAATGTGTGTGAGCTTGTTTGATCTTATCCTTGTAAACCCTAAGCCTTATCCAATAAGGCTCAAGTTTATCCTCCTACCAAAATATCTTGCATGCTTTTTAAATTAAGCTTATTAGCCCAAACTCTTTTGACTCGATTAACTACTAATTAATTTGGATTATCCAAATAAATTGGGTCGGATATTTTTAGGAAGCTCACGTTTCGAAATAATTTTTCAAATTACCCTTAAACCTAAATTAGGAAACTAATTTCTTATTTAGGTAACTTACTTCTAAATTTGGAATTGACTTCCAAATTAAAAAACTAATTTCTAAAAAGAAAAAAACTTTCTATTTTAGAAAACTCTTTTCAAAACGAGAAACTTTCTATTTTTAGAAACCTTTTCCAAAATAGGAAACTTTTCAAAACTGAAAACCTGTTTCAAAATCTTTGCTTCTCTTTTATTATATGAATGCTTAAACTTATATATGTGACTCAATAGGCCCCTAGATATATTAGCAATGTATCAAAAATAAAAGATACATATTTTATCTCTTAATACATAAATCAAAATTGACCTTTAGTAAGGTATCATGACTATTTAATTTTCTAAAACGATTAATTAATTCATAATTATATTTTACAAGCATGGTTACTATACAATTCAATTCTCATGTCAATTTATCATAATATGATCTCGAACTTGGTTTCTAGTATATTCAATTATGATCACACAAGTTTTCTTTTATTCTTAAATATCTTAGATCTAGAGTAAACCAACTATGCCCTATTAGTATAATTTCATTGTAGCCATAAATTTTTTTAGTAAACATTTATCGAAGTATAATGTGATAACTCCTTTAGGATTTACGGAATGATATGTCTTATCTTAGTCGATCACCTATCTCTATTTGATTCCAAGTGAACCCAACAAATTATCCACGTGTAGCTCTTGACTAAGCCCATCAAAATGAGTATCAAAGTACATAAATTGTCTAATGAGATAATTGTGATGACTTCAATTCAAATGACTAGTTATATCTATCTCATATGATATTCTCATAGACTAAACCAAATGGGTTCTCATGACAAGTCAAGTCCAATGATATATTCTCTAATGTTAATCACTTAAGTGCTTGCTTTGACATCACTATGTCAATAGGTATGAGGTCTCCTACTGCTATCTTATAGCATGAGCATAACACTCATAAGTCTTATAATGTCAATTCTTGATAATGTTACGACTTGAGACATTTAATGATATCATTTAAGTACATTAATATTTATCCCACATCTTTTAATTAAACATTAATGCAATGCATATCATATGGACTTCTATCTAATTCTATTAAAATATAAATGACAAAAATTAATAGAAAGATTTTTTTATTAATAAAATAAAGAATGTAATATTACAATAAGTTAAACAATCCAAATAAGATTGGATCTTGGACACCTATACTAAGAATCTCTCACTTGTACTAGAGTTGACCATCTATATCCCTTATACCTAATGACAAAGTAATGACTCATGTTTTAGTTATGACAAAGACTTAGTCAAGGGGTTGGCTATGTTGTCATCGGTGTGAACCTTTTCTATCCTTATAACGATCGATAATCTCTCTAATCAAGTGGTAACATCATAATACATGTTTGGATCGTTGATAAGACCTTGGTTCCTTAGCTTGTGATATGGCTCCATTGTTATCACATTACAATATTGGATCAATAATGTTAGGAACAACTTATAGTTCGGAGATAAATTTATGAATTTAGACGACTTTCATAACTGCTTTTGTGATTGTAATATATTCGAGCCTCGGTTGTTAAGTTGGTTACCGTTTCTTATTTGGAACTTTGTTAGCTAACAACATCATCATTTAATTAAAAAATGAATCCCGACTATGACTTAAAGTCATAATGGTCGGTTGAAAACTAGCATCCGTGAACTCTTTCACCATTATTTCATCTCCTCCATAAACCAAGAAAACATCCTTAGTTATTCTTAAGTACTTAAAAATGCTCTTTGCAGCAATCTAGTGTTTTTCACTTGAATCGGCTTGATATTTATTAAATATGATCAAAACATATGACATATCAAACTGTATATATAACATGGCATATATAATAGATCCAATGGGCGACATGTAGGGAATACAATTCATCATTTCCCTTTCATTTTATGTGTTAGCACACTTAGTCTTAAAGAGTTTTATTCCATGTGACATTAGAATAGATTCTCTCTTAGATTCTTCCATACTAAACCTCTTTAGTATTTTGTCAATGTACATGTTTTGGGAAAGCCTTAACATTCGCGTAACCTATCTTTATAAATCTTGATTCTTAAAATGTAAGATGCCTCTCTCATGTCATTCATGGAGAAATTTTTGGATAACAATCTTTTACAGATTGTAAAATGATAATGTTATTGCCAATAAGTAGTATATCATCTACATATAACGGAATAAAGACAATTAAGCTCCTATTAATCCTTTTGTATACACAAGGCTCATCTTCATTTTGTAAGAAATCAAACTCTTTGATCATTTCATCAAAACATTAATTCTAACTCCTAGATGCTTGCTTAACTCCATAAATGGATCTTTTTAATTTGTAAATCTTATTTACATGTCTTTTGATGACAAAACCATTAGGTTGTGTCATGTACACATCCTCGTTCAATTTTTCATCAAAGAAAGTAGTTTTGACATTCATCTATCATATCTCATAATCATGATATGTAGCAATTATAAGTAATCCAAATGGATTTAACCATTGCTACTCGGTGAAAATTTTTCATCATAATCAACACCTTATTTTTGAAAATACCCTTTTGTCACTAGTCGACTTTATACATATGTACATTTTCATCAATGTTAGTTTTTCTCTTAAAGACCCCCTTACACCCAATAGGTTTGACACTTTCGAGTGGATTAACCAAATTTCATACTTTTTTCGTATACATAGATTCCATTTTGGATTGTATAGCTTCATGCTATATTTTGAAGCCAATGTCTAGCATTGCCTCTTCATAAGTATTAGGTTCATCATCCTATATAGTAGACACATCTCCATATGCGGAGACAAGAAGGCTATATCTTTTTGAATCTTGACGAATCCTCTTAGACCTATGAAGTTCTAGTATATTGATTTGTGGGATAGTTATAACACTTTATAACATATCTATTTGGGGTTTCTTTAGTGGAGTATCAATTTATGAGTCTTCCGAATCTTATCGAGTTTAACTTTCCTTCCATCAATTCTAGCATCTATAAATTCCTTTTCAAGGAATACAACATGCTTAGCCACAAACACCTTTTGTTTTTATGGTTGATAAAAGTAATATCCATTTATTTTTTTAAATATCCCATAAATCTACACTTAGTTGATTTAGGCTCTAGCTTATCTCTGTCCAAACGTTTCATATATGCTTTATAGTCTAAAATCTTAAGGAAAGATAAATTTGTTTTCTTTCATTTCCATATCACATATTGAGTCTAATCAACGAGACTTTGTTGAAACCCTATTCAAAATAAATATCACGAGTAAGGAATGCATATCCCTAAAATGAAATGGAGATATTAGTGTGACTCATCATAGACCGAACCATATCCAACAATGTCTTGTTCCTCTTTTTGGACACACCATTCATTTATGGTGTTCCGAGTGGAGTCCATTAAGAGAGAATTCCATTCTCTTTTAAATCATCTAAAATGAAATGGAGATATTAGTGTGACTCATCATAGACCGAACCATATCCAACAACGTCTTGTTCCTCTTTTTGGATACACCATTCATTTGTGGTGTTCTAGGTGGAGTCCATTAAGAGAGAATTCCATTCTCTTTTAAATGATCTAAAATTCGGTGCTTAAGCACTCACCATCTCAAATAGTCTTAACAATTTTGTCATTTTGTTTCTCGACTTGAAACCTAAATTCTTTGAACTTTTTAAATGATTTAGATTTGTGTCTCATTAAATACACATAACCAAAATGTGATCTATCATCTGTAAAGGTTTATAAAATATTCATGTCCTCCTTATCCTTGGGTGGAGAAGAGATGGGCCCACATACATCACTATGTATAAAGCCTAACAAATTAATAGCTCTTTCACATTCTCCACTAAAAAGGGATTTTATCATTTTACCTAATAGACAATATTCATAATCAAATAATTCTAGATATATATCTTTTATGCGGTTTAAATAAGCGATTCTCGTTTATTTGATCGAGTCGACAATGCCATAGATAAGTTTTAATTAGATTATTTATTTTGAGCTTTTTTGTATTTATGCTATAAATGGGTGTGTCTATATTCAAAATATATAAATCATTATTAATATTAGCATTTCCATATAAAACATCATCTTTATAAAAGGAACAATCTTTATTCAAAAAAATAAAAACTATCTTAGTCCAAATAAGAAATGAAAATGATATTCCTCGTTATACTAGGAATGTAATAATAGTTTTTGAGTGTAAATACAAGCCACGAAAGTAGCGCTAACTCATAAGTGTTTACTATTAATGGTACAACTCCCGAACCATTACCCACGCATAGATCAACCTCTTAAAGCAATCTTTCTTCCTTCTTTTAGTCCTTTCATATTTATAGAAATGTATGCTTCATATCCAATATCAAATACCCATGATGTGGAACTAGAAGTATAAAAGTTCACATCAATAACATAACTACTTAAAGGGTTTTTAGAACTCTTTAAGGTAATCTTTATCCTTTATCGTATATAGTATTTTCTCATGTTGGAGGAAATACCTCTTATTCATCTTCCAATCAAAGAAGTTTGTGCCTTTCAAGGCATTACTTCCATTAATCATCGATTGCATCAATGTATTGTCGGACATATTGTGTAACAACCTTGACGAGGATATAATAGTGTATGGTTTGGTTAATTAAATTGCATAAATAAAATAGAGTATAAATTAAAAAGTAAAATCTATATTCTCTTTTACTATTTTCTACAAGTTCTATAACCTTTAATAGAGGACTCGAGAAAGCTTTTCAATTCATTTTTCTTAGTAGGTTAGGATCCCATCCTTTAATATATATTAACCTTGAGTTATTTTAACAAGTCATACATAAAAGATTAGGTAGGTAACTATTTACCAATTGCATCAAATGTAATTTCTAATCTCATTGGCATGACAACTCCTTATCATCTCATATCTTATGTGAATACCAATATTTACCTACAAATTCGATGGGCACCGTAGTTATCTCAACAAGCCCAATAATTCATCTTAAATTGGATCTAAACGTTTGGAAAATCACATGGCTCATGATTTGATTCCTTTGAGGAAGAATGACCTTTAGTTATCTCAACAATCTAACAAAGATCAAGAGAGTTCTCTTCTTATAACGTTGGAAGACATTTAACTCGATATTAATTTGAAGGATTTAATATGATAGGTCTCATCCTAGCATATATACTAGTTATCAATCGTATTAATCTTATCATACATGCTATCAATCACATAATAAATACATATATCTCATGCATGACTTAAGGATCGATGAATGATAATGGATCTCTACTACTAGTCTCTTTGAGCCATAAGAAGACTAGTGGGCCAAGTATTTATTGATGATTAGTATGCATATTATCAATCACATAGTAAATGCATACATCTCATGCATGACTCAATGATCGATGAATGGTAATAGATCTCTATTACTAATCCTCTTGAGCTACAAGGAGACTAGTGGATCAAGTATCTAGGTGAAAAATAATTACAAATTCTTCGAGATTATCTTCTCTTCTTAGCTTTTTCTTCTTGCATCTATTTCAATATCTTATCCTCTACTTTTACTTTTCTTTAAATAAGAAACCTCAAATTACATTCGAAGGGAGCAAGATGAGAAGAGAAATACATCATAATAATAGAAAAGGCAAGACACACAAGCCCTATTTAAAAAAAAATAAAATATATTTTCTTTTAATCATAATTATAAATTCATATTTTGGTCATTTTATAAAAATATTAAAATTTTTATAAATTTTAATTTTAAGACTTTTTAGGCTTTCGATCCACTTTGGGCCCATAAGCTTTTGGGCCTAGAAAGCCTATAGGTTGCCATGTCTTATGCATTAGCTAGTAGCTACCACTAGCTTGGTGCATGCGAGTGTTCGGCATCTGGCGCACTCATGTGCCTAGCTTAGGCATACCTAGCCCTTGTCCGTGCCCGGCGACGTACTTGATGTGTGTGAGGCACTCCCGGCCCGGTCATAGACCCGGCACGCACCCAAGCATATGTCTCCCATGTTGCATGCCTAATGTGCGACTAGCCTACCCGATAGAGCCTAGTTTACGCCCAACGTATGACCGGCTCGGCCGAAGACTTGGCATACACGAAGCATACCTAGTTTATCATGCATCCAACACGTGACTAGCTCGGCTCGGCCGAAGGGCCAACGAGCGTGAGGTACATTTGGCTTGTTGTGAGCCCGAGCATGAAGTAAGCATACGCATGAGCATCAACGTCTAATATTAACCTCGCGCACACCCATTATATATTTTATCTAAAGTCAATTTTAAATAATAATAAAATACCAAAAACATCGGATTTATAATCAAAAATAGATAATTCATGCAGTTTATTATTATTAAAAAAGCATATAATTAAAGATTCAACAAAGGCTTTGATACCAATTATAAGATTATGCATCTTATGGAGGTGCATAATAAAACAAAACTTTTTCTCCATCTAAGGCTCTTAAGATTAAATCGTTGAATCAACTAATCATACATACATGAATTAAAAGCATGAGTAAAAGATTACCTCTCGTAGAGTATATTTAGCCTTTATAGAAAAAAGGGTTGTTAAGTGTCCGACTTCTATCGATAATCCACGTAGCTTAAACACCCACAAAAGAAGCCACAAAGATCACATAGTGCTAGCTCCAATCCTTTTATATAGTTGATTTGCTTTTAAAAAAAATTAGTTAGGGTTTTTGCAGTAACTTAGGCTTTTTAAGGAGGGATATGACAACTCCGACTTTTAAGAGAAAAACACTTTCTCTTTTTTCTTTTTCTTTTTGTCATGTGTGTGTCTTGTAATCTCACCCTTTGCCACCTCTCTCCCAATTATTTATATAGGGGGTGACATCCTTATCCTTTAAGGATAAGGAGTTGCGATATGTGAGGGCTTATTTAATTTTATCCTTGTAGGCTTTTTAAATTAAGCCTATTAGTCCAAACTCTTTTGGCACTATTAATTATCAATTAATTCGAACTATCCAAATAAATTGGATAAGATATTTTTTAGGAAACCCATATTTAAAATCAATTTTCTAAATTACCTTTAAACCTAAATTAGGAAACTAATTTTCTTTTTAAGTAACTTACTTTCAAATTTGGAATTAACTTTCAAATTAGAAAATTGATTTCTAAAATAAAAAAAAATTATTTTAGGAAATGTTTTCCAAAACATGAAACTTTTCATTTTTAGAAACGTTTTCCAAAACAGAAAACTTTTTCCAAAATCTTTGCTTCTCTTTTATTATGTGAATGCTTAAACTCGTGTGTGTGACTCAATAAACTTTTAGATATGTTAGCAAAGTATTAAGAATAGAAGATACCTCTTTAATCTCTTTATACATAAATCAAGATTGGTCTTTAGCAAGACATCATGACTACCTAGTTTTCTAAAAAGATTAATTAATTCACAATTATCTTTCATGAGCATGTTTATCATACAATTTAGTCTTCATGTCAATTTATTATAGTATAATTTCGAACTTAGTTTATAGTCCGTTCGATTATGATCACACGAGTTTTCTTCGATTTTTAAATATCTTAACTTTAGAGTAAACCAACTATGATCTATTGGTATACTCCCACCGTGGCTATAGATTTCTTGAGTATATATTTATCGAAGTGCAATGTAATAACTCCTTTAGCACATAAGGAATAACATATCCTATCTTAGTCATCCATCTGTCTCCATTAGATTCCTAGTAACCCAACGAATCGCCCACGTATAGCTCTTAGCCGAGTCTATTAAAACAAGTGTCAAGTATATAAATCCTCTAATAAGATAAGCGTGATGACTTCAAGTCAAAAGATCAATTGTATCTTTCTCATATGAAATTCTCATAGACCAAACAAAATGGGTTATCATGACAAGTCAAGTCAAGTGATATGCTCTTTAACATTAATCATCTAAGTACTTACTTTGGTATCACCATGCCAATAGGTGTGAGATTTCCTACTCGCTATCTTATAGTATAAGCATAGCACTCGAAGTATTACCTCATATAGTTAATGTCCATTCTTGAAAATATTACGATTTGGGACATACAATGATATTATTTAAGTACATTAATATTTATCTCACATCTTTCGATCAATTATTAATGCAATGCATATTATATGGACTTATCTACTTCATCGACATATAAATGACTAAAATTAATAAAAGATTACTAAAAAGACTTCTTTTATTAATAAAATAATAAATAAAATATTAAAATAAGTCAAACCATCCAAACAAAATTGGATCTTGGGCACCTACGCTAACATATATAAAGAAGCATTTTGATGATTAAAGAGATGAGAGAATTGATGAGGTAAAAAAATTAAACTTGGTAATTTAATTTAGGTATAATTTTTTAGTCATTTCACTATCACATGTTTGTCACGTGTGCTCGTAGGTCAACAGGATCAGCTCGACTCAATTATAAATCAAAAAATAATTATGGTACTAGGATTTAAAAAAATCAAGTTAAAGATGCCACTCAACAATCAATGTATAGTACGAGTACTATCGAACCATTTAGCTAATTGAGGTATGTATAGCTTGCACACAACTTGCGATTTTAGGACAAATATACAAAAAGAGTTGATCTACATACCAAAAAGAGCTCAAAATTGACGACCAAGCTTGCCTTTGAGGAGCCAAACGGGCTTATAGTCTTGTTGTTGGACCTTTCTTGCCATGTGACTAGGAATGCTCATTATATATTAATAACCAAATTATAAATATTGTACAAATAAGTGTATAGAATGTTAATACTATGGTATGTATATGTATATGTTAAATTTAATGAAAGAATTATAAATATTTTAAATACATGTATATTAATACCAATATATGTAATTGCAATCAAGTTTTGAGTTAGGTTTAAGTTCGTATCTATATATTTTACGGTGAGTAAATATTTTTTCAAAATAGTAATCATTAATTAAAAAAATATATCTATTCAAATAGGTTAAGATGGTATCCATCGGATTCTAATGAAATTGTCATCTCTAGTTATGTGTACTTGGCACCGAACTTGTTGTAATTCTTAAGTTGCACTATCGAAAGAAAATACCATGGCAAAGGAACGAAAATAAGAAGATGTTTTCGGCTATGTTTGTTTAGGGAAAAACAAGTTCGAGGAACTTGTTTTCCTCATTTTCCTCCATTTTTAGTGTTTGTTTCACGTTTAGGAAAAAAGTAAACGGAAAATGATTTTCGATTAACGAAAAATGATAGAATATTTTTAGAAAATTGTTTTCCGAGCTAAAAAAATAGAAAAACATTTTTACTCTCTCTCTCACTAGTTGTATCTCTCTCATGTTACTCACCTCTCTCTCAATATATTTTAATAATTTTTTTCTCTGTCTCCTTTTTTATTTAAAATATATCATATTAATTTTTCATTATTTCTTATCAATTATTATTAATTATTTAATTATTTTTTCTCTATTTTTATTAACATTTGATTTTTTTATTTATAAATACATTAAATATTCTTAAAAACCATTTTTACATCTTAAAATTATCTTTCTAATAAATATTTTAATAATTTATCTCTATTTTTTTTTTACTATTATCTCAAAAACCACCTAAATTGTACTTAAGTGATTGGAAATGATTATTATAAGGCTTCAATCATTTATGAAAAAATTAAACTAATTAATTCATTAATAAATATATTATTTTTTCAATACTATTTATTTATAACTAAATCAATAATTTGTGAGTAATTTTAATTAGTTGTAAAATTTTATTGGTAATTGTAGTCAATAATTAGTTACAAATTATTCCAACATTAATCTTTTAAAACCAAATGAATAATTATCAAAAAAAGATAACTAATAATTTGTAAAATTATTTTTTAGATTAAATTATCAATGCAATTTTCAAAAAAATATATTTTTGTATTTCAATTTTGTGTATCAAATAAACACTAAAATATATTTTTCAGCAGCTTTTTCATGTAATTGTCAAACATCGGAAAATATGTTTTTTAAAAATAATTTTCTAAACAATAGCTTTTCGAGAATTGATTTTTCTATAAAAATTGTCCTCTTGTCTTTTGCTTAAAAACTCATTTTATCTTTGAACTCTAAACAATAAAGTGGAAAGTATACCTAGCTGGTAACAATCTCCGTTAAACATTTGAGGCTAATTATTTTTACTTTTTGACTAAATACTTTTTTGTAAATTGTAACCTTGCAACTTTATGAAATTAGTTAGGGTTTTAGGTTGTCATCAACATAATGGATACGTTCAAACAGTTTACCAAATAGAAATTATTTCTTTAAAAAAAATCAAAATTTAAATTAGTTATCCATTTATACCTTAAAATTTTTAAATGTCTCCAAATTTTTTTCTCAATTAGGTTTGGTAAAGTTCAAAATATTCTTAATTGTATCCTTTGCATTTCAAAATATTTTAAAATTTATATTAACTAAAAAATATTTCTATCTTATAGAGTGGAACGACATGACTTATTACCGATTAAATATATTTTGAATATCTTAATTTTTTAAATAATATTCTATGTTCACTTTCCGTCAACAAAACATCCACCTAGCACATATAGAAATTAAAAAATACATTACATGTAGAATTTGAAAGCAATGAAAAAAAAAACGTATACAAAAAAAAATAAATAAATAAAACAACAAAATTGATTTCAAAAAAAAAATAATAATATGAAATCCCAAGAAATTGCAGAACGCCTATAAGCTTGGACTGGTCAGACATTTTAGATCAGGGACTGATTTGTGATTTACTAAACAATTCCAGCTCAAATTGAGATTTTAGGAAACGAGAAAGAGCGCAAGCTTAAAATTCCAGGACCTAAAAGTAAATTACCAAGACATGATCCCAAAACCAGCGAGCGGAACCAAAAAGAAAGAGGGAAGCAAAGACGAAGACGCTAACTAGTACTCTACTTGCTCCACTAATTTCTTCTCTTCTCATCAATGGCGACTGCTCTATCCAGAAAAGCAAATCACCTGCGCAACAGCTATCGATTTCTCACTTCTCGATATCTCTCTCAATGCAGTAGCAAACCTTACATTCCTTTCTCGCCACTCCTCGAGAATCCAAATCTCCCTCTTCCTCGATCGGTTCGTGAAATCTTTTCGTGATTCTTCAATTTCAATTTTACTTACTCACAAATTAACATGTTTCGATTTCTTCATCGTGTTTAGGTTTTACCTCTCGGTGGAGGAATCCAGTCACTACCGATTTCTCAAAGATTTCTGTTTAGCACTACTGCTGCTGCTAGTACTGTTGATTCCGAGAGTTCAAAAAAGACTGAAGAGGATAAATCTGATGGAAATGAAAAGTCTGGGGATTCAAAGCGGCAAGATAATAATAATGCTGGAAGACCATTACGGCGCGGGGTAATTTTTTTATTTTTTTTCATGTTTTCGTTTTTATGTTTAATTAGGGTTTTGCTTCGTCAAGTTTCAATTTTTAATAATATAGAGTAGCTGATTAGTGTTATGCATTTAATTATTCGGTGCAGCCTATTTCATGGTTGAGTTTTCTGTTGCTGGCGGCTACTGGAGCTGGATTGATTTGGTATTATGACAGGATGAAGAAGCGACGTATTGAAGGTAGATTTCTATGGTGAGTTTGGATGTTTGTTGATTTTAAATGATCACATTGTCGGGCTAATTTGTTTGGAAATTAAATAACTTAATCAATGTACGTATAATTGACCTTCTTTTTTTTTTCTTTTTTGCTATTGTTTTTGTTTGTAAGAAGCATATGTAGCAGCTTCGTCGCTCTGCATATTGATAAAAAATTAGTAAGTGAAATGCAAAATACAATTATTGTTAAAAAAAGAAAAATCTAATTTTTGCTGCGACTTGCATCCCATGTTTATGGCCGTAAGTCCAAGCAAATGGATATTGCTTTGTTGAATCCCTGCCCAAGATAAGTTGGTGTGTTTGCATGATTATTTGGATTAACAGCTTGTTTTTTTTTCTTTTTCTTCTTCTTCTTCTTTTTTTTTTCCGCTTAAATCTGCTGAATAATCAAGGGGTCTGTTAAAAGCTAGCTATTATATGGCTGTACTGGTTGGCTTACAGTATGCACCTTATGTTTGTGCAAGACAGGCTCTTCATGTTTGATTTGTATAGTATTGGGTCTGTATGGAGGAAAAGAAGGGAGAATATGAGCAATCTCCTTCGTTAACTGCTTCTGTGAATATTATTCAAAAATTTTAATGCATCATCTCTTGAATGGATTGATATCTTGCTTTAAAGATACTTGAATTCGACCATTTTAAGTATTAGATTGTATGTTTTATTTTTCTGTGCTGATAATTTTATGTGTGCAGCATTAAATAAAACTTCTTCGATTGTGAAGGAGGGACCATCTGTGGGAAAGGCAGAGATTGGAGGCCCATTTAATCTTATCGATCATGATGGGAAGCCTGTTACAGAGAAAGACTTTATGGGGAAATGGACAATGATATATTTTGGTTTCACTCACTGCCCTGATATTTGCCCAGATGAGCTGCAAAAGTTAGCTGCTGCTATTGATAAAATAAGTGAGTTGCTGATATTTTCATTTGATTTGAAAACTCCCTGAATTTATTGTTTATAATTAGTTAATTACAAAAAGCAGATACAAGCACTTTATGCTAGAGCAAAATGTGATTTGTTTAGATTCAAATGCTCTTGTCTTTTCATCATGGGATTATGCAGAACCCTTAGTTTTGTAGTAGAACAAATTGTTTTCATAGCTGAGAGTGCATAGGAGATTTTACTGATTCAACTAATTATTGTGAGTTTTTAGTGAAATTATTTTTTATATGCTGTCAGTCGTTCGTAAATCATAATATTTCTATTCTATGAATATGTCTCTGATTGCTGTAGTTGGTTTATGCTATGGCTTAATGCCAATAGAATATCATGTACTCTCTTGACTTATATCATGAATATTAGGGTGAGGATGAAGGGTGGGATAAATGATTGAGTTGTTGTAGCTTATTTCGAAAATAAACTGGTAATTGTGATTCTTGACAGAATAACTTTAATGTTTCTTTTCAAGCACATGAGGAGATTTTGGTTTCAAGATTTGGTTGACATCAATTTACATGGAAGAAGTACTAATACCAGCAAGTGTCAGAATTTCAGCCTCATGACTCCTTTTATGAACATGTTATATGCATATTTGTACAGATGCAATTTGTGTCAGCCTTTTGTTTTCTTTTGTCTATTGTTTAAGTGTCATTTTTTGTTATAACAGGATGTCATTTTGAATTTTTTGTTTGATGCTTGCAGAGGAAAAGGCAGGGTTTGATATTGTGCCTGTATTCATAACTGTTGATCCTGAGAGAGATAATGTTGAGCAAGTACGCGAATATGTCAAAGGTGCTTCTGAACACATTTTTTGGACTACAATTTTAATTTATTCCCATGCACCACTTATAATTTGGTTGGTGATTTTTTTTTCCCACTTCTCTGTTACAGAGTTCCATCCAAAATTAATTGGGTTAACTGGCAGCCTAGAAGAGATACAGAAAACTGCTCGTGCATATAGGATCTATTATATGAAGACATCTGAGGAAGATTCAGATTACCTTGTGGATCACTCCATAATAACGTATGTATTCTTTTTTGGCATGCTTAGCATTAATTGGACTTGCTTTCCTGTGAACTTTGAAGTGTCAACTTCACTTTCTATCCTTTGAACTCTGCTTCTTTTGTAGTGCGACTATGACAATAATAATGTTTTTAAATGAATACATCTTTTTATGAGAATTGATTAAATTTATTAAAATGTCTACATTCGAATTTTTTAAGTTCTGTGCTTTCTAACTGAAGACAGACAATTAATGGAGCTTATCTAATATTTTCGAGCAATGTTTTATTTATACATTGTTTTTAGTTTTTTTTTTTTTAACAATGTCTTTGTAACCTTATGCAGATATTTGATGGACCCAAACATGGAACTTGTGAAATTCTTTGGGAAGAACAATGATGCTGATGCTCTTGTGGATGGTGTTATTAAGGAGATAAAGCAGTATAAATCCAAAAATGCAAAAGCTTAATTATTGTTTCTTTTCTGTTGAATTAGATTCTATAGAGTTTTCATTGGCTCTTCTTGTCGAGTGAGAGCACCCTGAATTTTCCTTGGTTAAATTTTTTTTTTTTTTTTTTTTCATAATACCTGGAGACTGGAGTTTTGCAGAATCCAGATAAAACTCATTGGTATACAAGGGTGATTGTTTCCTTGTGGCCTGAAAAAAAAATTCTGTTACTGAGTTGACAATTCTTGGGCCTGTAAGAACTGATGCAACCAGTTTTTCGGATATTTAAATTATAATCTAATGAGATTTGGGTTATGCCCAGGTTATATACCACAGATTTCCTGGGACTAATTTCTGATCCGTAGATCTTCTACGAACGTATGATTTGATTTAATGTAATCTAGCAGCGAGGTTCGCATTTACCCCTTGTCTGAATAGAGGGCGCAAGCAAATACTAATATGAATGCCATGGTTAGAGATTTCTCATCTGGGCTGTCAATGCTGTGGGTTAATTTCGTAATGGTTTTTACATATAGACTTTGTTCTTATCGAATTCGGGGAGTATAAACCTTAAAGCGATAAGCTATGGGTTCATTTCGTTATCTGATCTTTCTATTTAATTTAATGCTTTGGTAAGAGAATTCTCAACGGGGCATATAATACCAAAAGAGCTGTCTATCTATCTAAGTAGGATTTAGGTTTTGTTTTTTTCTTTCCAGTCTATTTTGTCTTTATTCAAGTTTAGAATTAAGCCATTAAATTTCAAACATTTTCTAATTTACATCCACTACAATTGAATCATAATCTAACTTATAATTTTCAAATAGTCCTTAAATATTTAAAGTCATACAAAAAAAAGGATTGATTTTTTTTTCTTCAAGGAAAACCCTTATTTGTTTTACTCGCAAGATATTGTTCTCTGATTTTCTTTTTTATTCTCTTTCATTTAAAGACATTTATCATTAACTTAGTTTTTAAAAAATCTTATTCTAAACCCTATGAATTTTTTTTCCTCTTCATTTAGTATCCATTTATCATATTTTCATTTATGGTTGCATTTATTTGAAATAAAGTTAATAAAAAAAATTATTATCATATTATCTTCTTAATGTCTTGTTTTGTAAGAGTAATGTCACATGTCTAATTTGAAAAAATAATGATGTAATTGTATATTGTATAAAATTAAAGGATCAAATTGTACATATAAACTAAGTAATTATTCTAAACCTCCCCTCAAATTTATAGCCCAAGACAACGACTTGGCACCAGCAATGGACCTTGCATCTTCACCAGCTGGCGGCTACGAATGTGGTCCAAATTTTTAATTAAAAACAAAAAAAAACATTCAAAGTTGGATTAAGTCAAGCCAATACTATGGAAGAAAATGTTTCTTGTCCAAAATTTCAAACTTAAACTTGTTTTCCAATCCAAAAGTCACTATAAAACAATTTGGCATAGAAGGAGACCTTGCAATTTTGACCTCGTTAGATCAATGGCAGAAGTGAAGCTACATGGTTTCTGGTCTAGCCCTTGTAGTTAGAGTTATCTGGGCTCTGAAACTAAAAGGTGTGGAGTATGAGTACATAGAAGAAAACCTTCTTAATAAGAGTGAATTGCTATTGAAATACAATCCAATTTACAAGAAGATCCCAGTCCTTGTTCATGGTGGCTCGCCAATAGCTGAGTCTCTTATCATTCTTGAATACATTGAAGAAACATGGCCGGAGAATCCGTTGCTGCCAAAAGATCCTTATGACAGAGCCATGGCTCGATTTTGGATTCAGTATGAAGGTACTAAGGTAAGGCCATCAATCGTCGGTAAAAATAACTTTTTTCTTTTTTGGGAATGTAAAAGGAACTATTTGGTTAATATAGATCTACTTGTATATTTCCAAATCAAAACCATGTTAACTTGGATGTGATTGCAATGCACACAAACTATTTCAACTTTAATAATGGAAACAATATTGGCACAATATTTTTGAAGTGAAATTCAAACTTATAAATTCATAAATATATCAACTTTTCTTGTTAATTCTCATAAATTTAGAAATAATTTTGGCATTTTATTTCAAAAAATTTTGTCAATAGACTTATGCCTGTGCCACTAGCAACACCACAACAATAATAGCTTAAACGTTTAAGACGGTAACACTAATTACAAGGGATAGAAAAACTGATCAGGGAAAAGAAAATCATGAATTTGGCTATAAAGAAAGCTAAGTTTAATCTCATTATATTTACTTAATTCTTCTTCTTTTATTTTGTTTTTTTTAACTCACACACCGTAGGTTTAGGATTTGAACTCGTAACTTCTTATTGTAAGAGACTATTATCACTAGACTATAAATTCTTTATTATTTTATTTTTTTTTTACTTAAAGCAAACATTTCTTTTCTTATTCTTAAAGAAGTGAATGCATGACATTTAAACTGAGTTCTATTCTCTCTTCCTATATCACAAGGAGAGTAGTACGCTCTGGATTAAAGGCGAAATTTAGATTAATTTCTCTACTTTTTTTTATTTTTATTTTTTTTGGCATTTTACAAGCACAATAGAAGAATTTCAGAAATGAAATTTACAAGCTATCCAAAACAAGGCCTTCAACCAAGGTTCTAAGCATCCTATAGACCAATTCTTAGTTACTTATGCTAGCCCTAGTGAATTTTCATTTGTTTCCTAATCTTTCACTTCCTCCATTTAATATGACACATTTAAATATTTACTCATTCATTTTTAATTATTACAAACCTTTATGACAAGATTTTTTTTTCTTTTCTTTTCTTTTCTAGTGTACTGAAGCTTTAGGAGCGTTTTTCCGAGCAAACAAAGAAGAGAGAGAGAAGGCAGGAAAAGAATTATTGGAAGTGCTGAAAATCTTAGAAGAGCAAGGCCTGGGAGATAAGAAGTTTTTCGGTGGCGAAAATATAAATCTAGCAGACATCTCATATGGAGCATGTGCTTATTGGTTGCCGGCCATGGAAGAAGCAATAGGTGTAAAAGTTTTGGAACGAAGCACATTACCTAAATTACATGCTTGGGCTAAGAATTTCATGGTAGTTCCTGTGATTAAAGAAAACATTCCTGACTATGATAAGATGCTGGCCCATATTAAAGTCTGTAGGGAAAAGTTCGCCAAGAACTAGCCTTCATGATACCTTTGAATGCGAGTTCCATTTATGCCTCAGTTTTCTTTTCCATGTATGCCTTTGGGTTGGCTGTATACCTTCTATCTCCGAAGTAATAATAATGGCGGCGGCAGCTGTTGATGTCCGAAGCAAAACTAAAGCTTGAGAGATTCCCTTCTTGCCATTGGTTTGATTGTGTAACACCTTAGTCTCCAGTCTTATTAGGCCTTTTCAACTCTAAAAACTAACTCAAAAGTGAAGTTTTTTCTCGCATTATAATTAAACACTCAATTCCTTTCATAATCGATGTAAGATAATACAACAATCTTCTCCTTCGCACATCGAGCCCTAAATTGACTATTTCTCAATAATTTGTGTGGACCGACATAATGAGAATTGTTTAACTTGAACTCTGCTACTAATGGTTGGTGCTATTGGATCTTTTCATTCTCAAAAATTAACTCAACGAGTGAGATTTTTTTGTACACTTATAATCAAGCACCTAGCTTCTACTCTAATCGATGTAGGATAACCTAACAATCTTCTATTTAATACGTTAAGATTTAAATTAATTATTTCTCATCAATTTGTGTGACCAGCACATGAAAAATTGTTTAACGTGAGCTTCCCTTCCAGACTTGCATGGCTCCAGCTCCAAATGAAACAATAAGGAATTCATGCTATGATGTATAATTTTACTCTTAACCATGAGTTGTATCTAACATTTCGTTTTTCTTGTTCTTAATTCTTACAGTAGTAGGAAATGCATGACATTAAACTGAGTTACATCCTCTCTTCCTATATTGTATACTCTAATATTTTTTTCCCAAAATAAGATCTACCCTACACTTAAATTTTTCTTTTTATTCAAAAAGGCCACATAGGATGCCGCGTCAACATGCGTTCAACTACCGTTGCACACGCTGTGGCATAGAATCACTCCCCAACAGTATTAACACAAACGACACAAATTTTGTTGTTAAATTAAATTAATGTTGCAGAAGGAAAACCTCAAGTTTAATCTGAAATCATTTATTTAGCACAAGATTAAGACCTGGAGACTTGCATGAATAATAGAGCCAATTCCCTACCAAGATCTTTCACTGGGCCAATCGTACCTGAAATTGCTAGACAGTTGTTTAGGATGTTCAAACGACTGCTGAGTAGTAGTCGCATTACCAAGATTGGTTGGTTAGGTTAAGAAAGTTACAAGTATGGGTGGGCCTCCCTCAACAGAACAAGACAAATTAAAAATTCAACCGAGAGCAACAGAGATCAACTTTCTAGAGAAACTTTTCGGCTGGATGCTGCTGGCCAAATTCATGTGAAACATCAACATAGCATGAAACGGAAACAAAATTTGATGGGGCATTCATCTGGAAACAAGATTAAAGCAAGAGACTGTCTTTTCGTTCTTGCCATTGGTTACACTAACATCTGACGTTGCACAGAGTGAACCAAGACAAAGCTCATACTATGCCTTATAATTATACTCTTAACTTGACCTAATATACTTAATTTTTGCTATTCGTTTTACCACAACTAATCTAGACTCCATCTAAGAGATACAGCAGATCACCAAGTCAACAAATTGCATGATTTGCATAGCCTTCGTTCTCAAACCTTGTAAACTTCCATCAGCTTTGTTGCTCTGCACAAAACAATTCCATCTTTTTGGTGGTTGTGAATGGCCATCTCAAATTCACGATACAGCCATCTCATGTTTAATGAGCAAGCAGAATTCTGTCAACTTACTGCAACAATAATAGAAGCCCGGTTTATCAAACTCGGTTCAACCAAAAAAATAATAATGAGAAAAGGTATGGGATCTGATAGGACCTTGTATAATTTAAGTAAACATGCAAGAATGGGCTAAGGCAACTCCCACTGTTTACTTGTCCACATCGTCAGGGATAATGGCCTTGCCAAGATAAACCTGTTGCATCTCCTCTCTCCATATCTGCAAGGAAAGGTTAAATTTGACTACTCTGGTCTACAATGTTTTGGCAGAAGAAGAAATTCAGGAATAAGCATGTGGATATGAACGCTACTTGCTACCAGACCTTCCAAATTTGTGTCACACTCTGATTCCACAATCCCCTACTGTCCATTTAACTAGTTGCCTCTCATTCAGATAAAAAGTAAATGAAGCCAAAAGAGTAGCATGAAAAAAAGGAGGGATTGGTTATGGGGAAAGGTTAAAGGTGGCAGGGAACTTCTTCACAGAGGAATAAGGGACTATTAGAAACCACGTATTTGACATCCTAATGCTTCAAAAGGGCATTGCCCACTCATTTTGTACAGTAAAAAAAGACAACCATTGAACAACCCAAGCAAAAAGTTCATCGCTTCTTGTTTGAATAAGTCAATATGAAAAGGTTTGGAATCAGGTCCATACCGCGTCTCGAAATTCCACCCGGATATGTGGAACATTTGTCTTGTGAATATCATTTCCATCTGGTCCTCTCTTGTAGTACTCTTTACCAATCCAATGCGACTGAAGCAGGAATTTAAGGCAAGTGTCCAGAGATTAGATTTAAAAGGATTTACTACATAAATAATAAACCCTCATATTTTTTTACAGAGTTCAAAGCAGCACAACAAACATTGATAAATTAAATTTGAATATGATAATTCAGAGCCCATTATCTGGCACTTTAGATAAATTAAGAACAAGAACAGACATAGCAAAAAAGGCTGCCCTCTGAATCAATAAAACCCTAATAGAAGCCATACGGCAGCTTTGAAGAATCACATTAGTCTGATCAGGAAAGCAACAAACAAACATTCCCCCCCAAGAAAAAAAGAAAAAGAAAAAGAAAAGAACAAAAAAGCACGTAGTATAATATTTAATTCAGAGAGTTGGGAAAGCAATCTTCTACACTGCTCATTTTAGATGCCCAGATGTCCATCACATTAGGGAGTCAATAAGAAGCCAAACCGGTCATAAGGTGTACCCATTTTGATCAATTCAGTTCATTTGTGATGGTTGTCACAACAACATGCAGACAAATCACTCCCCTTCAAGGACTACCCAACTCAGACTAGGTTCCCCATGGAAATGAATCCGTGAAAAGAAATTATTTTCAAACACATGATATTTGCAAATACATCTTTATCATTCGTCACAGGCATGGGTAACAAATGATATTTGGAAAGCAATACCTGAGAGGACTAATCTTTTCATGACCAGTTCGAATATTCCCATCCCCATCTTGAGTATTACTGAACTTATTAAGCATATAAACCAAGAGAATAAATACTCTTGATACAAAGTGAGTAGACGAAATAAAAAATGGTAATCATTCAAGCAAATCAGTGCTTAACACGAAGGAAAACAAGAAAATTAGAAAATAGAAAATAGAAAAAAATCAAATATTTTGACCATCCTATATCTCAATTGGTTTCCCTAACAAAACTTACTGACACCAGATCCTTTCTTTTATAAATTTCAGAATCTTATATCAAGCTAAGAATGTACCTTCAAAGCATGCGAGAAACCTGATTGGTAGACAGAATTCCGGGCAATCTCACACAGATCGCATGCACTCAACTTCCACACCTGTCAATAAAGTTTGTAATAATGTATTTGACCTTAAGAACAAAACAAAATTTTCACTTTTTCAGGTGAGAAAAGGAGCACTTACAGAAGCAGCTATGCTATATTCTTCCACCAAGGGCTCTTTTGTTAAGTGGATTTGGAGCGGATCATCGGTGGAAAGAGAAACATTGAGACCCCTTAGGAAAAACATGGGAAAAGGGTTCTTATGGTAGTCTAAAAATAAGGAATTGTTGCTCAGAGGAGACATAGCCAAGCCAACCTATAATTAAAAAAGGGAAAAAAAAAAAAAAGCCACAATTGCCAATTTATGTCACAAAAAATCAATTTAAATAATGGTAATAATAAAAAGAATATATCTTCCATACCTGTGCCAGATAATACAAATACTGAAGTACAGGAGATTTCCTCAGATTGATCCCATGGGCGATATTATGACACGTAAGAAATGTGGCTGCAAGATGGTCAATATCACCAGCCTGCAAATGATTATGTATGTGAGTGAGGCAGCAGAAATCTCAACATTTGTGCAAAGTAGAAGGAAGCTGAAATGAATACCTCTCCAGAATGGGGACGGAATTTGATAGTTGTCATGCCCTTTGACTCACGAAGCTGAAAACAACATTGAAATAGGCTAGGAAACATTACATCGAGAGGAAGGCATTAGCATTTAGCAATTATTTAATCAGCAAGTCAGGAAGAGAACAGCCAGCTAGTAGAAACATTGGGAAGGAATCTCAGATCGAGCTGGGCGAAAGCTGCTAAGCCATATCGAAAAACATGAAATCGCTTTGATCGTTGCATTTTTCTATCTTATGTGGCAGAAGTTCCATCAAGATTATATATTCAAATGTCAAAAACTGGAAATATTTTTCTTGTTTGGTACTAATGATGCCATGACAAGAAAAGGAACAATCATGGAAAAATATGCAAAACAACTGCTTAAGAAAAATATTTCCAATAAAAAGGTGCATAGCTTTAATAAACATCTCCAAGTAGTACGTTATTAAGTAAAATATTGTTTCTGAATTAGAACACAGACCTTGTTTAGTGTGTAGAGGTTGGCATAACAATAATAAACATAGTATGAAAATGCAGGATTGAACACATTGGTCCATTGAGCTGGCGTAGGCATGTGCTTTGTCGGCCGTCTTTCAGGTTTGCTTTCGTCATCAACCAAGTCCAGCCCAACAACCTAAGAATTAAAACAAATGACAAGTTGGATGTCAAGCACCCTTAGAGCCCCAAAATGATCTCTGTAAGGATGGGAGGGTCAGGTTATGGTTTCAAACAAGGAAACAAAAGACGATGAAAATTTAATATCCCGCAAACACCCCAGGCGAATGTATTACATATAGTACTTGATCAACCATAAAGTCCTAGGTCACATGTTTTCATAGGCAACCCTGCCAGGTTTTTTCAATTACACCTATTGACTAATGTTCTGGCAGAGATCTCATTGAATTTTGATCTCCATTCAACAATGCTCCCAGATATAACACATAGTTGAAAAACATAGCATATTGCAGCAAGGACCATTGTTGTTTTGCCCCCTTTCTTTTAATAATGTAGTAAAGGGAAGCACAATGTGCGCATACACAATAAAAATGAAGACAAATAAAAACACCAGTGTAATCCTGGAAACAGAAAAGAGCAACTACCTTAGCTGACTAAATCTGTTAACAATAAATCATACTCATGCCAGTTGAAGATTTTAATTGTCTTGATACATAATTACTAGACCCTCCAAACATCTCAACAAAAAAGGTCCTCAAAATTGCTACTGGTTTGGTGATAAAATGGGGTGGTAAGCACCACAAATCCACTCTCAGTATCTCACTTCAAAAAATATCTTGTAAACCCTGTGATGCTGTCTGAAAAGTAACGGACAGTTCAGAAAATGGCAAACCTGTTTCAAGAAAACATGCAACTGAGGATGCGAATCTGGATCAATTGTAACCTCGAAAAGCGGAATAAAGATATTATCAAGAATATTCTGAAATGATGTCACAATCCCCATATCCTTGTAGATATTGTACAGTCTTGGAAGCTGAAAATGCACAAGATATTACACAGCATGAAATTAAATACTGACTCAAATTTTTCTACAGGTCAGCATCTCATAGTAAACAGAATGTTCGCCAACATTCAAACCCACCATCAATCAGCTAAGCTAACCAACCTTGCAAAGGTTCTGCTATTAAGAAACAAAAAAAACCGATACAAGTGTAAGCTTTTAGATACTTCCTTGAGCTTAAGTTCCCAGCGCAAAAAGTTCAGGAGACGTAAAAGCCTCCCTAAATCTACCATAAAAAAATAACCTTCAGTAATACGAATTTAGACATACTGTCAGTACCTGGATTAACCAAACAACGTTTTCACTGTACAAGTCATTATTCACTATCCAACTAGCCAATTGGTCCCATTCACTTTGCTTTCTACCATATATTGATATTCTGTATTCAGCCATCTGCAATAACAAAAACATGTACCGCGTATAAGTAGTAATACTGGAAACAAGCATATGAAAAAGTGCAAGTGACTTCCAGAGCATATTTAGATGCTTCTTAGGAAACAGGTCTCTTCTCCTATTTAATCTGGTCAACCTCTATAATGAACGTATGAGCAACTAATGCCAGCATAAGAGCCTCAATCAAAACAAGATTGGTAAAGCCAAATATCAAGATCCAATGATCAGAAAAGCTTATAAAATGTCCTACATTAATGTTACGGTAAAAGTTACTAGTTGCTGCCTTGATTAGCATGGTGTATAGAATGATAAATGAACACTTCAAATCCTAAGATAGGATGGACTCACCCTAAATTCACGACTATAAAAATTGAGAATTTCATACAAAAATACTAAAATATACCTTCTACCCATATCTTGCTAAGCAGACCAGGTCTAGAGAATGAGAACAGAATCAACAAAAGCAGAAACAAAACAAGGAAACATGGTCTTAAATCACGAATTCGGTGTCACTGGCATTTCTCAATTGCTGTAGGAATGACATGTTGACAAAGTTTGCCTAACGTACTGCTTTCAAGTAGTTAACAAAGTATAAGCAATATTACAAGTTTGAATATCATTGAAAAATTTACAACAGATCAAGCAAACCAGAATCTATATCTATGCATATAAATCATCTGTAAATAGGACAAAGAAGTACCTGATATTTACTAGCAGAGAGATCAGAAAAGACTTGTTTTGTCAGTTCACCAAGGAAACGGCCTGTTCATCAACATACAGCAATAAGCATAGATAATACAAAGCAGAATGGCAGGGAGAAAAAGCAGTTACAAATTAGTAGAAAACAAAATAAAGCATCATGACACAAGAACCATGTTCCCTCTACAAGATGCAAGCATGTAAAATGAAACTTGAGTCTTAACATGTGTAACATTTTAGTACTAGGATTTAAGACTTTTTTGTGGTTCATTGGGAGGCCTACTAGCCTTGAGCAACAAACGAGATTGATTCTCCCTTTCAAAAAACGTCACTCACTCATCACAGAATTGGTAGCCTGAGATCTCTAGCTAGAAGTTCCAAGTTTCTAACCACTATGTTTTTCCTTTGGAGATGGATTGGAAGACAGTTTCCTATGCAAAAAGTAATGCATGTTTTCTCATTGCCCATGTTCTTCTTTCATAAGTGTTCTTCAAGAGCACAAAGAAGTGAGCCTTCTATCCACCACCCAGAAAAAAGAAATCAAAAACAGAGAGGAAATTGGTATTTTTGTACTGAAGAAAAACTTAAGATGTACCTTGGATGAGATTATCTTGTTTAAGGAAAATCTCCCTGAGCCTACTTTGACCACAGGGATTGTACTTCAGGTTGAACTTATCAAAGCGATGAAATGTGCTCTTGTCTGCATGAACGTCTAAGAGGTCGACATTGAGATCATAACTGTTCATGAAAATGTCAATATGATCAAATCCTTCTCTATACAACAATATAAAAATGAGAACAACAACAAAAGTTCCTCACCCAGTCAAATCCAAACTCTCAAACACTTCTTTCAAAGTCAAATATGTTCCATCTCGAAAAATCACAACCTGAATAATAGTAAAAAAATTCCATGAAATCAACAAATATGTAATAAATATCGACCTAACAGTCAGATTGTATTATATTGTTTATGTGAATATGATATTAAAGTACTGGTTAGCTGCGCAAGAATATGCAATGATTATGGTCCATTGCCAACAGAAAAAGAAAAGAAGAGAAAGTTGTGCATTGTTTTAGTTCAGGAAATGAAAAAAGGCAGTTGACAGTACATCAGCAGAGAAATCCAATCTTTACCTCATCAGGCTCTTTCCTCAATTTTGACTTTATAAACCTTAAAAGATGTTTCTGGTTCATGCATGCAGAATGATGAACATGCGTATCAACTTTCCTGACATTATAAAAGTCACGATGTGGAGCACTTTTCTGAGCAAGAAACTCTCTATCCGCATTAAGCATCAAATGAAGGTTGAATTTCTGAAAAATATAGAGATAAGCATAAGGCCAAAGATCTAATTATTAAAGAAAACTTGCTTCTTAATAAATTGAGATAGTCAATGAAAAAATATATATACTTGTTCTAGGAGATTCAGGCGATGATGACATAGAGTTCTGATATTTCCAGTAGCAATAACACGAAGTATGTGATGCAAATCAGTGAAAAACGTTGTCGCATCAGCAACAGGAAAAAGTTCTTCCTTAGCTGAGAAAAGAAGAAAAAAGTAAGCATACAACATCCGTATAATGAAATAAGGATTGAATCATAACAAACAAGAAACTGAAGCTCATAGCTTACAGTCTTTATTTGGATAGACATGGATGACCCCATCTTGCATCTCAAAATAATGCTGTGCAAAAACAAAATGGAAAGTATAACTTGTCAAAAAAAAAAAAAACAAAACAAAACAAAAATACCGCGTAATCATAACTTGTTGTTCCACAAAATGCCAAAATCAAACATATACTCACATCAGATTTTCCCTCTGGTGTATGGGAGAATGGATCGGGATTAGGCTTTGGTGTGCTAGGATCAGAAATAATTTCTTTCTCCCATGGAGCAATGGCTTCTTTGAATAGATACCTTTTTCGCATTTCAAGGCATTCTTGAAGAACTATATAGGACTCCACTTCATCTGGTGATGGCACCTCTGCTGACGCAAAATAAAATTTGTAAAGAAAAAAACTCATCTTAAATTGGAGCATTGGAGACTTTGAGTCCTAGCAGAAACTTACATACTTGCAAACTTACAGGCAGTGAATAATTCAAATAATTAGAATTGTTTAGAAATTAACCAAGCAAAAAAACAGACAACAACTTTAAGAGGGTAGAGGCAAGCAAAAAAAATTTAAACATGTATACATTAAAGAATGCACGCATATTTTGCGTCATTCCTTTTAAAGAACTTGCATACCAACATATGCATATTTCATGATAAAACTTAAGCAACTGCTTTCCTTTCGCAGCCATTCAACTTGCACTGTTATGCAATATAGCAGCAAATATCAGAGACTATGTTCAAAAACTCATGAAGTAGCAAAAGACAAATTCATTAGATATTCATCATTCTATTAAAATATATATATATATATATATATATATATAAAAGAGCAAGAATAATTAACAGTAAGTACAGATGAGGAGGAGTCAATACCCATAGGGGAAATTTTAAGTCGTGCAAAAGTTTCTTGTTCTGGCTCTTTCCTTAGAATATCAGCTGCAATAGGATCGGGCTGAACACCATGCAGGTCACCAGACACACTATGGGATCGAATCATGCTTGAAGCAGGTATAGCCATTTGGTCTCCATTTGCATTAACGTGTTGTGGTAAAACATCCTTTATATCCTAAAAAAACATATGCCAAAAAAGTAAGAACATAAGGAAATTCAGTCAAAATGAGCATTGCTTGTGTGCACATGCGCATGTTGAAGAATGATGTTGCTATGCAAAGTAAGGAATGTGAATTTGCAAGATCAAAACTCACAGCATTTCCATTAATATGCAGATATGAAGTGTCTAGTTTAGAATTGTCAGTCATATTATCTTCATCATCTGATCCTTCCACACTGTCAAAGGCACTAGCACTGGCACCAGGAGACTTTGGAGAAGTTGGTCTGATAAAACTTCCATGCCTCTTGACATGCCCAGCAGATTTCCCTGAAACAGAATAACACTGGATTAATTCAGCAAACAGGACAACAGCTCCCCACCTCAAATGAAAAGATGAAAAAAATAAATAAATAAGTAAAGAAAATTGCAACAGAATTCCAAGTCATTTCAAGTTAGTATCATGTGAAGCTATAGCTGGTTCCTTCTATATGTAAGGGCAAAAGAGGGAGTTAGATTTTATTGGAAGGCACAATGAAGAGCAGCAAAAAGTTCAACTGTTGGAGGACAACTGTAATTGGCTAGATAAATGACTCCGGAGCATTTCCGATTTGTTTATCAAGAAGAATCAGTTTAATCCCAAAGTTTAAGTTCCTTATTCGTCTTTGCCACATGTACATTCCCTAACAAGGATAAGCTTTCTACCCCGAGAATTCATAACAGATAAAAATTTCTTGCACTTTAGCTCTTCTTCGAGCTAGATATTAATAAAGATCATTCTGACATTGCTTGGTTTAAAATTCGTGCATGATCTATTTTTTATTCGTTGATCTCTCTTTTAACATCATCCTTCTCTCTTAAAACATGCAGAGATAAGAATCACAAGCTGGTGATTATTTCCAATGCAAATCCCTTCTAAACAACGATAGATAAGAACTTTGACCTGAAACCAAAAAATGCTCGCAATTTAAATGGATTATGCACAATGCTCGCAATTTTAAATTTACCTTCAAATCGCAATTCCTTACCCTCACATGCATCAATCCAATACCAACAAGATTTACTTCAACAATACTTATAATCTCGACAAGCAGCAATCATAGTAAATACAAACCAGAAATCAAACATTCAGATAAATATATTTAATATATTAAACACACAGCAGAGTTATTAAAATACTCTTAAAATATCTTTGGCTGCACTATTATAAAATATAAATAAAAATATCAAAGCCGTCAATTCAAGCCGAGCTTTAAATATTCACTCCGGAGAGAAGTCCGACATGATCATACCTTTAGGCAAGGTTTGAAGTCTCGGCAATCCAGTCGGAATCCCTTCGACATAAACCACCTGACCGTTCCGTTTCTCCTCTCCATCAATTCCACCACCAGAAATCGCCGTCACATCCGGTAACGAAGCCGAGCCACGCTTATTGTAGTAACCTTTACTTCCTTCCCTCCGTCCGTGACTCCGCCGCTTCTTCAAATGCTGCGGCGACGATCCGCCGCCTCCATCGGAGTCGTCTTCTCTTTCTCGTTCTCTCTCTACCGTCTTGGCGAACTCGAGAAGTTGAGTTAGGGTTTTGCGATGCATATAATAAGCGGATACTGCCACACATGATGCTCCGACTAGAGCCGCCATCGCTAGATGCAGCGCGTACGTATCCATTACTTTCTCTCTCTAAAAAATATCTCTCTCTACAAATAGCTGTTAGCGGTTTTCTGGAGGGAAATGGTGAGTTGTAAATGGTCTGCCGAAGAGTACAGAGAGCTAGATGATGGTTAGAGAAGAGAAGAAGAGGAGGCTTGTGTCTCTTTCGAGCCAAGTGCGGCTTGTTTGGATATTTATAGGCTAAAACAGAAGAGGACATGTTCATTTTTCTCTCTCCCTCTCTTTTAAAGTTCAAATCAGTCATCCATCTCTATAGATATATAAATCTGCTCACTAAAATTCAACATTAAGCAATGTTACCTTATTGCTATTAGAAAAGGCTTAATATTACAAAGTACACCTTTTTTTTTTTTTTTTTTTTTGGAAAAAGTTTGGTTAAAATTAGGATTGAAAGCACATTTCCAAGGAAAAAGAAAAAGGCATGTAATGAAAAAATAGTTTTATTAATTGAGTGTAAATGTGTGTTTTAATAAATTAGAAACCCGAAAAGAATTCAAAATAAAATTTCTGAAAAAGAGGTTTTGTTGCTTGGACTTCGTGTCTAATTTTCTCATAATATTTTTATGGAGATGTAAATTAAGAAAACTTGAAAAAGTTTTCTAAATTTGAAAGACGAATAATCTCTCAATGCATAAAAATGCAATACTAAATTATTTGAACAAAATAAATTATAGATTGAATTCTTTTAATCTCTAATGGAGGATAAAGTTGAGTAAAATCTTACTGGCCTGGGGTAATATTGTTTAATTCTGAATTTTAGAAACCTAACTGAAATCACATATGATTGGAGGACTGGTTTGTATTTTATCTTTTTATCCGCTGAAAGAGCACTTTCTTGCTGCTTTACCTTTCAATGGTGGATAAAAAAATGTGCTCAGTGGCGAGTCGCCTTGTAAAATCCCCGCTTTTATGCAATTAATGATTGTTTATGTGGGTTAATTAGTGTTTGGTTTTTATTTTTTAAAATTTAATACGGATTAATTAATTCGATTAGGGTAATGGGGGTGGTGCAAGTGCCGGGTGGAAGCCATTGTCGGGTTAGGGTGGAGTGGGCCAGGGGGGTTCGTGTAATTAAAGGTGTGGGTCGTGAGTCATTTTCCTTATCCATACATGGGTACCAAATCAAATATGCCAAGGAGATGCAACACATATGCTGAGAGGAGGTGCTTTTGTGTCTTGTTGCCTTTTATATCAGGAGTTCCGTGCTAAGATTTTAAGCATTTTCTGTATTTTCTCTCCTTCTTTCTTATTCTATTGTAAACAATATCTTCGAGCCAACTAATATTAAATCGAGAACAAATTTTTTTAAAAAATAATTTTAAGAATGCATCTTTTATATTGACTTAATAGAGTTAAAGAAACGAAAAGTTTTTTTATTGTTAACTTCAAATTCGAAAGCACATCTTTTTTAAAATTAAGCCAACAAATAAGTTTTAAAATATTCAATAAATAACTATTAATATTTACTATATGATGCACTTTAAAGAGAAAAGTCAATAAAAAAATCACATTTAAATCTATCAAAAGTGATAATAATATTTTCACATATAATCAATTTTTTTAATTTCTTTATATATATATATATATATTACTTTTTGAGTATCATAAAATATCTTCAACCGATCTCTCTCTTTTTAATTGAGATTTAAGCATTTTTAAAAAATTTCTTAAAATAAAATGTTTCTTAAAAAAAATTTACACCCTGAAACTAAACTCTTTCCTTATCTCACATTTGATCAATACATTTAAGATAAATTATTACATTCTTCTTTTGATTCAAACTTTAAATAGTTTTTTTTTTCAACAATAAGAATTTTTTCGAGTTAGTTTTTACATACTTCGAGACTAATTCTTCCGTGAGTGTGGCTTAAAGATATTTATCAACGCACGGCTTCAAGTATAATAAGAACAAATTCTTAGAATTATTGATCACAAATATCAAACACTAGACTCGATCTAAAAGAGACTAATCCTTTCATGAGTTTGGCTAAAGGACATTTATCAACATGACAGGACTTCAAGTATTTTAAAAACAAATTTTTGAAAATACTAATTACATAGATCGAACTCTAAACATTACCTACAAGTTGATGCTTTCTTACCAATAAGCTAGCACTTTTTTGTTTTAAATTTTTTTTTTTTAAGTCAATGATAAGGGATATTTTCCAAGTTTAAATATGATATATTGAATAATTACACTTACGACCATGCTAATATTTTGATATTGTTTTTAGAAAATGTTACTAGTATGCGACTCTCAATTTTTTTATTTTTTTTTAAAAAAAGGTTTCAAAAGAAACATTAGTGCATGTAGCGTTAGATTCCCGCCAATAATTTGCACTTCCCCTTGCTGACCATATTTCATGCCCTTTTTTTATTCTTCTCTCACTGTGTTGCATAACCTTTCCCACTAATCCAAAATTTTTTAGAAGAATGCTACATCTAATTGAGGTTTTTTTTTTTTTTTTTAAGGATAAAATACATCACTTGTCTTTGTAATATTCAGTATTGGTTATTTGAATCTTTTTATCGAAATATAATACAAAACAAATTATAACTATTTAAAATCACAACAAATCATTTCTTCATCTAATTTTGAATAAAGATTGGTTTGTCTCAAATTTAAATAGTATAAAATTTATTTTGTATCACACCTGAATAAAAAAAATTAAATAAACAATATTGAATAATATAAGAATATAGAGTTATTTTTATCATTTTTAATCACTATAACCCCGATGTCACTAAAAAGAAAATGAAATTTGTATGTGTATGATGTATTATTATTATTATTATTATTTTATCAAGATTATTTTTGGACATGTTTAAAAACAATTTTATAGTTGCAACTTGTGTAATAAAACTCACAATACCCTCCCCCTCTCTCTCTCTCTCTCTCTCTCTCTTCTCCTTAAATTTCAATCCCCATGCGGTTATTTTTTAATAGCAAGGACAATTGATTGATGTGAAGTAAGAACAAAGAATATCATGAAACGTTTTATATATATCTGTGTGTGTATTAATGAATGGAAATCAATGCATTAAAACCTATAATATCCTCATGATTTGAAAAGTCAACTCTTATCGACTAACTCCTTGATCTTAAAAATGTAAATAGAAAATCATATTGTCTATGCTACAATTTAGGAGCTGAATTAGTCATTATGCATTTTATATATTATCTCATTCTATGAATGGAAAATATACAGAAATTCATTAAATCTTTATTTCTTTCATATTTTTTTTAAAAAAAAAAACTGGGAGAGAATGTCATGTAAATTATATATGAACCTTATTTTCTTATAAAAAAGAAAGGACATAACTCCGTCTGCACCGAATAGTTTCTTCTTTTTTTCAAATCATGGTGTCATATTTTGTCAAAAAATGAAATCTTTTTCCTTTTATAAATATATTGTACGGAATAAGAAAAAATTGCAATATCTACCATTCCAAATGAAAACTCAAAATTCACTTTATATATATATATATATATATAATGGCAATAAACTAAGGGCTACCTACTGCAGAGAGTCCTCTTGACTGATGTTGACTTGTGTTTTTTAAAAATAAAGTCATAAATATCTACTCCTTTTCCTTTACATTTTATAAGAATTTTAAAATTTATTATTCTGATGATTTTATTAAATAAGGCAATTTAATTCTCTACAATTAATGATGGAGTGAGAATAAACAAAAAATAAAAATTAAAGTGGGAATAATACCATCCATTCATAAATATTTAGATATAATATCTACTCTTTTTCTTTTACATTTTTATAAGAATTTTAAAATTTATTATTCTGATGATTTAATTAAATAAGGCTATTTTAGTCTCTACAGTTAATAATGGAGTAAGAATAACAAAAAAATAAAAAATAAAGTGGGAATAATACCATCCGTTTATGAAATATCACTATTTGATTCCAATTAGAAACAATCGGTCAAGAGGACTATCTGCATTAGGTAGCCCTATATATATATATATATATATATATATATATATATATATATATATATTGACAAATTTAAATTGTGTTGGTAGATATTGCATTTTATGAATAAGTCATTCGGTGAATTATGGCTTTAAATTTGTTGTGTACCAAAGTTCATATACTATAAATCATGAATTATTACTAATATTTTATCATTTTTTTATGATGTAATGATTTCATTATCAAAGGTAAATATTTGAAACTAAAACGTATGGTAATTATAAATATCAATTCTTATCTGGAAAATTAGATCTTTTAAAATATATATTACAAAGTACAAAATTTGAATCAACTGAAGATATATATATATATATATATATATATATTTGAAACTAAAACGTATGGTAATTATAAATATCAATTCTTATCTGGAAAATTAGATCTCTTAAAATATACTATTCAAGAAAATATATATTACAAAGTACAAAATTTGAATCAACTGAAGAGATATATATATATTGTAGTTTTTTTTTTCTTAATTCCCAAAAAATAAATATTTTATAATTTAAAATTATAGAATAATTAAGACACAAATTCAGTACGGTCATAGTAGTCATTACATAAAATAATGGAGTAGGAATAATAAATTGTGAAGCGTGAATAATACTACCCTGGATAAATAAAAATATATAGTTTTAAGCATCTTCGAATTTTTCAATCAATTTAATAACAACAAGAATAAGGACACTGACCATTACTACTTCAAAACGTTGTATTGTCTCTTCTTCTTTTTTTAAGGTGTTGTCTATTTACCAGTGAAGGTGACAGGCAAGATTGATTGATGTAGGTACTAATGTGCATTAAATCTACTATGTTCTCCCCACCATGTAGCATTCCACGATGGTTAAGTTTGATTCTTTTGAATCCTTTTGACATTCATGTTTCTTAATATTTACAGTTACCGAGGTTTTTTTTTTTTCTAATTTTCACATCAATCGACTTTTTAAATTAAACTAGTGACAAAATACGTTTAACCTTTGATTGATTATTGGATTCTTATTAGATCAAATGAACCCAAACTTAATATAATTAATGAATGATTATGAATAGTTTTAAAGAAAAAAGATGAACTAGCCAACTAGGTTTTCATAACATAAGTGAGAAAAATTTTAGACATTCAAGTCGGTTATTGGCTCGTGTGATAAGAGAGAAATGATGAGAAATTTTATAATTCACAAATAGTAACTAGTGGTAATTGATAAGTTAGTCCCTATCTTATAAACCTCGGTTGTCAAGTCATAAAAAAATTTAATACACGTGGATTAAAAATAATCTAATATGTATTCTCTTTTTTTTTAAAAAAAAAAGGAAAAATTAAAGGATTGAGGTTAAGTTCGGTGGTCGTAAAAAGTTTCTCGCCAAGCTTTCTAATTGAATAGAAGAGAAACGAGTAAAGGAATTAGGTCAATAGCTACAATTCTTTTCTCGTCAATCTTTCTAATTGAAAAGAAGAGAAACAACAACGAAATTAGGTCAACAACTACAATTCTTTTCTCGTCAATCTTTCTAATTGAAAAGAAGAGAAACAACAACGGAATTAGGTCAACAATTACAATTCTTTTCTCACCAAGCTTTCTAATTGAAAAGAAGAAAAACTACAAGGGAATTGGGTTAGTGGCTCAATAACGTGTTGATATATCGAAGGTGATGTAAAGTGGATTGACTTTGCCCATTTTCTATCCGTAAAAGAATATGAATGACGAGAAAAGGATCAAGTTAAGCAAGTCTATACAAAAAGTTTCCACCCCATAAAAGAATGAAGGAAAGAAAAATTTTCTCGCCTTTGATTTCTTCACATTGTAAGTCAATTACCCATTTTTTTTCAATATGTAATTGAGAATGCGTTAGTGGGTTTTTGTTTATTTGTTCTTTTTTATTGTTATATGAGTTGATTTTCATGATTTTCTTTTTTTCTCGCCTTCACACTATTAAGTTAATTTTTTTTTCCTTGGATTTTTAAAGAATCAATATCTTATTTCTATTTACATTTGAGATGTGTAAGATAAGTACAAAATTCAAAGACACACATCATAAGTTTGTGGTTAGATTTCTATACGAATTAATACCTTATTTTCTTTCTCCTTCACACTCTGTTAAGTCAAAATTTTTCCTTTGCTTTTTATTTCTATAAACTTTCAACATGACATGTTCTACCTCCATTGGTCTTCAATGGAAGTATGATATGTTTCGATTCTCACGTGAAATAATCTATAATTGTCATATTTGATGCAATTTTCCTCAAATCATTTTCATTTTATCTCTCATCCGGAACGAGTGAATCTTTCATGATGTTGTGTGTGTTTTTGGTTTTTGGTGTGGAATTCTCCCCACAGTTTGAAACCAGTGAAAGTGATGCTCGACAATTTTTTCCTTTGCTTTTTATTTCTATAAACTTTCAACATGACATGTTCTACCTCCATTGGTCTTCAATGGAAGTATGATATGTTTCTTAGTTTCGAGGCAAAGACACACGTCATAAATTTATCAAGGATAGCATTCTAACATAAATGTATATTATTGTATTACAGGAAAATAAAGAATTTTTTTAAGGTCCTTATAATAAGTTTGTGGTTTTTGTTACAAAGGATATGGTTGTTCAAACGAGTAAATTTATATTTTTTATGATATATTTGTTATTGCTTAACATATTATAATTAATATCAAATAAATAAATGATAAAGTTGTAAATTTATTGTCATTATTTAGATAAAAATGGAGGTGTTACATCACCTACTCGCATGCCATATGAACGAAGACTTTGTGTTTAATGTTAGAATGCTTTCTTATTCAGAAGATGAAGCATATAATAGATACAATTTGTATGCTTTTAGAAAGGGTTTTGGCATGAGGAAGGAGAAAAATCTTATAATAAAAACAAAAAACCGATTCGTCAAGAATTAAAATGTTCATGTGAAGGGAATTCTAGAGTTATTAGCCTCGATGAGAAAAGAAAGAGAGAAATATTAGAATATAAGTGTGGATGTATAACTAGAATCATTTACAAACTAACTAATGAGATATGGGAAGTAACTTTATTTGATGATGAATATAATCATCAAATGGTTGAGGAATCATATAAACACCTAATATGTTTTGCTAGAAAGATAACGAGCCTAGCAAAAGTATTCTTGGTTCCATGGTAGATGCTTGGTATAAAAGTTAAGAAAGCTTTTAGGTATGTAATGAATGGGAGTGGTGATGATGGTATAAAAGCTAAGAAAGCAAAAGTATTCTTGGTTCCATGGTAAATGCTCGGTATAAAAGCTAAAAAGCTTTTAGGTATATGGTGAATGGGAGTGGTGGTGCTTAAAATGTAGGCTTCACAAAATAAGATTATCATAATTTTATACAAGAGCATACAAGAAGTTTGTTTGATGCTCAATTTATCTTGAACCATCTTAAAAGAATGCAAGCCAAAAATCCTAGTTATATATATATATATATATACATATATATCTATCTACTAGATGATGATGGTCAACTAATGAATTTCTTTTGGAGGGAAAGAATGCTAGATTGCATTATGAAATTTATGGAGATGTGTTTATTTTTTACACCACATATCTCACAAATAAATATAATATGATTTGGGTACCATTTGTAGGTATCAATAATCATAGGAATAATGCCTTTTTTGGATGTAAATTTTTATCCGATGAAACTCATTGTTCTTTTATTTAGTTGTTTGAAACATTTTTGGAGTCAATGAGAGGTAAGGAGCAAAAAACTATTTTTACTAATCAAGCTCCTTCAATAGTTAAAGGTGTTATAGAGGTTTTTAAATTTACTCTTCATTGTTTATGTGAATAGCATATTCGGAGAAATACAATGAAAAATATTTCATATTTGATAGGGATTCAAGAATTTAAGGATAAATATTTTAACAAATTGATATGGAAAATGAACTTGCCATTTGATTTTGAAATGTTATGGCATGAGATAATCGAGAAGTTTGATTTGTAAGAAAATAAATGGCTTAATACTTTGTATGGATTGAGAGAGAAGTGGTCTCCTGCATTTAATCATGGTTATTTTTAACAAGACAAAACTTTTTTGTAAAAGTTTGTATATCTATACTCCGAGTTTTCTCTTGACTAAATAGAGATATTACAACGGATCATATGCCTCAATTACAGCAAATCATATCTCGTAATTATAGCAGGTCCTATTCTAGGAAAGAAATATATTTACATAGCAAATGACAACAATAATATGACGGTTATGGTTTGACTATGACGACTATCATTGACACCTCTCTCAAATTGATGCTGATGAGTCCAAGTAGCATCAATTTGTTAACAAAAAACTAATGTCGAGCAAGAGCGAGAGGCTTTGTGAGGATGTCGGCAATTTGTTGATCTATAGAGATGTGAGGAAGAGTAATAACACCGGCATCGAATGCTTCTCGAATTGAATGACGATCAACCTCAATATGCTTGGTACGTTCATGATAGACAAGATTTGCCATAATTTGAATAGCATCGGTGTTATCGGCATGTAATGCGATAGGATTAGATTGTGGGTAACCCAATTCGGAAAGTAAACCACGTAACCAAGTAATTTCGGAACATGTTACGGATATTACACGATATTTTGCTTCGGTTGAGGATTTGGAAACTCGTTCTTGCTTCTTACATTTCTAAAAGATCAATGCATCACCTAAGTATACACACCAACTAGTAGTAGAACGTCGCGTATCGGGACAACCAGCCTAATCGGCGTCACTATAAGCTACAAGTTTAAGCGAGGAACTAGATGGAAAAAAAAACACGATTGGAAGTACCCAAAAGATAGCAGATAATTCGCTTAACTACCGCCAAATGTAAATGACGTGGAGAAGCCATAAACCGACTCACCAAGTTGACTACAAATGAGATATCGAGCCGAGTGATAGTCAAGTAAACTAAACTCCCAACTAGGCGTCGATATAGTGTAGGATCCGATAGAAGGTCATCGTCATCTTTGTGATATTTAACATTGATTTCCATCGGTGTATCGAACTGGAGTGGAATGTTATAAGCTCGCTAACATAATTATGTCACCGAGATACTTGTGTTGATTCACAAAAATTCCTTTGTTGCTTTCGTGAATTTCCAACCCTAAAAAATAAGCAAGGGACCTAAGATCTTTCATATGAAAAGAAGTATGAAGAGAAGCTTTGAGTTGTTAAATTTCAGCAATATCGGTTCTAGTGATGACAATATCATCGACATAAACAAGTAAAAGAACAATACCAGCAGAAGCCTTTCGCAAGAATAGGGAAGGATCATACTTGTTTTCCACAAAAGAGAGATGAAAAAGAGTCCGTTAAAATTTCTCAAACCAAGAGCGGAGAGCTTGCTTAAGCCCGTATAAATAACGCTTTAAATGACAAACATCGATAGCAGTCTATTGTCAAACCCGATTGAGGACGCATATAGATATCTTCTTTAATATCTCCATGAAGGAACGTATTTTTGACATCCATATGATGTATTTCCCAATTCGAGAAGCTGCAATAGCTAAGATTGTACGAACGAGTAGTCATCTTTGCAATCGGAGCAAAATTTTTCTCATAATCGATCCCATATTCTTGACGATTGCGAAGTGCTATAAGTCGAGCTTTACACCGTTCAAATGAACCATCGGATTTAAGTTTGACGAGAGAATACCCATTTATAACCAATTGGAGTGATTGAAGATGGACAAGATACAATCTCCCATGTGTTATTTTATCGCAAAGCATCAAGTTCCTCCCGAATAGTTTTCTTTCAGCAATCAAACTTCATAGCTTTTGAGTAAGATCTAGGAATAGTAATAGATGACGAGTGTTGTAGCTAAAGATGTGTGAGAACCATATCGGTTAGGAGAATATCCATACCTTTTTGGTGGATGTGAGGTGCGAATAGACCTTCGAAGTTGTGGTGAGTCAACATCGAGAACCGATGGTAGGGAAGACTCGTGGAGGTTGTAAGAGAGCTATATCAGGGGCTAGTTGAGCGAATGACTCATGAAGAATGTCTCCGAGTTTGAACCTCATTATCATTTCTCCTTGTATACACAATGCTAAGCCTAAAACGGATGATAGGAATAGAAGGATTTTTATTATGATGACTCGGATAGATCCTCAAAAGATGAAAGAAATGAGTGACTATAAATGTGTGAAGTGACATCATAAAAGGGAAAGAAATACCGATGGTAAAAAAATATGACATTACAAGAAATCCGAATTCGTTGAGTGGTGGGACCAAAACACATATAACCCTTTTGATGTGGTGCATATCCAAGAAAAGCACATCTAATTGATTGAGGAAAGAGTTTTTTGTGTTCATGAGGATGAAGGAGAATAAAACTAACACGACCAAATGGATGGAGATGTGTATATTCGAAGTTCATTGGTGATGGAGAAAGAAGTACGGTGTTTGATTGTCAAGAACAATCGTAGGAATACGATTGATTAAATGTACTCGCAAGTAGTCAAAGCTTCAACCTAGAATTATGATGGAACAACAGATTCAATGAGTAAAGAGCGCACCAAATCAAGAAGGTGACGATTTTTTCGCTCGGCGATGCCATTTCGTCGAGGTGTATATGGACAACTCCTTTGAGAAATAATTCCCTTTTGTTGAAGAAACTCTTGGAATTTTTTAGACATGTATTTCTCACTGAATTAGAAGAAAATTTTTTGATGCTTTTTGAAAATTGATTATCAACGAAAGCTAAGAATTTTTGAAAAGCATCAAAGACTTCGATTTTTTTCGTAAGAAATATATCCAAGTAAAGCGATCGTGATCATCAATAAATGTCATAAAATACTTGTACCGATCATGAGATATAACGAGTGAAATCCCCCAAACATCACTATGAATCAAATCAAAACATTAAGAAGACTTTGTTTCACGATAAGAAAAAGGAAGAGTTTTGCTTTTACCCATTTTGCAACTAGAACAATCAATTTTGACGGGATGAGATGGAATTTTATTGCCTAACACTCCGGACTTTAACATGGATAAAAGAGTTCTATCATTTGGATGACCTAATTTGACATGCCATGACTTGTAATCGAGTCGAACGTAATAAGAAAATAAAGAAAACACATTCATAGGCTTAACTGGTTGATAAAGTCGAAGAGGACAAAGTCCGCCCCATTTAGGTCCCTCCACTACTGTCTTCCTTGACACTAGTTCCTGCACAATACAACCGAAGGAGAAAAAATGACTTTGCAATTATTCTCAACCATTTGTCCAACGAAAGCAAATTAGTCGATAAACCACGGGCAATAAAAGCATTTTTCATTGATGAAGAGGAAGAAATATCACCTATGGCAATTATGGGAATATGATCCTCACTAGTCGTCTCAATTTACATGTTGCCATCATATGTTTTGATATTAAGTAGATTATCAAATGATTGAGTCATATGGTTTGAAGCGATCGAGTCAAAAAGCCGGATGTTAGAAAGAGATGCATTTTTACCGATACGACCAAGAGCAGAGAAAGCTTATATGATCATCCGTTGAACATCCTGCCGAGTAAGAGATGGAAATGTCTGCTATCGTTTGACAAGAATCAACTACCGTTGGAGATTCGAGTCATCATATTGGTAGTAGATGTGTGAAAAGCATAAAGATTACAATTTTATGGATGCTTCCTACATTCGGATATAATATACCCCTTAATTTTGCAATAGTTATAAAATTTTTAAGAACATTGACTAACAATATGCCCATATGCCTTACAGCTATAATACCGAGTGTTAGCCATGGTTCGAACCCGCTCGCTTTCCTTGTGCTTGCATAAGCAACATTGAGAACATTAGTGGAATTCCCTTGTTGTTCTAGAGTGGTGTGAGTCCAATGACGTTGCTCCTCTCTTAGTAGTTCATTCAAATAGTCATCCAAGGATAGAGAAGGAGTCCTAAGCAATAAATTAAACGTACCACTTCATATTCGAGTCCGAGTTTCATTAAGAATTGATCTCTTTGACTAGTATGATGAAGATTTTGAATTGCTTATAGAGATGCATCGAGTATCGAAGTATACACAATGTTGGTATATTCTATCCATAATGAGACAAAGCCCTTGTAATACTCCCGAATGGACAGATTACCTTGTGTGTAATTTGAAATGTCATATTCCGATTGAAGCCGTCTAGCTGAACCGTTCGATCATAAATTTTCTTGAGGTAATCCCATATAGCTTTGGCTATCTTATAAGGTCGAAGATTGACAACAATGGAAGAGTCCATAGTCCGCAATAGCTAGTTCTTAACTCGAGCATCCTTGGCTGCCCATTCTACGACTTTGGTCAAATCAATCGTCTTGCTGTCCGTGCCATCGATAATGCCTCATAATTCTTTCCTTGAACATAAATTTGAAACCGAAATTCCCAAGCAAAATAGTTCTTTCCCGAAAACTTGACAAAAGCTATCTCTCGGTTTCTCCATGAATATAATGCTAAGAGAGATGCAAAAAAATATAACTAACAAAGCTCGAACCAAAAAGACCAAAAAAAAATTCACAAGAAAGATAGAACGGAAGAACAAGAAACCCCGTAGGCTCGATACCATAACAAGATAGAACTTTTATGTAAAAGTTTATATATCTATACTACGAGTTTTCTCTTGATTAAATAGAGATGTTACAACATATCATATGCCTCAATTACGACAAATCATATCTCGTAATTATAGCAAGTCATATTCTAGGAAAGAAATATATTTATGTAGCAAATGACAGCAATAATATGACAGTTATGGTTTGACTATGATAGACCATGACAACTATCATTGACAATTTTTCTGCTAGCTCTAAGTCAACCTAAAAAAGTGAAAGCAATAATTTTGTTTTCAATCACATGGCAACTAAAACAATGACATTGATTGAATTTGTTAGTCGAGTATGAATGAAAAGCACGAGAAATGTGAGATCTTGAATTATAGAATGATTTCGGGAGTAGGGACATACTTAAACCTTTGATACTAAATTGTTGAATCTTGAAGCGTGCATCCAAATTTTATACTTCAGCTATGTTTTTTAGATTTCAAAGTGAATTTCTCCTAGAATTGTCTTAAAAGGTTATTAATAATACCACCAATAGAAGTAGTCGTATTTTTACCACGCAAGATGGGGATGTTATGTAATTTCATTTATAAGATTTTTTCATTTCTTGTAGTTGTAACATGTTTGAGACTATGGGTTTGTTATGTTGCCATGCTTTAAGAGTCTTGCATATTGATATAGATGTAACATTTATTCCTTCATAATATATTATAAGGTGGACTAAGTTTCCAAAATACGAGCTTGGCTTTGAGAATTATGCTAATAAAAAAGATAATATATTTTCTTCACCTACTACATTGCGATTGAATTCAATAATAAAAAGACCTTTTATTATGATGAATATTGCAGCCGTTGATGAAAATATATCAAAGATGGCTCACCATGATTTGAACAATATTGAGCTTCAACTTTCAAGGTACCAAAGTAATTTAGCCGAGGAGGGGAATAATAATGATCAAGATGAAAATGATCTTAATTGTGATACTACCGTAAATAAGGATTTGTTATTAAATCCTTTAACTAGATGACTAAAAGGTAAAAAGAACATCCCGTGCAAACCAAGATACGAGGAAAAAAAAACATCAAGAAAGAAAAATGCATCTCAAATTCAATTGCAAACACAAGTTGGTGCTCTATTTTAGCAACCAAAAGTAATCGGTATTGACTTTGAGGTAAAATTGAATTGTTTATCTTGTTTAATTTATAAATAATTTGCTCATTTATTCACTAATAATTTGCATGTCCAAACTACCATGTTTTAAAAAATTATGTATTATTTACGAGTGCCAAATTAATGATTGTAGTATCCTTAACGATACAACTACAAATTATATTTCTTCAAAAAAAAGGCATAAATTCATGTTTCTTTTTTTCTTTTTTATTTCAATACTAATTTTGATTTGAAAAATTATGTCTTGACAAATATGATTGAATAATGTTTTTCTTCTTATTGTATATACAAATGTCTATATTACAAGATTTTAGCATGTCTTTCATAGAGTTACTAGAGCAAGAATTTTAATATGTTATCATATTTTTGTATTAAAGGTGTTTCATGTTGTGCAATAATCTAATAATAGAATAATTTGATAGAGTTCATCTCAAAATTTGATGATATATAATCCTCCTTCAAGTCGAAAGTAATCTTGCTAGATTTGGTTACCTTTTATCACGGAGTAGGTTCAAGTTAATTTTTCAACCAAATTTGAAGATATTGTTTGAAGATCATCCAACTGAATAATCTTTACTATTTTTAGATATGGTTTTGTCATAATTTTATTTTGATATATTCTTACTACACTTATGGCTATCATTGAATCTTGATGCTACTTTGATTAGTCTGTTTATTTTACATCAAATTGTTGAAACAATTTATACTATTTCATTGAATTATGTTATGGGGATATGAGGTTTATTTTGTATTGTATCATTAAATTAATTTTCGACATATAATAGAAAAAGGAAAATGCACTATAAAAGCATGTGTAGAAGCTGAATTCAATTTCTTTATTTCCTATATAAATTAAGACGCGAGTCTCATCATTTGTTGTACAAAATTTGTTTGTTAGCTAGTTTGATATATACTTGAAGAAGCAAAATTTATTTAGAGAAGATAAATTTGATGAATATAACGGAGGATCGAGAAAAAGTTGAATGGCATTACAAATGACAATTGACAAAAATATTTCGATACAAGTAAGGCTATAGGGCTAAGCTAAAACGAAAGAAGCACTAATAGGAAGCCACAATTTATAGGCCACCAAGCACCTCATATGAAAATGATCTATTTTAGGCCGGTGTTGATTTCCTAATGGATTGTCTATACAATCCACCCAAGCTAACCCTTCTTAGCCTAAATCTACCATCATAACATCAATCTCCAAGATAACATCTTATAGATATATTGAAAAATAACTAGACTCCAACTAACATAAATGTTTGTTGTATTTAACGAGTTAGTACTTTTATTGCAATTCCCTAATCCAGCTTAATGTCGTGGCGACATGATCATGATCATGATTTTTTTTTTTATATAAAATTCAAGATAATATGCAAAAAAAAAAAAAAAAAAATCTTGTTGATTTTTTTCGAAAAAATGAAATTGTTGTTGAAATGTACAATACAAGCACATAATATGTTTATAAGATTTATAATTAACTAAAAATCCTATCGAACACAAGATAAGGTCGTAATGCTCAAGAGTGTCAATTTTGTTTTCATTATAGGATATCTTGAGACTTTGCGACTTGAAGCATTTTTACTATCAAAGTCTTCACATCCTTAGATAATACATACAAACAAACTTATCGAATTCATAGCTAAATAGTGAATAATACAACCAAACAAACTTATCTTAATTTAAAATCAAGTAATACAATTAGACATAAAGCAAATGTACTAATACATAAGTGATTTACAATATCAAATTTACCAGTTCTTTCATAACCATCATGCATATTCTACATCAAATGCCATAACCCTTGCAAAATGATATAGTTAACCATTTAATATATTAACCTTCAAATGGTCTTATTTGATTTTTTTCGATAAAAATATTCTTTGATTTTGCTTTACATACAAGCTAGAACCAACTTTGCTTATGATTTAATCTGTTTTTTAGTTGAAAAACATGGATTAAATTTTCAATAGTTATTGATCTGAATGTAAAGCTCATAAATAAATATTTTAATGGATCGGATGGATGAAAGTAAGGGTTGGCAATCCTCCCAACATGCCTATTAGTAAAATATTTATGAAACGGACCCATGATAACATGTGGTCTTCCCTTACAATGTCCTAAAACTATTGGAATAAAAACATAGTGAACATTTGGACCAAAGCTATTTTTATCATTTCAACCTCAAAAGATCTCTACAAATCTAGACCTCTTCATAGATTTTGAACAAACCAAATTTAATGTCTTTTATAGAAAGAAACTAACTATAATTTTAATTTCCAACTTTAAAAATCAGATCAAGTCTGGTTTCTATGACCCCGACTCTAAGATAGTTCATCATTTATCATACTATTGTAACTAAAGTGAAGAATCATACTTGGGACCTTTTTTGTGCTCTTTGGGCCTTTTGCTATTGGAGAAGCTAGCAACCGATGGAAAATAGATGCTTCATTTGATGGTGGATGGATTGAGATTTATCAGTTTAGTTCTCAAATACAGCAGTGTCACTACCCTACTACAATGCAAATAAGAAATATATCATACCTCGACCATATCATAGCTTTTAAAATTCTTTTTTCTTTATACACAAGAAAATTAACACAAAACCACCCAAAAAGCCCCGCATAATTAGGCTAAAATGGTTCGAGTAATATATTATAATATGTGCAATATACCATAATTGATGAATTAAAAGGTTGAGAACCAATTGTTTGAAGTTGACTATTCAAGATATTGTTGAGTTCAATGCTATCGAAGCCATCCACTTTCTTTGTTAAGATGTATTGGATGAGTGTTGGAAGTGCTTTTAGCAAAATCGCTTTTCTAGATCTAGATTTATGTTGTTTTCCATCATAAAAAGTTAACCCTAAAAGGATAGTTGAATCCAACAAAGATCAATTATTTATTCTTTCAATTAAATCAGCAAAGACCAAAACTTATTTAAGTACAAATCAATGCAAAAACTCGAGTCGATTAACCATATATACACACCGAACCTAACCTTTACATTGTAGACTCTCTAAAACAAAAAAAATAGTACAAATGGCATGCTAATTGGAACTAACATGCAAAACACATAAATCTAACCTTGCTAACTACATATTTATCCATAGTATGATAAATGGGGAACTAAGCTCCCTTTTAACTGGCCAAATTGGACTAGTTCACCAATAATGCAAGCACATGTTTGATCAATTGTACTCATTGGAAATCCTACAGGACCATCTTTTTTCCATAGAAAAAATAAGTAAAATGAATAGCAATACATTACATTAGAACATACCTGCAGCTACACCTTCATAGTAGTCATGTAACATGGCCAAAAAGTGACGATATAAGGCGTTGTATACAATCTTAAATTCCTTTTTGCCTTCTATAGATAAGGAACTATGTACATCCGAGCATATCCTATTACAACATAGAAATTTGAACAATTAAACCATCAATGTCTTTCCCCATTAATTAAACAACGATAACGCAAGCATATTGTATCGAAGATATGCAGAGAAATACTAATTCCAAGTTTTATGTCCTAGCATCTTGGTTCATATAGTTTTGGATATAATTCGCGTTGTGATTTCAAATTTGTTACTCATGGGAAGTAAACAAACATCAAACATTTAACAGATTTCATTTGCTATATCATTGCATATTCTAACTTTCAAAGCTACATTGCAAACTCAAAAATTCATCAAATTAAAAATAGAAACCAATCAAATTCCATTTCAAAAATCAAACCTAAGAATAATATAATAAAACAAAGTTCGGGAATCAAACTCAAGAACAATTAAGTAAAATAAAGTTTAAGAGTCAAACCCAAGAACAATATAGTAATATACAAGACGTGAATTAATAAAAAAATTGATTGAGATACTCACATCAAATTAAACTTAGATTTGCTTTTGATTTGGATCCTAGATACTACATTTTTTCTTCTCTTCAAATTGCTTTTGGATTTTTTACAAGAGAGAAAGCTAATCCTAATTCTCTTACTTTCTTTTTTCTTCAAATTGCTCTTGGGTTTTTTTGCAATTAGAATGACAACTCTAATTCCCTTGTTGTTTCTATTCTCTTCAATTAGAAAGCTTGCAAGAAATTTTTTATAGTCGTTGAACATAACCTTAATCTCATAATTTTTTCTTTTAAAAAAATATCGATCATATTCTTTTTAATCCAAATGTACCAAATTTTTGTTATGACATGACATTTAAGGTTTATAAGATATGGAGTAACTTATCGACTCGTCACTTATTACTCATTGTGTATTATAAAATTTCTCAAAAAAATGAAAAGTGCAAGGCATATGTTGTTGTTTTTTATTGAGCATGGAAGTGTAAGGAACCGCTTACGTGCATGTCATAATTTGAAAGAAAATGAAGCGCTAAAAAAGAATAGAAAACAACATTAACCATTAACTATATTTCGAATTGAGAAGTTCATTTTCCGTTGTTCCCACACATGCACAACGAGATCAACGAGGGAGTTAAAATATGCCCGGCATGTTTTATGAAAAATTTAACTCTCGATCATAGTTCAAAACTTAACTTTTTATAAATAACTTATGGCAAGTATCAATTAAAGCAAAAGTATGTAAGATGCAAAATGACACAAGAATAATATTTTTTAAGAAAGAAAGTAATATATGTGTGTGTGCAAAGGGGTAATTCATAAGTTAAAAAGTTAAAAATTTTTTTTTTTTTTATGAAATCTTACTTGAATCATCGATTAAAAATCAACTTAAATAAATTTAGTAAGATAATCTTGCTTTATATATACGAGGGGTAATTCATAAGTTAAAAAGTTAAAAATTCTATTTTTTTAATGAAATTTTACTTGAATCACTAATTAAAAAATCAACTTAAATAAATTTAGTAAGATAATCTTGCTTTATATATATATATATATATATCAACTCAAGACTTCAAAGTAGTCAAAATATCATCTTATCAAAAAAATTAAACTATTAAGTAAGGTCGCTCCTCAAGTGAAAATCTTTTACGCTTAATTAATTAAAAAAAATAGAAATAATAAGATTTGAACTATGGATTATTTGGTCAATAAAGTTTTAAAATTATGTCAAATGATTATCTCATTAAAAAAAATTATTGATTGAAAAGAGAGAGAGAAGCAAAGACATGATATTTGTACGCAAGTTAGAAACCTTGTATGCCGTGACAAAACTATGAAAACCTATATATATATATATATATATATATATATATATATATATAGAAGAAGAAGAAGATAAAGCAACCTGTTGTGTACTGAGTTTAGTAGAAACTTGACATCAATTTGCACGTGGAGACTGCCTATAGTTAGTGGGCTGTGTTGGGTTAGCTCATTTGAAAGTAATACTAGGTTTTTGCTAGGAGAAACTTCTCTGTTACCATCGAGTTTTTGGAACTAAGTTTTGAAACTTAAAGCAGGAAAAAAAAAAAAAAAAAATTCAGTGACAATATCTAAATACTCACTTTCCATTTCAGTTTAAATTTCTGGATTGAAATGATCCTTTACACAAGTTAAATGACCAAAGGACAAAGAAAAAAAAAAGGTTCAATAGATGCAACTTAAACATTCTCTTTGGTATCTTTTTGGCACCTTTAAATTCACCAAGCACTAAGATTGCATGGGCATTGAAACTTCCGGTTCCAGGATAATCGCCATTACAAGAGAAAAAAACTGTAATCCTTTGAAATATTATAAAAAGCGTTCGTAAAAACCATGTTGGCAAGAAATTCTAATAGAAGGCAAGAAAATGTCTGGTTGAAAGGTGAAGTGATTATTAGAAAAGTTGTTGTTTTGTTATTCCCACCACTTGTTTTTCAAATATCATTAATATATTTTTTCATTAATGTTTATCACTGTATTATAGTTAAATTTGTTTTATATTAAATACTTAAAAATTAAATGTGCATGAAAATAAAAATAAAAAAACTGAAAAGCAAAAATGTTAAATGGATATTTTAGGTATATTTGATATAAAATATATTTAACTATAACATAGTAAAAAAATTAATGAAAAAAATGTGTTGATAATTTTTTTTAAAAAAATAAATTTAATAATACTCAACTTAGTTGATTTAGAAGATGAGCTAAAAGAGATGCCTGTTGACATGAATTTAGGATTTGCGCTCATAAAGTGCCCTAATCATAATGGAGAGAATGTTCCTTTCTTAATTATTACCTCCTTCTGGAATCCTGATGGCACGAGGATGAGAAGCATCGTATCGGAATCGTAAGAGACTATCCTCAGTTTTAGGATTAGAAGCGTGACACAAGATAAAGGATTCTTTTTCTTGTTATATGATGCCTGGATATTTGAAGGAAAAAAAAGGTTCAAGTTAAACTTGCCCCTTAGGTTTAGAGCTAATCCAGGTTCACCCTTGTACTCTCAATTGAATTCAATATCACCCTCTAACTTATTAGATAGGAATCATTTTTTTCTTATATTGATGACCTCTATTGGATACCTTACAGAACAAAGTTCATTTGGTTTCTGAACTTTTAAAATTGGATCAAATAGGTTTTTGTTAATAATTCGACTATATTAAATCTTTTATTTCCAATTTAAAAAGTGCAAACCATGCAACATATAACATATGCCCTCTATTTTTTAAAATAATATAACATGTTTAAAAAGAAAATAATTCAAGCACCAAAGACTCATAAAAAAAAAATCATTATCATTCAGTATTAAAGTGTCTTTCTAATTGTTGAGAACGTCGTCCAATCATTTAAATAGTACCCAATCAGGAATTTGGAATCTCTAACGATAATATCCTTCTTTCCTTTCTTCCGTTTACGAGGCTTCTTTTAGTTTCTTGGCTTTCACTGTTTTGATGTACTAGAAGAAGATTGTCAAATAAGCAAAATAAGAAATCCACCCAGGAAAGAGTTCGTGTATGATTCGTTAGTTGGTGAAGCAATGACACACTAAGGAGATGATTAGGAACTGGTCTAAAATGAAGTACTTAATTTCCTTCCCTCAAAACAACCAACTTGCTATACTAGTCGTTATGTTACACTTGCTGGACTTTGTTCTGTGTTATCACTTCTATTTAAAAATTATCCATTTATAAATTATTTTATTAGATCAATATTCTAGTTCTTTTTATGTAGTCCTCGTAATTCGAGAATTAATAATGACATTACGTACTTTATCACTATGTTAATTGCTTGTCGTGCAAGCCTTCCGTCGGGGAGCTCGCGATATAAAACTACAATAAACTTAAAAGTATGCTTTATATATATATATATATATATATAGTTTAGATTAAAAAACAAAGAGAGTTGCAAGACATTTTGAAAATTAATAGAAAATGAATCATTATTAATAAAAGAAAATTTGGTTATTATTTTTAATAAAACACTAACCCATTTCATGATAAATTAATTTAATCATATTGAAAAATAAAAATGCATTTTTTATCTCATAAAAATACTCATGGAATTCAATAATAAACAAAATTTAAAAATTTAATTAGAATTCTGTGAAACACGTTACTTATGATGTGTTTAGTTGTTTTGTTTTCCAAGATAACATGACTAGTGGATTAGGGCAAGAGTGAATTGCGTATGATGCATGTTTCAATTCTAAAATTTTATTAAATATTTCGTTGGTTTGTTCCTTCATGACGGTACTATTGTAATGCTATCAAGAGTTTAAAAATTGTTTCTAAATTGTTTATCTTTCAAAAATTATATCAGATAGATGGCTTTTTAATTAGGATTGGATAATTTTAAGATTATAATATTTTGTGGTTTTCTTCATTTTTATTTATTTTCTCTGTTATATATATATCTAGTTTTATTAGACTAGAAATACATTTGTCTATTTATACGTGGTTGAATAATTAATTTACTATGTATTGCAATTTTAAACATGATAATAACAACTAGTTTTTATTAAAAAATATTTTTTAATAATGTTCAAGTTGTCTCTTCCTTCTTCTTAGTTTTTAATCTAAATCATAACCAAAAACGGATAAATTTTAATTTTTCATATCTGAGAAAAAAGATATTTTTAATTTTATATCTTAATATTTTTAATATAAATGGTGCATACAGCACTATTTGTACTTCTTTAAATTGGAATGAGAAGATTTGATTTGAGTTCATTATATAAAAGAGTTTTATTTCATCGAACTTTAAATATTTAAGAAGTTTAGAGACTGAGAAAAGTACTTGTAACAACAATAATAATAAAAAAAAAGGGTTAAAATGCCCCTTGTTTATCACGATTTTCGCGAACGACCTGATTTGCTAACCTCATGACCTATTTTTATATTTGTTAACAATAAAATTAACCAATTTTATCTCGACCTTATATTAGAAAATGGGACAAAGACAAACTATCTGTGATTAATATTTCCTCTTTGTCAAAAACACCATTCTCTTTTTTATTTATACATGTTTTAAAATATTTATCTGATTAAAACTTTAAACAATGTATTTTTTTAAAAAAAATACCTCTGATTGATAAAGAATTTTTTTTTTCATTTTATGTTCTTCACTAACAAAAACTCAACATTTATTTTTTGTTGTTTTCTCTTATATACACAATTATACCTTTATCATAAAAATTTCAAAAGAATGTTTTTCCTTATATAAAAGTATTTATTTTTGTAGGAACTTTATGCATGATGAAATTTTAAGAGTATATATAATTGTTTTAAATTTGATTTTTAATTAACTTAATTATTTTTCTTTGATTTACCATCTTAATTTTGAATAGATTTTCTCATTATATTAATACTGGTTCCATGTAATATACTATTAAATTTGATAGCTAATAATTTTAATAAAAATAATATTTTAAAAAATATAAGAAAATGTTAATATAGGATAACAATTAATAATTTTTTAAAATTATGTAAAAAATTAAAGTAGTGGATTTCTTTGAAACAGAAGACACGAAATATGATTAAGTAGTGTACGCCATTCGGCCTTGTCGTCACAAAGTATAATGCCTCTGATAAGATATCTGTAATTGTACGATTGGGCATAGTCCAGGGACCACAGAAGAGCTTGGCAAAGCATGGATGATATATTTATATGGCTATGATATTTCATGTATTTAGGTCACATGCAATACATAACGAATAATCCAAAGAAGGTACTAGCTAACATTCTATAGCTACATCTAAAAATGAAGAAATCAGGAAATTTTATTATATCGATCAATGTGGGGCAAGAAGACAGGAAATTTGTAATCTCTTGGAGTCTTGCCATAAGTTTACAACAAGTGACGTGTTTTTCCACTTTGCAAGTCAGTTTTGGAGTCTTGTAAACTTTGTAATGATGCCAAATAAAGGCAATGTAAATTCTAAAACTATAAAAGGGTTAAATTATTGAGTGTGGAGAAAACTAAAGCATAAATAAATAAGTAGGCTGCTAGAGTAGCCGTTGCTTTCTTTTCAGTCTTTTAAAATATTTAATGAATAATTATCAATCCTCAATCTGTATTAAAAATTAAATAAAAAATAAGTTATATATATATAGACTCAAAAATATCTATACTACGAAAACCATAATAATAGTAATAGAAAATTTATATGCGTCACATATTTGTTGTTTCTATTCGATGGGAAAAAATTTTTTTATTAGTTGAGATTAATTAGCGGTGATAAACTGAAAATTGCTCAACAAAGCCAAATTAAAGTGCTTCTTGTGAACATAAATACATAATAAATTCACTAATGATGTGGAGGATTCCTTACCTTTCAGAATTAATTAGTATTCTTGATGTTCTAAAAGGCTAGTGAGTGGTGGCATTGACAAGGAAAAGGGGAAACTGCTTTAAAAAGGCTATCTTACATGGCAAAATCTTTGCATATCGTAATTCTAATATTATTTGTCTGTGGAAATGGGGTGGATGCGCAGATGTTGGATAAGATCTTCATGAATCTTATGCCCGTATAATTATTCCTTGCCACGAAAACGGAAAGTGCTGACACACAATTGGCATTTGTTGCGAAATAGCTGCAGCATTTGCCTTGCCAAGTTCTTTTCGAGCAATGAAAAAATTCCCAGTTTCCTGCACATTCCTCTTTTAGGTTTATTCTTGAATTTCATCAGTAGAATGAATGGGGGACGAGCCATTTCTGCTCGGTGGAGTTGGGAATCAAATTCCTTGAAGCAAGAGAATATGCATAATATTGGCAGTTTGAAGTTCGTAAAAAAAAAAAAAAGGAAGACAAAGATTGAGAATATGGAAAAAGTGGGTGCTACATGGAGCATCCTACTTGGAGTTACAATGGCTACTTGGGCAGCTTACTAGCTGGGTTCCTAATCAACATCTTTTCAAATAGGTCGCTTAAGTATGTGATTTTGAGTTCGAATATTTGTATGTGTAAAAAAAATTTTAAATAATTTTCTTCATCTTATCTATTTGATAGAATAACGAAAAATTAATTTAATTTTTTTTTAAATAATTGTCTCCATTTTATACATCCGATCGAATAACAAAAAATTAGTTTGAGCTCGATATATTTTAAAGAATCCAAAAAGATAATTTATTGAGAAAAAAATCCTTAAAATGACGAGTTAATGTTATGGTAATCAATAAAACCATTAGATGTTTAATGCCTAGTCAGGAGTAGTAAGTACTCTCCTTTAATTATTTTCATTTGAAATGCAAGCAAGATCTTTATTTTGAACCATAAACAATATTTGAATAGAAATTGGTTAGTACAACATCAATTCTCTTTATTTCTATCAATTCTATAAACGAAGATGCCTTAAAACCTATGTTTTTAAGAAAATTATACATTGCAAAGAGGTTTTTTGTTTTTTTTGGATAAGTCATAGTACATTAAACAACAAGCAAAGTTTTTTTTTTAAAAAAAAAACATAGTAGTATCTTTTATTCATCAGGCTAGAGATGCAGTTTTTATTTTTAAAAAACTCATTCATTTTTTTATGTTAGCATTAAATATGAGTTATTGATAAATTTAAAAACTCGATATTTATAATCAACAAAATACTATATTTATTCAACATTAATAAATTTAACATCGATTAATATAAAAATTAATTCAAATATATATATAAAGCAAAGAGTAACTTTTGCTTGGAATGAGGTGTTTTTCATTTAGCAAAGAGGGAAAATGATGCTCAAACTCGAAATCCGTGACTTTGATAGTCCTATAATTCAATTTGGTTGAGATGGAGCATGTTTAACGAGTTTTTCGTGTCATAATTCATAGATCAGGTGAAAAGCAATTTCACTAATGTTATATCAACTTAGCTTTCTAAAATGCCTCAAGTTAGAATATGAGGATTAAAATAACTTTATAACTTCTCTCTTTTTTTTTCCTTTTTTCCATACTGGGCCCTCCACGTTGAGTTAATGTTTGGATTCACAGTCTCAGGTTTTTGTCGTTGATAAGAGAATTAACAAATAAAAAAATTCAAGCAACTATCTAAAAATAATTATAAATAAAGGAAAGGATAAAATTGGCACATTAAAAAAACTAGCCAGCTGAGATCTTGCAGAGAATCCCCAACAGCGTTCTGAAATTACTTGTTTAATGAGTAATTTATTCTTAATATCATATCACATCAATCTTACTGTGATTGATTGCTAATAATCATAGGATAAATAAACAATTATTATTTTATTTTATTTTGTTAAAGATACCAATAATCTACAGGGAGTTCCGTAAGTGGAACAACGTTCCTAGTTCCCATCAAAGCTTTCTCCATTTTTTACATTGTGCTCGTGTGATGTTACAGGTCATGAACTTCAAAAGGACGGTTCGGTGATAATTGTTTTTTTTAGTTCAATTTAAAAGGAATATTTGAGAGAATTTATTAATTTTTTCTAAATACACCAAGTGCACGTGGGATTGTGCTTTCAAATTGTTCGAGAAAAGATTTATTCTCAAGTGATGCACAAATTGATCTAAAAATAACCATCTAAGATTGTAAATAAAGTGATAAGAAGAGTAATTTCAACTTATTAAGTCAATTGTTTGATTTTAACTCTTAAAAAGCTCATCCATCTCATTTGTATGGCATTAGCCAGCAGCTATTAGTAATAGTTTGCAAATGATTTTTTAGTTCGGTTTTTATGAATTTTGGTTTGGTTTTTGATTAATTGAATTACCAAAAACAAAAAATGAATCCAAACCAAATTTAAATTCAATTTTTTGGTAAAAAACCAAAATTTCTATTTTAATATTTGATTTTTTATCCTTTTTTTTTTTGTGAATTTTGACTGGCCTTTAGGCCTCTATCCATAGGTTTTTTATTTTTTTCGAATAGACTAAGCCATTGCCCATTTGACATGGACCTCTTTATCTAAAGGCTTTTCATTTTTTTTTTTTTTTTCGTATGAGCTAGGCCATTGCCCACTGAAGCAATTTCTTGCTAATGAACATTCTTCAACATAAGAAATCAAGTATCTCCGAGTGTGAGCAACTAAGTGCACGTTTAAACTCAAAATCTAATACTTCATATAACATTTTATGTGGAGGCTCGTGCAAATGCAAAAATGCTATTTGTTCTTGTGTTTTCTTCTATTTGTCATTAGCTTTTACAATATCTTTTGGGTATATAAACATTTCCCCCTCGGTTTAAATCCCTCTCATCTACCACTCAAAGCTATGCATCTCAAACTTTACTATCAAACATTTGTAGACAAGTTCTTTAAGATTGCTACAAATCCAATAGATATTCCATAACCAATAAACTCAATAATTAATACACATGAATCCAAATTGTTTATAATTAAAATACAATCAATTAACTCAAATATAAAAAAAGCACATCATCAAAACAAAATCCTTTAACTAAAAAAAAAAAAAAAAACATCATCAAAATACAATCTATTTGGCATATGTAAATAAATGGATTCCATATACTTCCAAGTCATGGCAAATGACAATGCCGAGTCCTTATTAAAAGAAACACAACATTAACTTAAATAATCTATCAAAATATTAAAAGTTTGAAAAATAATTATATCAAGCAAACAAAAATTAGAAACTTACTCGGGTCCTCCAAAAAGCCAAAACACCATTAATACATCAAATATCTATCATAATGGAATTTATTGCTACATATAAAAAATAAAAGATAAAAAAAATCAACACTTTAGCATTATTATAGAGGAAAGAAATGACAAATGAAAAGATAAGAATTATAGAAATTGTCGACTTCAATTTTCTCAACATCTTGCAAATTTTCTTTAATAGGAATTGGTGTTGATGAATTTTTAAGTCAATCTTGAGCACATATAAGAGATTATATCATGTTAGGAGTTAAAGAACTTTTAAAGACACTAAGAACTCTTCCTCCGATGCTAAATGTTGATTCTAAGAGAATAATAGAAATAGAAACCATCAACACACCACGAGTCATACGTGAAATGATGGAAAATCGAAGAGAATTATTTTTTCACCACTCTAAGATATCAAAATCAGCACCATCATTTTAAGCATCTTCACCAAGATACTTATTCAACTCCATTTTATTTTCTCCTATTCTATTATCATACTTTAATTTTTCAAAACACATTTTTATCTCAAATTTTATGTTAGTTGCCTCTTGCTTGACAATTTCTTTATTTATATTTTACACTTTTATTCTCCCATCACTTTGGCTAATTTGATCTTGAGATGTTGATAATTGGCGGTAGGAACCATACATGATATATGTAGATTCCTTCACAAGATTTATCATATTTTGACCATCCAAATCATCATACAATTCCTTGATTGAAAATTCAACAAATACAAGTTTATGTCTAGGATCAAGTATTGTAGCAATATAAATCAACTTGTTTAATTTCTTAATATCCCTTCAACACTTCTCAAACTTTTTTTTTTTATTAGCTAATGAAAAATCATCAAAATCCAAACTTTGTTGCCATTTTCTCAAAACATGTTCAACTGAACAAATCACTTCAAAATAAGTATTAGATGTCACATACAAAGAATTTGAAATAAGAAAAACAAAGTTGTAAAAAAATTTCAACATGCTCACCATCTTCCAACAAGCCTCCCAATCATCAACATTAAGCGGTCCAACAACATTGTCATCATGATCTACATCAAATTCACTCCTATATAAAAGGATCAATTTGCTCATATCTCTTAAAGGCTCTCTCAAATTTTTTAGTTGTATTTAACATAAAATATGTTGAAATCCTCCTAGTTGCGATATCTAGATGTAATAAACTCTCAGAATCAATTTTTTCAAGTTTAATGCATTCTTTAAATCTTTTCAACCTAGCTGGAGATTGTCTTACATACCTAACGATCAGTCCAATATGAATGACTCGAAGGATTAAATGTTTCAACCCATTGATAATAACAAAATTCCAAATATGTGCCATGCACTTCATATGAAGAAATTCCTCATCTAAGATGCTAAGATCATAATTTTTAATAACATCTTTTAAATATCTAATTGCCACATTATTCGAATTTGCATTGTCAACCGTAAAGGTAAAAACCTTTTCAATTTCCCAATCAATCAAGCGACAAGCATTTCTCAATGGTAATGTCTAAATCTATTCCCTTATAACTATTAATTGAAATAAAAATTTAAGATCTTTTTATATAATTTTCAATCTTTATCAATGAAATGAGTCATTAAATGTATGTAATTGAGTTTTTGAGTAAATGCCTATGTGTCCATAGTAAGAAACTATTTCACAATTTTGTTTCAAGAATTGCTTAAACTTTGATTTCTCATCTAAATAAAGTTGGTAGCAATCTCTTGAAACCATAAATCGTAACGGTGTTTTAAATCTAGGTTGCATAATAGACATAAAATTTTTGCACCTCTTACCTTCAACGTACTTAAATGAAAGTTCATCTATAATGATCATATGAGTTAAAGCATTTCTACTAGCAATTTAATCAAACTTCTATATGCTAAAAGTGTTTTCTCCTCCTATATTTGGATGAAGGTTTAATTGAGTTTGTGTAATGTCAATAAAATGGTGGTTTTAGATATAGTCATATGTGCTAAAAGTGTTTTCTCCTCCTATATTTGGATGAAGGTTTAATTGAGTTCGTATAATGTCAATAAAATGGTGGTTTTAGGATATACTCATATGGGACTTAAGTGCAACAATGTCATTTTTTGTAAGATGATAAACAAGTTCCTTATCATAATAGTTATATTTACGCTTGTTGTCTTTATTCTCACCTTCAAACTTTATGACATGATCCCATACAATCGATCTTGATTAATTAGTTTGCTCTTCGTTTTTGTGCCATCTTGGATGTTACTTGAAATTACACTTGATTGTGGGTTGCTTTGAACCCATATTTTCAACATTAATCTCTTTGGATTGCCCCATTTACATAAAAAATTATGGAATTAAAAAATTAAGTTAGCAATTATTCAAACAATTATAAATGAATTCAAATTTAGGTATAATGATACACTAATCTAAACACAATTTAGGGTTTTAACTCGTTTTCTTTTTCCATACACATACTGCTTTGGTACTCCCACTTCTCAAGTCATTAGTAAAAGCAAACATTGACAAGAAACAAGAAATTCTAGCATTGCAAGGATTATAACTAGACACCGACAATTATTCCGAGAGGATGTCCATAATCGGGGAACTATGACAATTCAAATCCAAAAGTAGATTAATGACCATCTAGCAATGGAAAAAAGCCTATGAATCATAGGTAGTGGGATCCTTCATCCTTTTTTTCTTTTTCTTTTTTAACTATAATTGGTCATCTAGATCTAATTAATGACTTATTCACATACTAATTTCCCAAATTCGATCTCAAAATTTTGCCCGGGATTAAGTCACTTTGTTATTATGTAATAATTTATTTCTAGAAACCTTAAGGACATGTGAATATGTGAGCAACCAACAGGCTACATAAGAATTTGGATTGATCAAAATGAAACGTACTAATAGTGGAAACTTTACGCGATTAAATCGTACTCGAAATGTATTTGCTCTTAAATCACAAGTAGTCTATAGATATAAGCATATAATGATGATTGATTTGTATTTTCATTCCCTATTTTAGTCTGTATTCTACACTAAAGTCTCAAGTTTTCTAAATACTATGATACTATTTAATGTGAGATTGAATCCATCTACTAAACATATGACAAATGACATAGATCATTATTCTTCAAGAACAAATCTGGACCAAGAAAAATTATTGTACGTAAAACAAAAATGTGTTTCTCTTATCTTGAATGGAGATGAAAAAAGTGGGTTATGGTTGGTAGTTAGTGTTGGTAGTTGGCGGAACTTGCACGATTTCTAGCCACTTTTGATAGAGAGAGTACGTGAGAAAGCCAAAAAAGAAGTGAATGAAAGAGGAAGATACTATGAGAGAAGAAAAGAGGGTCGAGGGTCGTGTGTGGTCGTTGTGGAGTGTGGAATGGTGAGTGACAAGGTGGCTGGTGGTCGATCGGCCATGTGGGAGAAGAGATTCAATTCAATGGAGAAGAAGAGAGAAATGACGGTGGCTATGTGCTTCTACAGTTCTCTATTTGGCTTTGTTAGTTTGTTTAGGCCAATTTTTTTTTTTTTGTGCTTTTTTTAGTGTCTTTTATATTTGTAGATAAAAATAATAATAATATCGGTTTTTGGTTAAAATCGATTGGATTTTTTTACGACCGAACCGAAAGCTAAAATTATTTCGATTTTTTTTTTAATTTTGCTTTTAAAAATCGAACTAAAATTGATACTTCGGTTCGATTTGGTTTGATTTTTCGATTAACATTGAAGTTTGCTCACCTTTGCTATTGGTAGGCTTAAAGGGTTCGTCCATTATAATTGATCACAAACTAAAAATAATTTGATGCTGATTTATTTCGGAAAGTTATAAATTTAATATAAGTTGATGTGAAAACTAAAATAAAAATACCATGTAAAACAAAACTTAAAAATAACCTAAACAAAGAAAAAAAAAGAAAAAAAAGAAAGAAAGTGGCGTAGGTTACGAGTCATGACTATGACTACTTTTTCTACACCCTCTGATTGTATGATTTGTAAAAAAGGAATATTGAATTTTCAAAGAAACAGCCTTCCAGAAGGAATGCATGCCCAAAATTTGAAATACAGATTGGGCTCAAAGCCTCAAGTCAGCCTACTACAGTACTTGGAGCTTTGATGTTTTGGATCGGGTTATAAGTTTGTTCGTCAGAAGAGAGATTCTTATGACTGCAATTGTCCGAATGTAAATGTCATGTTTAACATACATGAAGAATAACACTCAATACAAATACATGTAAAACTGGTTCAAAAATATTACTTCATCCGTTACAAAAAGATTGTTCTTTTTATTTTTTACACAAACTATGAAGATTATTAATCATTATGTTGTATTATTATTTTCGTTTTATACTTTATCAAAATACTTTTTTTAACAATCTTTTATTTGTATAATTTTTTACTAAATGAACTTTAATTAAGGATAATTTAGAAAAGTACACTACTAAAATTTTTTACAAAATAAGTATTTTGAAATAAATATAAATAGAAATACAGATAATTTTTTTAGGACGTCGAGAATATAAAGTTAAAATCTAAAAATCGTAATAAGATTTGACGGATTATTTTGGTACCTCCTCTACAAATTTCTTCTGCTCATTACCCTTATGTCAATGTAAGGTTTTAGACAGAGTATTTCATTCTTTTAGTGAAAAAACCGGCAACTTAAATGCTTAACTTGAAATCAAAGTCTATTAATTATCTTTTGTAAATTCATAATTTCTAGACCGTGAAAGAGTAGTTTGCTTGCAATTAGAAAATGTTGATTCAACAGTTTGATAGTGTTTACTCTTTACTATTCTTAGGTATTTCAATATTTCATTTCTTTTTACGAGGAAGCAAGATTTTATCTCGTGCCCAAGTAAAACTTCAGATGCCATTCGACAAACATCAAATTAATCTCCCCAACTACAAGGTAAATTTTGATTAAATTTCTAAATAAAAATACTTTTTAACTGGATCCTTGAAGTATGAAACATTCTCAATTGCACCCTTTGTGTCCGAAGTCCATCTCTTATCATTTATGTGAAAAGGTCGATTTCAAGGAATTTGCCATTTTTTGTGTTAAGTATTGGTGATGACAGTTTTACATAATGGCATGACTGAGAATATTCAAACCTTTGGAGGCCCAGCTGAAAAAAATTATTTTTTAGAGACTCGATTGAAATTCATTATATAAACAAGATATAAATTGAGATTTGCCTTAAAAATAATCTGTTATGCAATTCCAAAAATAAAAAATATTTTATCGTGTATTTAGAATTTATAATATACTCAATAATCAATAAATCGTCAAATATTCATAAATGTAATATTTTAGTTGCTCAAGTAAAAATATAAAATTAGTGTATTTTGAGTTTTGAGGTGATTTATATGCTCAAATAAATTACTTTTTTTTAAAATGTTACCACGTCGTTCCTCTTATCCCTCCCACACTAACGTCAAAAGCCGACCATCACGCAAACACCGTCCAAGATTCTTTGGTCCGAACGAGATAGGGTCCCAATCAAGCACCAAAATCAACGATATAAGAAGCGCCACGTCAGAGACAGACCTCACTTTAACTACAATCAACAACACTGTAAAAACTAACTTCATCCTTGTCCTTCCTTCGACCTGTTATACTGCTGTTTTTAAGTTATCAGTAATCACACCCACTTCCCTTCCCTCAAAGCCAAAACCAGCTTTCTTCATCTTCCAAAAAATGGCTTCCGTACTTAACTCTGCTTTGTCCTTGAATTTATCGAATTTTAAAAGTAAACGAGTTCGAAATCACTCATTCGTCTCTCCTGTTTCTCTTTCTCTCACAAGTGAGTCCACTTAACTCGTTGGTCTCTTGGCAATTTTTTTTTTTAAAAAAAACGAACGACTATTGAGCTTCCGCGTTGCCTTTTCTTTTTTTGATTCAGAACTATGTTTTGGTGTTTTTCAGGGAGGAGAGTTACAGTTAGAGCAGCAGAGACGGATGCAAATGAAGGTTTTTATTTATTTTCAGCTTCTTAGTTAAGTGAGGGAATTGCATTTATTTTCATAAGAGGAAATTTGTTTGCCTGTAAATTGCAGTGAAACCTCAGCCACCAGATAAGGCGCCGGCTAGTGGTGGTGCTGGTGGTTCCAGCTTTAACCAGCTTCTTGGCATCAAAGGAGCTGCTCAAGAAACTGTCAGTACTGAGTGCTCTTTTTAATTTGTTATCTATTTACCAAGCTTCAAATTAACTTCTGATATTCATCTTTTTTATAAATAAAATATTGGTGCTTAATTTGCTACTGTAATCTCATGTATAATCTGATTCGATATGCAAGCAGATTATGTAATATATCATCAGATGCTAATAAAAGGATAAGTTTGGTTGACTGATATTTCGAATATTAATATTTCTGCTAATTTTAGTTACCATCTCCTGAATATGGATCTGAAAGAATCAAAATTGAGCCTTGGCATGTACAGGAGGTGTATAAGTTCGAATAAATTTACCCCTGGAGAATTCATAGCTGATAAACAGACATCCAACTATTTAGCTGTTGAAATAAGGACGATTGTAATTTAAGTTCTGCATGGAAGATTTTGTGGTCTAGGCCTAGCTTTTGAGATTTCTTGCTGCCTTCCAATGCTTAATTGTGTATGTAATTTTGAATGCTGTTGTGTGAGAGAAGAGTGAAGAGAAGGGTTATAAGGCTGTCAGGCTGTGCACATGGATGGAATGAGTTGATTGTGTAATTTTTTGTCCTGCAGAATAAATGGAAGATACGTCTTCAACTTACAAAACCTGTTACTTGGCCTCCGTTGGTTTGGGGAGTAGTTTGTGGAGCTGCTGCTTCAGGTACTCTCTTTCAATGGGGCACCGCATTCTAGTTTTATGGGTATCTCTAAAATTAAGTGCTAAGGATCTCACCGTTGCATCATGCCTCCATGGGGTATGTGGATGGCCAGCTGGAGATGATAAATGTTTAATGCTTATTTAAAGCTTTCATTTTATATATGAGGCAATGCCAAATTATGCATCCACTCGCGTCTGATATAATTTGCTTACTTGACAGGAAACTTTAATTGGACTTTGGAGGATGTTGCTAAATCAATTGTTTGCATGCTTATGTCTGGCCCATTTCTTACTGGCTACACACAGGTACCCTTTCATGCATTTGGAGTAGGTCTTCTTGTGCTTCTCTAAATTTAAATATCTGAACTCAAATTTGCTAGGTTTTCTCACGTTTCACTTTCACAGACGCTTAATGATTACTATGACCGAGAGATTGATGCAATTAATGAACCTTATCGTCCAATTCCATCAGGGGCTATTTCTGAGAATGAGGTCTGTAATGTAAAAACTATTCTTACTTTTCCTGAAAAAAAAAAAAAAGCAATGGACAATCACTCCTGGATTCTTGTCTTGCAACTTTTGTAGGTTATTACTCAAATCTGGGTGCTGCTACTGGGAGGCCTTGGCTTGGCTGGTTTATTGGATGTGTGGGTATGCGATATAAATGCCTGATACCTGCTTTTCTGTGCCTAGCATTATACTGGTTTTTGAATCCTTATTATTTAATAGGCAGGACATGACTTTCCAATAGTTTTTTACCTTGCTTTGGGTGGATCCTTACTGTCATACATATACTCCGCTCCTCCTTTAAAGGTAGAGTTTTATTTTGTTCTGTCATCAACTCAAAACATCAAAATTTATATTATGCAAGAGGATGTGTTCAAACACTGACTTGGTTCCAAATATCATTGTAGCTAAAACAAAATGGATGGCTTGGAAATTTCGCCCTTGGAGCAAGTTATATCAGTTTGCCATGGTGTGTAATCTTCCTTATATTGTTCCTCATAAAATTGAGTCAGGCAAATTTATATATTATCTAGTGATAGTTGAAAATCACCTTTTCAATTAGCTCATTAATTCGGTTTACGTCTGAAATCCAAGAAGAAAGAAGTGTAAAGTATTCTGTGGTTGCCCAAATTGTCCACATGATGCACATGAAGGCCAGGAAAAATTTGGGGGGCATATGAGTTATGACTTGAAGATTCTTTTTTACTAACACAAACTGAAACGATAGAAAAGATTTAGAACCAATACTTTACTCTTGAGATTGTGATTTTATTTATCATAAAGCACCTGTGAAGAGTGATGAATTGCATGTTATCATATTGCTTGTTAATGTGTTGAAGAGAACATGTGTGCTTGTGGTTTTGTTGCTTTCTATCTATCTCACCAATCTGCAGTTGAAAGTGAATGACACCCACGAACAATCTTGACTTCATTTTTCCTATGTTATTGAAACAAAAAGGCTGGTTTATGAACTACACAGTAAGAAAGCTTTGACTTTAATCTTTTGTTGATAGGTGGGCTGGTCAAGCTTTGTTTGGGACCCTTACACCTGACATCATTGTCCTAACACTCTTGTACAGCATAGCTGGGGTACAGTTGACTGAAATGCCTTGACATGTGAGCAATATTTCTTATCTAACTATTGCTAATTCACAGTTCTTGTTCAATATCTTCAGCTAGGTATTGCTATTGTAAATGACTTTAAAAGTATCGAAGGAGATCGGGCACTTGGACTTCAGGTTAATACAGCTTCTCACACATGCTTGTAATGTTAAGCTCTTGCTTTCATGAAATGAATCATCACTTATCATTGTCTGTCTATTTTGCAACCTTTTATGTGGTAATGCAATTTGAGCAGTCACTACCAGTAGCTTTTGGTGCTGAAACTGCTAAATGGATTTGTGTTGGTGCTATTGATGTTACTCAGTTGTCTGTAGCTGGTATGTCGTTTCTTACACTTTCAGATACCATGTTGTGCGTATGATGGTGATTTTTGTAAATTAAATTTGTTGATAATTAATGGAACTGTTTTTTCTGCAAACTTGAGAGATTGACCACCATTGATTAAACATGATAAAGGCTATAAAGTTTCCACTGGACTGCGTTTCTTTTTTCTACATGAAGTGAAAAATGATTAGTGAATAGTTGTTTTTGTTCTAAGAACAGAATCACGAATCTTAAAAACTGTTGGAATCTCTGTATTCTGACGTCATTGAGGGAATGGGATTTTGGTGAATTAAAAATTGATGATTTTTTACGGAATTTAACTTTATATGTTCAACAGATGTTGATGTGCTGTCTGGTTTTGATGGAAACAGAGTTGCTTTTTATGGGTTTTAAATTTATCTCTGTGAAGGTTTATCTGATTTCAGTCTTCATTGATAAATGCAGGTTATTTGCTAGGAGCTGGTAAACCTTTTTATGCTTTAGCCCTAGTCGGCTTGATAATTCCACAAGTTGTTTTCCAGGTGAAGATTGCTTCATTAAAATATAATGAGTTTATAGTTTACGGAAACAGTTTCGGGTGTTACACATCTCTTTCTAGTGGTTAGATTAAGGTGCGTTTTTTATGTCACTACAAATGGCATCTATTTGTCATACATTTAGTTTTATTCCTTCTGGTTGAATCCCTTGCTCCCTTAAGCTGCTGGTTACTTTATTAATAAATAATTTTTGCTATATCCATCTGATTTTTCTAAGTAGTCAATACTTTTCTATACCGCTTTTGAATAGCCACATTAGCCTTTAATTTGACGAGGGCTGTTATCTGCTCATGCCCACTCACCGCCCTAGCCTGTTTCTGAAGCAGCTGATTTAGTTCCGGGTATATTCTCCTCCTGATCCTTCAACCTTAGCTTTCTTCAGGGACTGGGGGGCACAGTTAAACCTTCAACAGAGGTTGTGAAACCCATAAGGAGCACCAAAGCTTGAAAAGTTTGTTTGTTTTGTTTTTTTTTTTTTTAATAGCATTTCTTTTAGGTGACAATATTTGATATATATATCTTCCTAAACATGTTCAACTTTATGTTTCAGTGATTCATAGTTTCTTTCCCTTCTCTAAATGATATTTGGTATTTCTCAAAAGAAATAACAAATGATAGTTTGTACTTCGTACCGAGAATGAACATTTGTTAATCCTTTGCAAAAAATTTATGCTCTGCAGTTTCAGTATTTCCTGAAGGACCCCGTGAAGTATGATGTTAAATATCAGGTATCATATATTTATCTTCCTTAAAGCTCTTGTTCTTTGAGATTTTCCTCTGGTGTGAAGTGAAAATTAACTCTAGAACCGCTTAGTGTAAATTTTATCGCCCAACATAACTAGGACAAGATGGACTTGTGTTATAACTTGCAAGTTGCAACTTGCTTACAATTGATCTCCGGCCTTAAATGTTATAGTGGTCGCATTAAATCACATTTTACAGGAAAACCTATATCTAACAAGAGTAGTACGCGTTGTCTTCTTCATCAAGTAGAAAACTAGAACATCACAGGCAATGTCTTTCTAAACAAATGTTGAGTACTTATGGCATCAAACAGATCCGTGAGTAGTCTAGCTTTTGTTGCTGGGGGACCATACGATTGGACACTCCATAGCATAGTAAATTTTCGCAATTATCATACTTCTGAGTTCTCACGCATTGGCATTTGTATCTCAGGCTAGCGCGCAACCTTTTCTCGTGCTTGGTTTGTTGGTGACTGCTCTGGCAACTAGCCACTAATTCTCTTCACGAGACAATCGCCGCGGTGAGACTGGTTGAAGATAAAGCTACAATGTGAACTAGCAAATAGGCTGATCACTTGCTCCAAAATGATCCCAAACCAGCATGTGAGAGATTTCCTTGTGATCCGGCAGTATGTAAAAATAATTGATGGCTTTTTCCTAGCCTTGTAAAATGTGTCTTTTGCGGAGGCGTGGCTCCTTTGCATCAAGAACAGGACCGTTCAGCATTGTTTTTCCATCCTTTTCACAATCTTTTCTAAACTTGGTTTCTTTTGAGATTAGAATTAGAACAGAAAGTTCTGTAAATTTTGATATTTGATTTTTGAGGTCGTGGATCCATTATGCAAAATTTTGGAATTTCTCTCTTCACTCCGAACATCCAGGAAATTTCATCATAGCTCTCGTGAACGCCTTTAATTAGTTAAATGGACTCTGGATCGATGTAACTTCTCAATTCCGTCAGGTAACCTTCAGCCACTTTCTGTTAACTTCTCATATTTGATAGCTGAGACTGAGAGAACCCTTTTGACATATCAAGGACTCAATCTCCATAATATCAGGGGAAACACGAAGATGTCCGACCTGTTATATACTTTCAGGTCAAGTGCTTCAAAATTTTGAATTAGATCGATCTAATTAAACTTGCATTCTATAAGATCCTAGGCTACGAGGAGTCTAAATGCTGGATAAAGTAATGCAAGTATTATGGGAAGGTGGATAGCAATTAGCAATAGTAAGGACGCCCATGCATAAGAACACAACTATATATAACAAGTTCAGAAGGAAAACAGCATTGTTACATTTAAGAACTTCTAGACCAACAAAAGCTAGTTCATACTGGAGACACAAACAACGGCAACTCTCCATCTCCAAGGCCCAACAAAAAATCTTGTCGGTACAACAGTAGTTTGGAAAACACTGTCATAACACAAGGCATATTGAACCATCAGACAGAGACATGCTACTCCTAGTACAAAACAACGTAGATAGAACCTAACAGCTACTATTGAACACGAAGTACTACTGCGCAAACTCTACTGAATCTAGTTATGCGTTTTGAACTTAGACTCGTCAATTTCAATCCCTTCTTCAGCAGCACGCTCTCCACCAGACTTTTCCATAGTTCTCAGGCCTCCTTTGCGGCCCATCTCCTGGTACCCTTCATGTCCCATTTGCTCCCTCCTAGTTTCACCTCCTTTGTGGCCCAGCTCTTTGTATCCTTCTGTCCTTAGCTGCTCCCTCCTAGTCTCCCCTCCGCGGTGACGCCCTGATTAATCACCATCACCCCACCAAGAACAAGAAACGATGTCAAAAAATGTACAGAAAACCAACGGAGATATTGTTGGAAATGAATTTATATATAGATATTATTTTACCTTCAGCGAGGTGTTCCTGAGCTTCAAGGCTCATGCCACCAGTTCCACCGGGAACAACAGTCTCTCCTTGCCTTGCCTTGGCATCGAATTCTTCTCTTTCTTGTCCAGAAGCCATTCTCCTCTCTTGATACTACTGCTTGTGTTATTACGACTCAGAGTAGCAAGTGAAAATAAGCAAAATTATACCTAGTAACTGAAAATATGTTGCAATGATGAGAGACAGAAGCTTTGATGTGCCTTTTCTTATATATAGTAGAATCTTGGTGGCAAGGGAGGAAGCAAAGAGACACGTCAAGGTATAGACGCGGCAAAACAAGAGCAAAGAAGCCATGGTGTGAAGACACGCAGGTGCTATGGTGAGCAAGGAGAATGACACGAGTCCTGGTTTGGAAGGTACGAGCAGTACTAATTTACTTGGCATGTTGGTAAATCACAAAGCTCGGTGCTAGTCATGACCTATCCTCTTGATTCTTTCAACACTTCTTATCTTCATGAAAAGCAAGCTAGCTGGTAGACCACATTAATGCATTAACTTTAAACCATTTAAATCTTGATATCTGTTTGATCAGGAGCTTGGATGATGCATTTGATGATTAGTTTTAAGGAGCAATTCTTAAAATTGTATATTAAAATATATTAGCTAAGAATTATTTGTTCATATTTTCTGATGAAATAAATCATTAGCTTCCGTGCCCTTAAGATGGGAATGCTGCTTTCAAAACATTGCCATTGCCATAACAATATGAATTTCAATTGCAAGGAAATAATAATCATCTCGAGGGCTATACACTTGGGCCTAACCATTTGATAGATTGAAATAAAAATGTTTTTTCTTGAATTATGAACATTAGACTGATATTTTATGAATTAAATTATCATTATTATTATTATAAGAAGTTTTTTCTCTCTTATAAAATGGTATTTAAGTGTTTTGAAATTTAATTTTATTTAATATGAATCTAATAATAATAATAAAAAAAGAGTTGTAGTAGAATTCTAAAGTTTTGTCATCGTTATTATCGTTAAGAAGCTTTTTTCTCTCATAAAATGGTATTTAAATGTTCTGAAATTTAATTTTATTCAATTCTATTCTAATAAAAAAACAAAAAAAGAATTTTACTAGAATTTCAAAGTTTAATACTAGAGATTTCAATAAAATTTAACATATATTTAAGAAAATCAACCATTTAAAATGCCTCTTAAATAATTTTATATAAGTCTGCACCGGTAGAGAAAAAGCAGAATTAATCATAAAAAAATATTTTATAGAAAAATAAATAAATAAATAAATAAAACAACACAATAAAAAAATAAAATAGATAATGGGCCAAGAGCATCTGCCAGGGCGCTTGGGCAGGCATGGGCCCGGCTTGCAAGGCCGTGTTAATACTTTAAGGATCTTCCTACTGTTGAGTTAGTTTTTACTAGATGGGTGCCTGAACTCCGCTCTGGAAAATTTTCATGTCTGTGTTTTGTTGTTGTAATTTTAATTATTGACTAAGAAGTATATATAGGTTGAACTTTAAAATAATTGAAAAGTTTTAATTGTATACTAAAAAAATAAATAGACTAATTCGTAATTACAAAAATTTTAATTATTAACTAAAATAGATAGACATATTTGTTTTTAGTATAAAAGCATATAAACAAGTGGCACTTTTTAGCTCAATTTCTTTTCTTACTTTTTTTTCTTCTTCCTTTTATTTCAAACCGGGCTAGCCCAGTCTAGCCACACATGGGTTGGGCACTGGATTGAGCTTAGCCCAAGCCATTTCAATTTTAACTAGACCCAAGCCTACAAACACCAATTAAACCTCCCTTTTCTTTTCTTTTTTTGGATCAAACCGTCTTTCTTTCTTTCTTTTTTGCTTCTTCCTTTCGCCCGATATCTCTCTCTCTCTCTCTCTCTCTCTCTCCTCTCCTTCTCTCTTCTTCTTCTTCCTCTCTCTGTCTAGTTCCTCAAAAGAAACGAACCCGATCTCTATTTCTCTTCTTCCTTCCCTCACTTTCTCGCTATCTTCCTCTCCTCTTCTCCTCTTTCCTTCGTCTCATCTCATCTTCTCCTTTCCTCTCTTTGCTCGATCTCCATAAAAGAACGAACCGAGTTCATCTCGGTTCAATCTCTCTCCTCTAATACTCCTTCAATTTTTTCTCCTTTTATTGATCATCCATCGGAATCAAAAACCTCTCATTCAATCATTTACCCAAAATTTCTCAAAATTGATCGAACCCTTGGTTTTAATTTTTTTTTCAATTAGCCTTAATTGCCTTGATTTCTCCTTAGATCAAGCCAATTCAAGCTTTTTAGAACCCAATTTGTAGAAAATCCCTAAATTTTATTACTATTTAAAAAAAAAAAAACCGAAACCTAGATTTCAATCTAGTTGAATTCGACTTAAATTTTAGGTTTAATTCCTAAATTGACAATCCAAATACCTTTAATTAACCTTTCTTTCAATCATTCAAACTTAATTTCAATCCAAATTCAAAAATCCTCAAATTTCGAAACCCAAAATTGTTTGAAACCCTAAATACAAAAAAAAAAATAATCACATTGAGTGATTGATATATCTAGAGGAATTCAAATTGAGTATGATGGTCGGAGGTATTGTTGCTCCAATTAAATACGTAAATTCTTTTCTTTCTTCTACGTTTTTTTCGGCTTTAGTTTCTTTTTTTCGATTGTTGTTTTATTTTTATTTTTTTCTTTAATTTTTTATAGGAAACGTCCTCCTCTTCCTTGTTTGTTGTTCTTTCTATATACTTGTCAAATTGTTGGTTCCCCACCGATGATGATGAGGGATTTTTTTACAAGTATGGTGTGGTGTGAATTAACGAGTAGAGTGGAAAGTTATAGAGTAAGGTGGAGGTCGATACTATGATGATTTGAACGAGTAAATTAACTTAGAGGGATTGTATACCGGAAGGAATACTAGCATATAAATAACAAAAATAGCAAACAAAGAAGGTAATGACAATTGAAGAAGAAAAGAAGATAGGAAAAGAGGGTTAAGAAGGCGAGAAGAGAGAGTAAAAGGTAAGGAGGCAATGTAATTAGAAAAGCAAAGGAGACCAACAAAGAAGAGAAAGGAAAAAAAATGGCTACAAATCAAAGCAACAAAAAAAGACTAAGAAGAATAGACGATCGAGAGAGAAGGAAGGTCACACACAATACATCCACGGTGCGAGTTGAGTCTAAATGAAAAGTAATAAACAATCAAAATCCTTATTCTTTTAGTTTTGTTTGTTAATAAGTTTTTTTTCCTTTAATCTCATTCATCAACATTTTATTATTATTGTTGTTGTTATTATGTTTTTTATTAATGTTTTAAACAAGAGTTCATCTCTCGGTTCACTCTTTCTCGTCTCATCCTCCTTCGATCTTTTACTCCTTCTATTCATTCTCCATCGGAATCGAAAACCCCCTATTCAATCATTTACCCAAAATTTCTCAAAATTGATCGAACCCTAGTTTTCTATTTTTTTTCAATTAGCCGTAATTGCCTTGATTTCTCCTAAGATCAAGCCAATTCAAGCTTTTTAGAACCTAATTTCTTGAAAATCCCTAAATTTTATTATTGTTAAAAAAAAAAACACAAGAAACCTAGATTTCAATCTAGTTCAATTCAACCTAAATTTTAGGTTTAGTTCCTAAATTGACAAACCAAATACTTTTAATTAACCTTTCTTTCAATTATTCAAACTTAATTTCAATCCAAATTCAAAAATTCTCAAATTTCGAAACCCAAAACTGCTCGAAACCCTAAATACAAAAAAAAAAAAAAAAAATTACATTGAGTGATTGTTTTATCTAGAGGAATTTGAATCGAGTATGATGGTGAGAGGTGCTTCATTGTTCCAAGTAAATAGGTAAATTCTTTTCTTCCCTATGTTTTTTTTCTAGTTTTAGTTTTTTTTTTTTCGATTGCTATTTTTTTTTTAAGAAACGACCTCTTCTTCCTTGTTTGTTGTTATTTCTATATACTTGTCAAATTGTTAGTTCTCCATCGATGATGGTGAGGGATTTTTTACAAGTATGGTGTGGGGTGAATTAATAACGAGTGGAAAGGTATATAGTAGGATGGAGGTCGACGAGTATGATGATTTGAACGGGTAGATTAACTTGAGGAGATTGCAAACCTGGAAGGAATACTAACACATGAATAACAAAAAACAGCAAACAAAGTAGGCAATGACGACTGGAGAAGAAGAAAAGATAGGAAGAGAGGGTTAAGGAGGCAAAAAGAGAGAGTAAAAGGTAAGGAGGCAATGCAATCGGAAAATCAAAGGAGAGCAACAAAAAAGAGAAAGAAAAAAAGAGTGGTTGCAAATCAAAGCAACAAAAAAAGACCAAGAAGAATAGACGATCGAGAGAGAAGAAAGGCCACACACGAGTACATCGACATTGCGAGTTGAGTTTAAATAAAAAGTAATGAACAATCAAAATCCTTATTCTTTTAGTTTTGTTTGTTAATAAGTTTTTTTTTCCTTAATCTCATTCATCAACATTTTATTATTATTATTATTATGATTTTTTTATTAATGTTTTAAACTAATGGTGTTAAATCTCACTATTAGATTTACAAGATCGTAACAAATGTTAATATTTTTCTTTTTACCAAAATAAAAATTAAGTAAATATAAATTTGAAAAAAAAACACTACTAAAAAAGCTATATAACTAATCAAAACCTATAGCTCTCTCTTTAAAAGGTAGCTCTAATCCTACTTACCTTACTATCAAATGAAAAAAAAAAAAATTACTAAATTTTCTTTATTTAAAGTATAGAACTCTAGAATTCATGGATATGCAAACAAATACAAAATATTAACAAATCTCAATGTAAAACAATAAAATTCAAAACACAACCCACCTAATCTCCATAATTACTTAAAATCCAAAATGAAAAAAAATGTAGAAACATACAACAATTAAATTTCAATTTTTCTATTGTTATTTCAAGAATTTAATGTTATTTAAAATACTCAATATTAGGTTAAAAAATATGAAAAAAATTTAAATACTTAAAGAGTAATTTACAATAATTACTCTATAATTTTTTTAATAAAAAAATGATATATAAAAAAAAAAGAAAAAAACATCACATTAGAATCCACAACAAGTAATTTGAATATTTCTACCCAAACTCAATTTTTTTTTCAATTATTTCGCTTGTCTTTATATCTATTTCTTTCTATGAATTAATTATTAATTGTTGCTATTAGAATAAAATAAAATTTAATAGAAGAATACAATTAAAATAAGGCTAACTGGATTGATAGTATTTTGTATTATGCATTGACCGTATACTGATATTCCAAACTAATTTTTTTTTAATTCGAATGCTACAATTATATTTTAGTTTGTAATCGAATCTGTCGATCTTGTTAAAGAAATTCGGAGCACACATGACAGTGAAATGACCAAAAAATTCATACCTAAATTAAATTATCAAATTTATTTATTTTTCCATCCCCAATTCTCTCATCTCTTCAATCATCAAAATGCTTCTTTACGCATTGAATCCTCGTCAATCAATTTTTTCTGATTAACAAAAGCCTTGCATTTTTGCAGATCATATCTAATTTTGGAGTTCTTTGATTTGTGGTTACACGAAGAATGGGTTGCGTGAGGAAGCTTTGGATGCGTTTGGGAAGATGCAAAACGCAGGTGATGAGCGTGATGAAGTTGCAGTTGTTGGTATTTTGTTATAAATGCATTAGTGGATATTCATGCAAAATGTGGAAATTTAACCGATGGACGATTGATTTTTGAACGGATGACCAATTAAAAATAATGCCTGCTGGAATTCTATGATATCAGGTTTTGCCATTAATGGGCAAAGCAAAAAGGCTCTAGAGTTCTTCAGGGGAATGGAAGAGTCAAATGAGAAGCTTGATGAGATAACATTTCTGCATGTTCTCTCTATCGGCCTGTGTGTATGGGGATTTGTAGACGATGCTTTGGAGATTTTTTCTAAGATGGAGAAATATGGGTTTTCAGCAAGTATAAGCACCATGGGTGTCTGGTTGACCTTTTGGGGAGAGGAAGAAGGGAAGGAACTTGGTTTGATTTAGGAATTTTTCAAAATTCTAGTTTTTTATTTTGATCTGGTGGTGGAGTATTTTGTAATTTTACAGAATCATATTAGTCGAAAACAAAGACAACACTGATCAAAGATTATGTGTTTTTATTTATTTATTTATTTAACTACAAAAGTATCATGCGTGAAAAAATTGTCAAGAATTTAGTTAACGAGATCGATAAATTTGATTAAAAAAAATTATAGCAATCAACTTGAAATAATTTTAGTTCAAAGTAGATCAATACATAATACAGGGTTTGTCGAACCAAGTAGTCTTAAAATAAATAAACCAAACCCTTTGATGAATTTAATTGACCAAAAACAGTTCTTAGTAATCGTCAGCATTCTTCAGTTAAAAGCGACGACAAAAACCCTCTTGTCAGCCTCTTTCGTACACCAAATTTGAATCTCCACTCCTTACTCACGCATGTGCTGCTGCAAGCCCAAGAATCCCGAAACCCCACGAAACAGGAAGAAGTAAGCGAAGAAGCACACAGTACGCCCCTTTTCCTCTTCTTCTTCTTTTTTCTTCGAAGTCATGAACCAAGAATCATCAAATGACAAAAACCTCATCAATAAACCTACAATACCCCCATACATGAAAGCTATATCCGGCTCTTTGGGAGGGATTGTGGAGGCGAGTTGTTTGCAACCAATTGATGTTATCAAGACAAGATTACAGCTCGATAGAAGTGGGAATTACAAGGGGATAATCAATTGTGGATCCACGATTGTGAGAACGGAAGGGGTACGGGCTTTATGGAAAGGATTGACTCCGTTTGCTACTCATTTGACCTTGAAATATACGCTTCGTATGGGTTCTAATGCGGTATTGCAGTCTGCGTTTAAGGATTCAGAGACTGGGAAGTTGAGTAATCGTGGGAGGTTGATGTCTGGGTTTGGTGCTGGAGTTCTCGAGGCTCTTGTTATTGTTACTCCTTTTGAGGTTAGTGAATGTCTCTTTGCCGTTTGTTTTTTTTGAGAAATGTGAATGGAGTGTTTCTAGTATTTGAATGTGAATGTCATTGCTGTAGTTTTTATTCTTAGATTAGATTCTTCTTCTTGTTAGTTTTTCAGGAAATGGGGCATGATTGTGAAATGAGGGATTATTAATAATCAAGTATTTGTTGAGTTATTAGTGGAATTAAGCCATGCTTAACTTTTCAATTTTTTCTTTTTGGAATTATTTATGTTACTGGGTGAATTCAAGGGGATTTTGAGTCCGTATGTTCGAGTGGGCAACACCCCGGAAGTGTTCTAGCTTTTTCCATTCTTAAGTTCCGTAATTAGGAAATTTATGACAGTGGAAGTGTTAAGAGGAATCAGACTGGATATTTCATGATGTGGAGATAATAAGGAAGGAGAAAAAATTGAAAAAGCTTTTGCTTTTTAGTGGTTTAATTAAGTGGAGTTTTTGGCATGGGATGTTGCCTTAGTCTATGATGAAAGTGGATGAATCAAGATTCAGGATCATGATATTTCTTGGGGGATGCATCTTTTTTATTCCAAAAAAATGAATTGCAGGTCATATTTTCTTGATTGTAGCTGTCATAACTGCTGAGTTATGATGTCAAAGTTTTGGAAATCCATTTAGATGAGGCTCTATTGGGAAATCCGCCTATTTTCTAGCTCGTTTAACTGGTTCCTGAAGAGTTAAGACATCTTATATATGTGAAGTGAAGCAAACTATGATTCAAGTGTATTATTAAGAATCTACTCAGCTTCACTGGTACTTAGGTGCCCCATCTCACCTCCCCCAAGCCTCCTTTCTTTGTTCTTTATTAAAATTTTACTTCTATCAGTATCTATTTTTCTTGAGTTGGATAATAATGTTAAAATCTAAAATTGACTGAGCAGTGAGCAGTCCATTGCTCCATGAAATTATATTTGTCCTATATAATAAGGTCACTAAGCTTTTCCCTAAGTTAACTTTTCATCTGATCAACTTGGAACTTGCTAACCAGGAAGTTACAAATAATCTTACTGCCCCAGGTAACTGCTGTTCTTTGATACAAAAGAATTAGATAGCCTTTTCCTGAGTTAATTTCTTAGAACAGTACTAACAATTGCATGTCTCATCTGTGAAGCAACCCAACAGAGGAATGTTATATACTCAAACAGTGTGCTGAATAGAATAGGAAATTGGGATTAACAGGAAAGCAATATGATTTTCATGATTTAAGTGTATCTGTAGCAAGGTTGTCTGTTGTGTCACATTTGTATTTTAGCTAGAGTGATTAGATTTTGATTCATAAGGATTGCTATGGTGCAGCTACATCAGATGTATCAGCAAGCTATACAAACCGTCCAAAAGAAAAAGGTGAATACCTTGAATTTAATCTGATTTCTGATTGGTGCAGGTTGTAAAAATTAGACTGCAGCAGCAGAAAGGGTTAAGTCCTGAGCTTCTGAAGTACAAGGGTCCTGTACATTGTGCTCGTATGATCATCCGTGAAGAAGGACTGCTTGGGCTCTGGGCAGGGGCTGCTCCAACTGTTATGCGCAATGGGACAAACCAGGCGGCCATGTTTACAGCCAAAAATGGTTTTGACATACTCTTGTGGAAGAAACATGAAGGTGATGGGAAAGTCCTCCAACCATGGCAGTCTATGATATCTGGATTTCTTGCTGGAACTGTAGGTCCATTTTGCACTGGCCCATTTGATGTTGTCAAAACAAGGTTAATGGCTCAAAAACGAGAAGGGGGTGAATTGAAGTACAAAGGCATGGTCCATGCTATCAGAACAATATATGCTGAGGAAGGGCTTTTTGCCTTGTGGAAGGGACTGCTGCCTCGGCTGATGAGAATACCACCTGGTCAGGCCATTATGTGGGCTGTAGCTGACCAAATTACCGGCCTTTATGAGAAGCGATATCTACACACTGCAGTGTCGTAGGTACTGTTCACAATTTTTTTGCTTGTTCTGGTTTTGAAATGGATTACAAGCATAAAGTCACAAATTTCCGAACTTTTCCTCTTGAGTTGGTTTGGCTTTTCTGAATGAACATTGCTTAAAAGACGTTATCAATAATTTGAAGTGCTTGGGGATAATGAAGAGTTACTACAAGAACGCTTTAACAATTTCTGGCATGTTTAAACTTACAAGCTGGTGTTTTAGCCTGACCCTACTAGCATCTATTAATTTCCGGGGATCATCTGTCCTTCCAACTATAAGGGGAACTGGAAGTTCTCAGCTTTGGGGTTCTGTTAGTTGGTGGAGGCAAGAGCATTCTTTTCTTGAGCTGCATTAGAAGCCGGATCTTTTTGTATCCTTTTTACTTTGTCATGCAGGCAAAAACTTTTCTTTAATGTAGCCAAGATTGCGTTGTGAATTTGAGCTCGTCCATTATTTTAGCTCAAAAATGAGTTTGTTAACTTTCTATTTGATAAAAAAAGAAATTTTATAAAGCTGTTGGGCTAATATCACCATTCGCTTCAAAAGGTCAATTCCATGAGTCATCACCTCTTTGCAAAGGCTTTCTCCCCAGCTTGGAGTTGGAGTTGTGCTCTGTAATGTAAATGCGTGAGATGTGTTCCGCTCTAGATATAGATTGATCAGTTGTTTAGGCATTTGGCAAAAATAATTGTGGTAATTTCATGCAATCCGAACTGAAAGAGTGGTGAGTTGAATCCCACGTTTATCGGTTCATCAATTCGGCAGGGGTGTTCCCACTTGGGAAATGGAATTCGAGCACATTACAAGGAATCAAATTCTAGATCTATCCCAAGCAAGTTCATAAAAAAAAGGAAAAATCTATCATCACAAGGTACCGTATAATGTAATCAAGAGAAGTGTGGATGCAGCTCGGTTTCGTCATTGTTATCTTTTCATTAGAAGAGTTAGATGCAATTGTTATCTTTTCATTCTAAGGGTTGGATGCAATCTTTAGAACTTAATTTATAGAGGCAGTGACTACATTGCAATTAAACATATTATCAAATTAAAAATTGCATAAAAACAGATCGAATAAGATATTAGGTAATGAAAGAACTCAGTGAAAACAGAGAAATCAAGAAAATTGATTGAAGTTTTGAGATAGAATATATATAAACTCTTAGAACACTAAGATTTGCACTACGAAAAGCGGCAAAAAAAAATTGTAGAAAAAGTTGTAAATTTACAAAAGTAAATTGCTAGAAAGATAAAACATGCTATAAAGAATGATAAATTGCAAAGTGCAAAGGTAAATAATTAAAAAGATAAATTGCTGAAATTTAATTGCATTCGAACTAACTAAAAAATTACAAAGAGATTATTTATACTATTCTAAGACCCGAGACTCGTTTGCAATACAAGTAAGAATAAATAACAAAAAAGAAAAAAGAAAAAAGAAAAATATCATGTCCAAAAAGAGACAAGAAAACAAGTATGATAAATAGAAAAGTAGTTTGAATACCTTATTCTACTAAACACTAAAAGAAGTGAGGAGTTTATTGTTCATTTGAACAGTGAATGAACAGTGACTTCTCATTTCTTTTGGTGTGACCAGCTTTTTTTTTCTTCTCTATATACTAAATTCTACAAAACCACTAAACACTAAAAGAAGTGAGGAGTTTACTATTCATTTGAACAGGGAATGAACATTGAATTCTTACTTTTTTTGGTGTGACAAATTTTTTTTCTTCTCTCGTACATTGAAATTACTCGTTTATTTGAACAATATTTTTTTTCATTTTCAATTTATTTCACTACACGTCTTTTTTTTTCTTTGGTTTTTTCCTTTGCTTTTTTTCATCAATTTATGCTCTTTTTTATTTAATTGGGTATTAAAACTTTGAAAAATTATTTTTTTCTTTGCTTTTTTCCAATCAATTTATGTTTTTTTTTTATTTAATTAGGTGTTAAAATTTTAAAAAATCAATCGTAACTCTTTTCCACACAAACTCACGATTATATGATATATCTTTTTATATTTTAAAATTAACATATACTTCATCTTATAAAATTACTCTTATTATTTAAATTTGATTCTGAATTTATCATTTTTTTTTTATGAAATTTATTTGAAATAAAATAATTAAAGTAATTTTTTAAAGGAACCAACCAATTATTTAAATATCGTTTTTTATACTAGTTTTATTGATTATTTTGTAAATAAATATATATAGATCAAATGCATATAAATGAAGGAAAAAAATTTTCTCACCAACATTAAATAACAATAAATTTTTATTTTTTCATTGCTTAGTTTTTATGCAAGTCTATATATTAATTGTAACTTTATTTTTTGGATACATTCTTATAAAAAATATATATATAATTTTAAAGTATTTGGTTTTGAATTCTTAATTCATATTTCGGGTTTAAATTATTACAAGTTTTTATTTAAGAATCACTCGAATAAAGAAGAATAAATCATTTTTTTAAGTAGATATTTTATGAAAAACACACAAAAATAGTAATAATTAAATAAAAATTAATAAAAAAATTATAACATTTTGAAATGCTTTTGTTCGATTTACCCGTAGCATTGTGCGAATAATTTCAAAAATTAATCTTCTTATCGACATTAAATAAGAATTTTTTTTTCATTTGTTAATTTTTGTAAAAGTCCGTCGATTAATTATAACTTTATTTTTTAAAATGCAATAGTGTGAAAATTGTATTTTTAAAGTTTGTTTTTTCAATCCTCGAATAATATTTTAGTTAGAATTATTATAATTTTTAATTTTAAGATCAATCCATAAATAAGAATGATTTATTTTTTTAATCAAAAAATTTATAAAAAACATTAGAAAAAAATAATTAAATATAATATTATAATTTAAAAATTTTAAAATAATTTTATTCTACTAGGCCCGCTACATAGCACGGGCAATCGGCTAGTAAAGACTAGATAAGGTGTGTCTCTATTTATATTACTCTCGGACCTCGGACTCATTTGCAATACAAGTAAATAAAAAAAAAGGTAATAAAAAAATATTAATTAGGAAAAATATTTTGTCCAAAAAAGACAGGAAAACAAGTATGATTTAAAAAAAGGAGTCTCGAATCCCTTATAATGACAAGGCTATAAAATTTTTGAGCCGGAGAATTTGTAAAATCTCCTAAAAAGTTTCCATCAAGAGTGCAAATAATTGTGTCCTCTTGAATATCCGTTGAAAATTGAGCCTTGTCGTTGCAGAAATTCGAATATAAAAATAAGAGAATATAATACTTAATTGTGTATAGAAATTATCTCTACACTTTCATTAAGGTGATTATTGCTCTTACTATAATGTTGCAGGGATTTTGACACCTCTAGGATTCAACTTTGCACTCAAGGAATTGCAAACAACGCTCTTGAAATTTCTTCAACAAAATTTCTCTTGAGGTTGTAAAATTTTATGAAGAGAAGAGTTTTGAGAGGAGGTAGAGGATTGCGAAAGAAAGAATTAATTATCTTTTGAGTAGTCATCTAATTATAGATTATTAAAAGCCTTTCATAACCAATATGGTCGTTGTAAAACTAGTTTGATTCAATGATTAACTCGTTATTTTTTAACATTCTATTTGAAATTAATCAATTACCACAAAAAAACATAATTAATTATGAATTTAATTTAATCAAAAAAATTTAAAATTAATTAAATTAATTAATCACATGTCGCGTGCAAAGTGCTAAGTAATAGTCTTTTTATTATATATATATATGAAACCGGGTTCTTTTTTTCTATTCCTTGACTTCTCCTAGGTTCTCTAGGAACTTCTGTGAGTAACTATTTCCTGATTCACACTTCAAAATATGAATGTCTTGCTACTTAATGGTGCTCGTAATTTTGAAATTTCAGGTCTACTTTTGGAGTCTTCCTAGCTGTGCTGGAAATCAGGTGAAGTTTTTGATCTTTTACTTGTTGGACTGAATTTCACCAACTTGGCTCTATTATATTTCTTAACATGACAACATTTGTTTTTATAGCTGAGGAATGTGAACCGCATACTTGATTCTGATCTGCAAAGCAGTAAGAAGCGGTATGCTGAACTTGTTGATCCGTGTGATGCATTAAAGAAAGGACGTGAGGAATCTGTGAGTATTTTGAGTTACATTCCTTATTGTAATTTGACGATACTCCTCTTGGGCTGAATGATTTGAGTCTGTTATCTGACTCTCAACCTTTTAACAGGGTGAACGAGAGGAGGCTTTGGCCGACCTGAAAACCATTGAAATGAAGTATAACGAACTGAAGGTTTATTCTGACTCATTAACTCTACATTTAGTAATATGAACAGATCATCAACTCTCCAATGCTTCTAATTTATCAGGAGGAGAAGGGGAAGTACGCAGACAATGATCCTGCTGCCTTTGAAGCAATGAGTAAAGAACTCTCCATCTTTGTTTGATCTTCAAACTCTCCTATTCTGTCCCAAAACATCTTCTTATAACTCTGTAAAGGGGCATGATTACTTGGTCAGTTTAATCATCCTTTAGACATATTGATAGTTTTAATTCCAATATTGCAGAGAAAGCTACTGAAGTCGCTCATGTGGCAGCAAACAGATGGACAGGTTTTACTGTTTACACATTATTTTCTTTCTTTTTCTTATTATTTATCTTTGATCAGTTTCCATGAAATGTTTTACTCAATTGGAGTTTTAATAAACCTCATCTATTATTGTAAAAAAAAAAAGAAAAATTTACAGATAACATTTTCACATTGCAACAATGGTGTTCAAACAATTTCCCTCAGGCCAAACAGCAGCTCGAAAATATGTATCAGGAGGTATATCTTAATTTCTTACTGGTGTTCCAACAATTGTGCCCGTCATAAAATGTGAACCACGACCTGATACTGCCTCCAATACCACAAACAAGAAGAAACTGTACTTTTTTGCTCCTCCTTTATCTAGGTCCAATCAGTCCTTGGTGTAACACTATCATATGACCGTCATGCACTCATAGTTTCCAATGGAATTTGTTTGTCAAATTTTCTGGTCCCAGTTGTACATAAAGAGAGCTCTTTGATTGTGTCAATAGAGCCTGTTTATCAGGTTTGTGGACCTATTCGTAGCAATATGTCTAGATATCAAGGTGTTAATTTCCTGTAAAACGTGAACAATATATTTAGATTTGGTCATCCCCCTCCCTTATCAGTCTGGATATATTCGTTTTTAGTTGGTGGTTCTTTTAGTGGTAGCAAGCATGTGCCCACGGGCTCTACTTTTATAGGTTTTGTTGGTCACTGAGATCTTTCCTTACGAATCTATCTGCAGGCAGGAATAACAGATGATTTTGACTATTTGGATATTTTACCAGTTATTCCACTCGACTCTGTTACTGATCAGATGCCGGAAGGCAATCCTTGAGTTGAATTGTTTGGTATGCCTTCCTCTTAGGTTTTCAGTTGCAACTATTGTTTTGGGCAATGTGTATAGGCCATTTCGTTCTTTATTTACTGAAGGGTACGAAGGATAATGCTATTAGCTATTATATCATTGATTCTTATTCCTGGCGCTGAAATACAATTAAAAACTCTCAATGGCCTTGATTAAATTGATCAAGCTACATCAGTTGCCATCCCTCGTGTGGATAATCAGTGTCTGAGGTGGGCTTGCTCGTGCTCAAGCTACTTGTTATTTTCCTTGAAGTGGTTTGGTTTTCGTTATTTTCTTTTGTCAAAAACCTAAAAAAAATAATAATAAAAATAATAAACTTGCAGCATTGCCAGTTGCTTGATCTTGAGTTCAGAATTGGAAGATAATTTTATTTTTCTTCATTTCTTATAATTAGCCTTTTTCACCTCCGTTTATATTATAGAGATTTTACAAATAACGTTAATTTCCAGTCCCATTCCCTGGAAATTGTTGTTGCTGCTGCTGATGATGAAAGCTTCACTAAGTTGATTAAATTAATCGCATACTTTCTTAATAATGTATTCAAATCGATTTCAACCACCACGGCTCTTTTTGCTCTTGTCAAGCTTCGCTAAGTAGCTTTGTTGCTGCTGCTGATGATGAAAGCTTCACTAAGTTGCTGTTGGAGGCACATGATGTTGGATTGATATTCTAAATCTGCAGAAGTTCAAATAAACGAACAACAAACAAGCACCAAGGCTGAATATCTCAAGCATAATTTCAGTGACAAATAACCTCACAAACAATCAACAAACATATGATACGTTGACAAATCTTGATTTTCTAAAAAACTTTGAAATCCCGACCTTTTTTTTTAGATTTTTTTTCTTTTTTGAATTCTTTAATATGACATAATAAGGCCTAAGTGATATGAATAATAATTTCAACTAAGTCAAACAACCCTACCTATAGAAGCTAATGAGGCTGAAACTATCATGCCTTGTGTAATCTCAAATTTCAATCTTAACTAAACAAATAATTAAAATAAAATAATAAAAGTCTAATAATCTCTATGCCACTACCCTAATGAAAATTCACAGAATATACGAGATACGTCCATCAAGTAACCAATGGATATAGATAACTCCATCATAAAAAAGCTTGAATGCGAGGATCGAGAACATACTTTAGTTGATCTTTCTAAGAATATAATTGTCACATCCTAATCCAAGGAAACACAAAAATAGAGAAAAATCTTCTCAATTTTTATTCAATATATTCAGCAAAAACTTATAGAAATAATAGCAAAAATGTGTTTAAATACTAGCTCTTAAAAGTTCAAATTAGAAAAAAGACTCCAAATAAACTTTCTAAGCTAAATTGGATTTAATAACTTAAAAAGCCTCATCCAAACTTAATAAGGACTAATTAACTTAGTCCTAATTAAATATGAACTTTCTAAATAATTATAATTTTTTATTTAATTTATGAATCTACAATAAAGATGTACCCCTAATTAAATATGGGTCCAAACCACTTAAGAACTAAAATAAATCTAAATAAAAATATGAATTCTAATACAAGAATAAATTTAAACAACTTAAATAAGAATAAATAAACATAACTAAGCCTAAATATTTCGATCCCAATTGAATAGAAATATTTGACCCAATGCATGCTCGTCCAAACTTGAACCTTCGACCAAAGTGGAACATGGAATTTCGGCCTTTCCTTGACGACACTCATGTGTCATACTTCCTTGGTTGGAGAAAACTCATCCTCAAGTTTACATCACTCTTTCTTCGATTATATGGATATCCAATCAAAACTCTTGAAATTTGCTCACCGGTATCGACTTTTGCTACCTAAACTCCTACAACTCTTCCATTGCTACCGTGATACATTATGTTGTCCTATAACAAGCCTTACAGGTGCTAACCCAACGAAGGTGCCAAGTAGCCAACCATGGTGTAACATTTTTGTCCACCTCAACAGAATCTTTCTCTAACCACTAGTATTGACTTCCTCACTCGTTGCACTTAATGTAACCTCCAATAGCTTCGGAATCACCATCCATAAAACTCTAGGAGTCTAACGTGAGTTTAGGCATGATATTAGTGCTTACGAGTAACACCACCAAAAGCATTGATTGAAATAGAATTATTGCCAACGTTGGCACTATAAAAAAATTGCAATATAGTGATGGATTAAAATCGATAACTAAATAGCAACAGATTAGCGATTGATTGTTAAATGTGGTATTTAGTAACGAATACCGACCAATTTGCAATGGACGACCAATGACAAACATTGTTCGTTAATAAATATGGCGATAAAATATTTATAGTTGTTTCAACGATGGATTTATGAGGAAATTCAGCGATGGATACTCCAATCCATCCTTATTTTTTTTGTTATGGTTAGCGAGGGAAAATTCCCTTGCTAATTCTTAAAGTTGTTGATAATTAGCAATGGATATGGTCTTGGTTAGTCACTATTATGATAAAAAATAGTGACGGATTGGGTCGATCATTATTTTCAGTATAAAAAAAGGATGATTGTTTGAAATTCAAAATTATAGAGATAGGTTAGTGACTGAGTCTCCTCCATCACTAAAAATAAATCCCTAAATTGTAGAATCCCTTTTCTTCCCTTATTTTCTTTATCCTTCTCCCTCTCCTCTCACTCGTTGCCATTTCCCACCCTTGTCACTACCTATAATACCCCCCCAAAACACCTCATAAATACCACTCCTCCACTTCTCATCAATATCCAGCCGCTCCAACCATCTTTTTTCTCAAACATAGCCTCTCGTTTCTCCTCTTTCTTAGGTGTTCTCCACCTTGTGTCTCTATTTTTTTCTACTACAAGAAAAACCCGGTTAGGTATATTTCTTCATCCTAATTCATAATTTATATTTAATTTGTGTGGATTTTATGTATTACTCTTGATTTTACTATTTTTGAGGTGTTTGAAATTTTACTTATTTTTATGTGTAATTAATTATTAGTAAATATGTTTAAAAAATCAATTTATGTTATTTGAAATTTAATTGAGTATATTTTTAGTTTATTAGAATTTTTTTAAATTAATTAGGTTTGTGTGTTGATAAATTAGGATAAAATCTTGAGTATGTAATTTATTGTACAATGATTAAAAATATAGATAGAGTAATTTGATAATTAAGTTATTAGATTTGAAATAACACATTAAATTTAAAATTAAAGTGTTAATTTAAAATTAAAATGTCAATTTAAAATGTATATAATATCTTATTATTTGAACTTAAGATTTAAAAATTGATAGATTAATTTTTGGTCAAATTTGTTTGATATAGATAAAAATTATTTGTTGTATGAATTGTAATATTAATTATTTATATACAAAATTGTTGCAGTCTAGTCAATAGCATTACCGATAGTCACTTCAACCAATCCAATAATTTTTCAGCCACTTCGATAATTTTTTAGCCACTCTTACTTATAAGGTAAGTTATTGAAAGCTCAATTTATCATTTATGTTGTAGACTAATTTTTAGTTAGATATGACAATTGATATTGTAATTATTTATAATTTATTGCAATTGTTAAAGTGTTTCGATATACTTCGTAACGTATCGAACACAAGGGATTGGAGATCCTCGAGAATTAAGGACAAATAAGATTGGTTCAATGCTTTGAGATGAAGTTAGGAGAACGAGTTTGGGATTTAATTTAATTGATTATTCGAGACAAGTATTGGTCTCGGTGTGCACAAATTGATTTATTTGTTTACTTGAATGTGACTTTGGTTGATGTTTATATGCCGTTGATTAATTGAAAATGTTTACATTTATTGTATTTTTTATATGTAGTTTTTTTGTGTAGGTGGAGTTTCTTGGAATTGAAAAATATATACTTTATAGGGGCAAAATTTCGTTAGATTTTTAGCAAAATTAGTAATGAAGTAATTGTGTGTTGGTTCAAATATATAGAAGGAAAATATAAGATTCGATCATACATGGATGGACTTTAGGTTAACCAATAAGATTTTAAATGAGCGCTTTGTGAATGGGGTTGAGAAATTGTCTATATTTGTTGTTAGTCATCCTAGATGTATGGACGGAAGAAAGATAAAATATCTTTGTAATTGCCGTAAGTGTCAAGATCGTATATTTAAAGAGGTTCAAATGGTTAAATATCATTTAGTGAAAAATAATTTTGTATCCAACTATTATGATTGGATTCATCATGAAAAAATTGAGTCCAAGAGAAATTTAGTTTCGGATAATTAAGATGAAGGCAAACAGATTTTTTTTCAACCTCATAATCCATATCATCTAATGATGATGGATATAATAAGTCCATCACTTAGTCCGTCTAACACCAATAAGATGCCAAATTATGACGTACAAAATTTTTATGACATGTTGAATGCATCGAATAAAATTTTTTAGCCTCGGATATAAAAAAATCACTCACCGTTGTCTATTGTTGCTCGAATGTTAAATATTAAGGTAGAACACCGGCTTATCGAAAGGAGTTACAACGAGTAATGTTAGCTAATAAATGAGTTGCTGATTATTGACAACTCGTATGATAGAGGACTTCTACAAAACCTGAAATTTTGTAAATGGTATGAGTTTACTAGTTGAAAAGATCCATTGTTGTAACCATGGTTGTATGATTTTTTAGGATGAAGATAGTGAATTAACTCGCTTGAAAGTTTTATTCCCATCCTCGATATTGAAGTCTAAGATGAGGATTAGTGAGAATAAAATATATTTCACATAAAAAATATATATATTATTTCATGCTCACTCTATACTTGTAAAGACTACATGCATCGAACACCACAACCAATGACATGATGTGGCATGTCGAGCATGAGGTCGAGGATACAAACGTAATGCCACATTGCTCTAACTCTCTTGCATGATGGAATTTTGATCAAACACATCTTTTTTTTCATCTTAGAAGAAAGGAATGTTAGATTGAGAGTTTACACTAATGGATTCCAACCTTTCGATTAATCTGGTGCATAATATTTTTTGTGGTCGATAATTCTCATGTCTTATAATTTATCACCATGGATGTGTATAAAGGAGTAATATATATTCTTAATTGTTATTGTGCATGTACTAACAAATCCAAAAAATATGTTAGATGTGTTTTTATAGCCTCTAAGTTCAAAGTTACTTCAATTATGGGAGTTTGTGTGCTTACCTATGATGTATTTGAAAAGCAAAATTTTCTATTATAAGCTACGGTTATACAAACTATTAGTGACGTTTTCGCATATCTAATGTTGTTCGATTGGAGCATTGTAGAAAAATTAATGTCTCTACTCGCATGGAGAGTTCAAATGCGTTTGGCATTTCTAATAAAAGAAATGCATCATGGTTTAACAATCATCATAAGTACTTCCATGTAAATCATCCATTTAAGAGAAACAAAAATTCATTCAAAAAAATAGAGTCGTTTCGAGCAGTTCTCCACCAATCTAGTTAGAATAGAGGTTTTAGAGTAGATAGATAATTAAAGGTTAATGAAAGTCATAGAAAAATGAGTCGATGCAAATAACGATAGAATATATAGAATGTCTAGTTAGAAGAAACATAGTATATTCTAGGATTTACCTTATTAAGTGGACTAATCTCATTTGACACAATTTAGATGTGATGCATGTTAAATTTTTTTTTTTTTTTTTGATAATGTGTTTAATCAATGTACTAGGTAAAACTAAAGACAACGAAAACTCTAGAAAATACTTAAAAAAATTTTATTAGAGGCCGAATTAGCAAGAGGTGAAACCTTAAGAAAACCCTAAAGCAAGTTCTACATTGGACAAATAATAGAAAATAGTCTAGTTTGAATAGATTAGACAACTTAGGTTTCTTGATGGCTATGTGTCTAACATGACTAGATTTGTGGATATGAAGAAACATAAATTGTATGGCATGAAAAGTCATGACTACCATGTGTTTATGTAGAGATTAGTATCTATTGCATTTTAGGAGCTATAGTCGATAAATATTTAGCAAGCACTAACTAAGTTGAGTTTATTTTTCAAGGATTTGACTTTATTGTCATAAGGGTTAAAGATATGATATGTCTTGAGGCGAGCTACCCCTAATTTTGTGCAAACAAAAACATATATTTTCCCCGATTTCTTTTTTTTACTCCATGAAACATCTTCTAGTCTACTTGGCATATGAAGCAAGGATAGTAAGACTAGTGCAATATTGACGGATGTATCAATTTGAAAGTTAATGGTATTGATTTTGAATGTTAACTTAAATAATTTTACAACGATCGATCATTAACCTAATTAATATTTTAGGTATCTTCGAAAGCTTAAAAATAATATAAGGAATAAACCAAAGGTTGAAGGTTCAATATACAATGCATATTTAGTAGAAAATGAATGATCATGCATCATATGTACGTACGGAACAAAATTGAACAACACTTTAACAAGCTTAAATCATTTAATTCATTCTTTGTTTCCTTTATATAATCAATGAAAACTTGGATCATAATCATAAAAATCAAATTGCTACGTGTACTAAACATTCATAACATTTATAGATTATGAAGATAGTTTAATGATCAATCACAACAGACTATCAAATAATATGACTCTCAAATAATCATCTATGCAATCATAAATAACTAAAATCAATGAAACAATAAATTAAGAATTAAGAATAGTTTAGAGATAAAAATTGTGTCTCACAATCTATCACGAACCAAGTTTGAACTCTCTTGAATTGAATCAATAAAACCAGCCACTCATCGTGCACAAAACAAAACAAAATTCTTTTTATGTATTTTTTCTCTTTTTCTTGCTTCGCTCTTTCCCTTGATGGATGTTCTGTTTATGCTAATCACTCTTCATAATCTCTTGATATTTTAGAGTTATCTTAAATCAATTAGGATTTTATTGATATGATTTTCTAATCTAACCTTTACGAGATAATTTCAAACCGAATACATGCATAATTAGATTCTCACCTTTTCGCGAAGTTTTAGCATATTCTTTAGTATATCAATGCACCAAATTTGTGAATCAAGATGTCTATAGCTCAAGTTATGGGCCAAAAACCGAGAATAGCTCAAATCAACCTAGCTCACGAAAAATTCTACAACTTGAATTTCTTAGCTATTTTCCTCCTCGAAGACAACATCGTTTCAATCCATTCCTTCATAAAAAGTTGTAGATATGAATCTCTACTTCTTAATGGGCTTGGGCTTGCATGGAATGAAGATTTGATGTTGTTTTGGACTTTTAGTTATTTTCAAGCCACCAAACATCCGAAATGGCTTTGGATCCCTTCATAAAAAATTTAGGCCTCTTCCTATCTTTCCAACAAACTAAGAATCACTTAGAATAGATGTCTACGACTCTTGACATAGCTAAAAGCCTAAAACAAGCATCAAATCATCCATCTAGATCCAAATTAAACTTTCATACTTCAAAACCTATCCACATCATAAAATAAGATACAAGTAACTATATTAGGCGTATAAACTTAATAAAAGGCTACATGTAGAAAAAATTAAATATATAAATATGACACTCATCATGAGTCAATCATGATTGTTGAAGAAAGCTTCGAAGTAGATGATACCATGTGGAAAATGTATTATGATGGGACCGTTGATGTGTTTGAAAATGGTATCAAGTCGATTTTGATTTCACAAACTATAGGCACTTCCCTACGATAATCTAGTACAATTTGATTGCACTAATAACATAGTCGAATATGAGGCATGTGTACATAAACTAGAAGCAACTTTAGAAAGGAGGACCTAGAAACTAGATATATATGGTGACTCCCTATTAATTATATGTCAAGTGAAGGGAGAATGATAAATGAAAGATGAAAAATTGAAGTCGTATAAAAAAGACCCGATAAGGCTAGCCACTTAGTTAAACAAAACAAAAAATAGAGTTCACTCATCTAGGAATAGAAAATAATCATTTTCCCGATTCTTTGGCTACACCGGCTATGATGACCAAGATTGAATGTAGTGTGAAAATTTAGCCGTATGTATTAAAACCAGGAATGCTCTTGCATTCTCCTATTGTCTAATTGAGAATGAGTCTCATTGGCGGCCCTATATCACAACATTAAACAATTTGTAAAAAGTCTAGATTACCCAATAGATGGCTTAAAAATAGATAAGAAAACACTTTAAAGACTCGGCCATGGATTTTTATCTTGATGGCAATGTTTTGTATAAAAAAAAAAGGCTCGATGGAACATTACCGAGATGTGTAAATTTTAGCAAGGCAAGGAAGATAATGAGAGAAATACGTGAAGGAATTTGTGCTACTCATGCTAGTGTCCTCTTGATGGCACAATAGATTTAAAGAAGTGGCCGCTTCTAGACCACTCTCGAAAGAGATTGCATTGACTATATGCACGGATGTCATAAGTGATAAGTCTATGCCAATAAGATAAATATACCTTTGACACCCTTCTACAATATGGTGTGGCCCTAAGCATTTGCAATGCAAGGAATGGATTTAATCAGCCTAATAACTTCAAAGGCCAACAAAATGCATTGTTTTATCCTAGTTGTAATTGATTACTACACGAAATGGATGGAAACAACTTTTTTTGTGCACATCACTTATAAAGTGGTCAGTCGGTTCACAAAAAAAAAAAAAAACATCATCTCGCTGGTATAGATCTTTAGAGATCCCGATAAATGATAATACCTAAAACTTTAATGGCAATGTGATAACACAATTGTGCTAGTGTTGGAAAATCAAGCATCGATAATCTTTGAGTTATAGAAATTTAAAGTCTATAGCATTTTAAGCTATTTGAACTCTAAAATATTATTTTTTAGGTAAATATATTTTTTTTCATTATTTTTAATGATCAAAACATCGATCGTTAACTAGAATATGATTTAATAGCAAAATTTATCTCCAAACTATCGAGGTTGTGGAAAAATAAAATGTATACTATTAATTTGGACTATTTGAACCCCAAACTATTAATTTCTTAGCAAATGTTATCCTTCTTTTTTTATTTTGACATTCAAAGTGTTGATCATTAACCGAAATGCTTAAAATAATGTTGTCTTAAGCATTTTAGATTTTTCCAATCCCACGACTCGATCCTTTGTTTATATATATATATATATATATCAATCGGATCATATTACTCTTATTATTTAAAATTTATTCTTTAAATTTATCATTTTGAATTTTAGAATAAAGTTTTAAAATACCAAAGAGCTTGTAGCTCAATGGTAATGGTCTCTTGCAACAAGAGGTCAAGGGTTCAAATCCTAATAGACTAATTATGCTAGGATCTTTGAGTGTGTAAGTAAACAAAAAAAAAAAATTAAATATGATTTATTTAAAATAAATTAATATAACATGTATCATAAATTCTTAAAATTTTTAAATTATAGTTGCATATATATATCTAAAAAAATTAAAAGTTTATTTCATATAATTTGTCTTAGTCAACTAAGTATGGGCAATAGATATAAAAAAAATTGTTGAATCATCGATTTTATTAAGATTAACCATACATCTTCACACATAACACTAACTATTTGCTATGAATATTTTTTTTAACGTTATAAAACCAATTTATTTAAAATAAAATGATTAAAATAATTTTTTTAAAAAATAACCAATTATTTAAATACAGACTTTTTACGATAACATTACCGATTATTTTATAAATAAATATATATAGATCAAATACATATATTTTTAAAAATTAATATTCTTATCAACATTGAATAAAAATAAATTTTTTTCTTATTATTTAATTGTTATACAAGTCTATACATTAATTGTAACTTTACGTTTTGAATATATTTTTATATAAAATATATATTTTTAAAGTATTTTTTAAAATTCTTGATAAATATTCTGCTTTAAATTATTACAATTCTTATTTAAAAATCAATATATAAAAAAAATTCATTTTTTTAAGTAAACAATGTATGAAAAATATAAAAAAAATGATATATATATATAATGATTTTATTTTGACTGATCTACAGCGTAACTAGGATAAATAGCTAATACAAACTAATCCTAACAAAAATTGAGCAGTTCATATCTGAAGTGTGCAGATAATACGGCAGCCAACCAAAAGTCAAAATCGTCATAATCAGGAATGTTACTTTGCATTTGATCGATAACAATAATAAACAAAACAAGCCATTACAATTCCTTTGTTTCAAGCATAAAAAGAGGGAGAATGGCTTTAAAAACGAGAAAGGGGTCACTGCTTTCCTACTTTTGGGGTAATCCCCTTGAAATTTCTCCAAATACCATTTGTGATTGGCAAATGCCCTAGGCACCAAGTTAGCACATGTAAGGGTTAAAGAAAAAACGCAAACCCAACCCCAGACCAAGTCATCACAGTCCATCCAAGCCGCTCCACAATCTCTCTACAGTACAGTACCACGACTTAATTCCATCATCCAATTTTCTAAACGATGAGAATGAAGATAATGAAGCCCAGTTACTTGGGATTTACAAAGATAATTAAAAAATAAAAAATAAAAATCAAGTCAAAGGTTATAGGATTTAGACGAATAAAAATATTAATTTAAGGTTTTTTAGTATAGTAACATAAGGGTTTTTGAGTATAGTAAAAACGAAAAGAAGAATTAAAGCTGAAATGAGTTAGACATTGTTTGTGAGACAACAAAAGAACGAAAAATAGAAAAGAAAAAGGAAGAAAGGGTTAGCTTGCTGGCTTTGATCCAGACAGCTAAGAGAGAGAATTTGTGTTATTATATCTAGATTTTTCTTTTCTTTTCCTTTTTAGAGAAATAGAATGCTGATTAATAAATAAAAATAGAGGCACATTAGAAAAATCCAAAGAATAAAAAAAAAACACATTTATTGCAGTTAATCCATTTTTTCATCCTATTTATTTATTTAATTTTTTGAACTAAAAAACTACTCTAATAAAAAATATTCATTCATGCACAAGGAATAAGATTTGTCTATCATTTAATATGAATAAAATACATTTGTTAAATTATTTTCAGTTAAACACTACCCTTATTTGTCACTACATCTGTTAGGCACAACAATAGTATTTAACCAAACTTTGACTGTTTTAAACCTTTGTAAGCACTCTAAACTGAATAGTTACCAAACCCTGTTTTTACCCCCACAACACATCACAATAACCACAACACGGCAAATACCAAACATGCATGCCCGTAATCCCTTGCTCAAGGGATCCCTACCTGAAAAGTAAGAAACAGAAGCTTGATTTTACCAACCACTTTTACGTGTCCTGTCGAAAGTTAAAATCAGTGTTGTGTTATGATTTCCTGCGAGGCCAAACAGTCCCCGGATTTCACAACATTTATTGGATATAACTGTAAATACAACCATACAATGCCGACACCAAGGAGATATTATATTCATTTATTCACTATATTCAAAACGATACCTGAATAAGATTACCAAGTTGGTGACACATCATGAGAGAAAATAAGCCAAGGCGGCCCCACTGATAAAGAAATATGAGGAAAAGAGGATAGCAAACACAATCAAAAGCTCCAAAAGGCAGGATACAAATTTGAAGGGGGACTAAATTCAGCTTACGCAATCTTTATATACATTGTCTGTTCCCGTTTCAATGCACACTGGATGCGTAAAAGGAGTAAGCAGAAACTCCATAATACAACATGGCCAATCTATAAATAATCTCTTCGTCCTGGAACACGATACCTGCAACAATCAACCAAGAAAATCAACTGTACAGTAATCACCAACACCGCTGCCATATTCAACTGCATTCAAGTGTTAATTTGTTCAAAGAAATAACTCCAACATATGGTTTAACGCTTTGGACTCGGTGCATCCAACTTGAAATCTATTTTTTCTCAATGGTTCAGTATCAACTACTAGCTAGTGCATTAATGTCTGCAAAGAAAAGATCAAATCACAGTTTATAAAGAACAAAAAGTAAAACCTGCTCAAAGGGCCTGCATACAAGTGTTAATTTGTTCAAAGAAATAACTCCAACATATGGTTTAACGCTTTGGACTCGGTGCATCCAACTTGAAATCTATTTTTTCTCAATGGTTCAGTATCAACTACTAGCTAGTGCATTAATGTCTGCAAAGAAAAGATCAAATCACAGTTTATAAAGAACAAAAAGTAAAACCTGCTCAAAGGGCCTGCATACAAGTGTTAATTTGTTCAAAGAAATAACTCCAACATATGGTTTAACGCTTGGACTCGGTGCATCCTACTTGAAATCTATTTTTTCTCAATGGTTCAGTATCAACTACTAGCTAGTGCATTAATGTCTGCAAAGAAAAGATCAAATCATAGTTTATAAAGAACAAAAGTAAAACCTGCTCAAAGGGCCATCTCAGCCTGTAAGTCAGCAAGTTCTTCTTCCTCAGCTGTGCGTTTTGAGGAACTGGTTTCTTGCCTGCTGGGACCTGCACTGGAGCTGCTGGAGCTGTTGTTGCTGGCTGAAGAAGCTGTTCTTCCAATTCAGCTCCTTCCAGTTCTTCAAGTTCTGCCTCTAATTCATCCTGAAAAAGACCAGCTATTTTAGATGCTCCAACAGATGAAAACTTATGCGCAATCTGGAGAGCTATGTTCTTATAACAGGGTTTAGAATTGAAAGAATTAAAATCTGCATTTTAAAACACTAACTTCATCGAAATCAGCTGCAGCACCAATGGGGGCTGATAATGCTTCTTGAATCTGTTTCATGTTCTCCGTCTGCTCATTGATCTCATCCATCGTCTTGTCCACATCATCAATATTCCTATAATCCATTTCACATATATTGATCACATGTATCATACAACTTCATTATTCAGATATTACAACTGCAAATAGACTTGGATGGCATCACCAAGTTGAAGCCAAATAAAGATTGTGTTTCCAAGTTAACAATAGTTTGAAAAGGAATGCTTAAATGGGACAAGAGAATGAGAATCACAAATGTTTTCAAGGTCAAACAAGCTTTATAAAATTATGATTTGGGCACGGTAACCAGGAAAGTATAATATTATTGCAACCAGAGACAATAAGTAAACCATGAGAATGAAGATTTCACAAATATGTTGATGGATAAAATTGGCACATACGTTGCTTTCTGCATTGCCTTCATAGCAGATGCACCAGTTCTTAATGCATCTACGGTTTCAGTAGTAGCTTTTGCACCTTCTAGCATTATCATCTGCAATATTGACATAAAAAGCACAAGATTTAAGGTTCTATCCATTCAGCAAAAACCTAGACAGATTTATTAAAGATGCAATCGAACCAAAAGAAATAGTAAAAATACTAGCTCACCTGATCATGAATGCGCAACTGAAAGTTTCCAAGCTGTTCTATTTGCTGCTCATACAACCTCTTCCTCTTCAAACATTGGATTGCAGCTGAAAAAAGCATTGTCAATCAGTGGTTTACTGGCAAACAACCCAAATCCAGTAAAAATGCTGCACCAGAATTTGTTTTAAGATACATATTGATGCAGGACAGCTTAGGGACTGTTCTGGATCTGATTTTTGGAGGCTGTTTGGGAGAGTTTACAGTTGTATTGAAGTGGGTTTCTGCTATGTGGCCAGAATTCTAGGAGTCACACTTAGAGGATAGAAAAACCAAAGCTTCACACCTAGGGTTCTTAGGAGTCACACCTCAGGTTAATTGAGTCACACAATCAAAAGCATATTGCTGAAAATTATTTGATATTATGGCATTCTAAATATTGAAAGACTACATAGTGTATTTATAGAGTTGTAAAAGTCCAAATTCAATTAGGACAAAGACTCCTAAACCTCCAACATAACTATTACTAATTAGACTAGAAAAACCTATAACTATTCCTATTTTAGAATAGAAAAACACATAACTATTCCTATTTTAGAATAGGAAAACCTACTAATAAAGCTAATTACCCCTTAGGACTAATAAAATACCAAATAAATAATAAAACCTAGACTTAGACAAATTTCCAGATTTTCAAAAATTACAGAAATACCCTTGTCTACAAAAAACACAAGTTTTGCTTCCTTTGCCGTCCGCATCACATATTCATGTAATAAATATCTGTAAGAGAAAACCATTGCCCATGGTTCTTCTCTTGATTACAGTATCAAGATGATACTCCACATCCATAGACAGATTCAACATACGACAATGCCAAAACACAGAACCACTTCAAAGTCTAATATTGCTCAGTAGAGGTGTGGTTTCAATAAATGAGTTCTCCATGAAATCACTGTCTAAGTGTTACAATTAAAAAGAACTCTTAATGACCAGCAAGAATATCAGGAAAAACATCAGGATTGATGAAGATATGAAATCAAGACACCACAACTGGAGTTCGATAACTGAAAGTCACTTGATGTTCCATGCAGAAACAAAGAGGGGGCATTGACAGATAGATAATGCAGATGGAAGAATATTTAGCAATAAAAAAAGGTGAAGCTACAGAACAGTAAGATAGATCTGTCAACTTTCTGCAGTCTATTAAGTACACGTAAAAGGGAAATGGATAACAAAACTGAAACTAAAAGGAAGTCTACGGCGTTATAAACCAAGTGAAAACATCAAAAACCATAAATGGTTACTATAAACGAGCATTATCATACCCCTTTTGTTCTTTCCTCGGGTGAATTCCTTAGCTTTTTCAACTTCAGCAGCTGCCTTTTTAAGAAGCACCTTCTCCTTTTTCTCTAACATTTCAAGGGTCTATATATTGCAGAGAATTAACAGCTAAGTTAATAATAATAATAATAATAAAGTATATTTTTACATGTACAATTAAAAAAAAAATCTAACCAACACATAAACCTGAATTTTATTTTTATTTTTTCAGTTTCCAAGGATAAACCAAAATAAGAAAGTCGAAAATAAAAACCATGTCGACAATAATAACTACTTTCGAAACACACAATTTTAATTCTAAATATAAATATAAAAAAAATCTAATAAACCACGGACAAGAAAAAGAACATAAAATTAAAAAAAAAATACCTCGTTTAATTTGTCTAACGTAGTTAGAGCATTGGCTTCCTGCTTAGGTTTTCCAAATAAGCGGTTAAACATGACGATTGTTTTCGTTTAAAGCTCTGCCGGCCTGCTTTCCTCGCGATCTTCCATATGGAAACACAAAATTCAACGTTGTAATATCAAATCAAGCCCCAATTCCAAGAATCAAGACAGATAGATCTACTTAAATCGAATTAAATTCAATTCAATAAAAGACGATGATTGAAAATTACCTGTGAAAATTGACTCTATGGAGATCGAATTCAGAGATTGGGGATGGAGAAGATTACAAAAGGGGAGGGGGAAGAGAGAAGGCTAGGTTTTGTTCGGGCGAGGGGAGGGGATTTTTATTTTTCCAGAAGCGTGTTGCTCGTTCTTGTGTTGGAGAGGGCAAAGGAAGCTGCAAATCATTTTCTTTGGGTCGCACTTAATTCCTTTTTTCTTAAGTGGTCCCACTTTTATCTCTCACTATGAAAGCTAGATTTAATTGACCTCTCTCTCTCTCTCTCTCTCTCTCTCTCTCTCTATTACTTAACAATTGAGCAATGGTAAAGATGCTTGGATCGATACCTGGATCAATTTTTACTGTTTTTTTATTATTAAATGATGTAGCAGTTTATAATTAGTTTTTCACAATATTAGTTATTTCATTAATTTGTTGTCCGTGCTAGTTGCCGTTTGAGTAAATTACGAAAAAATGATTTTAATTAGATTGCTTATATTATATCATAGATCTACTAAAATATATTACATCAAAAATTAAAAAATATATATTAATTTTCTAATTAAAATTTATATTTAATTAATTTTTTAATATTTTTTTTATGAATTTTATGCTTAAAAAGCTTGATTTGCTTTCTTTTATGCATTGATTCTTAAATAAAAACTTCTAATAATTTAAATAAAAAATTTAATCTAAAATTTAAAAAATATCTTAATATTTTTTATATAATATTATACCAAAAATAAAGCAAAAATTAATGTAAAACCTTGTATAAAAATTAACAAATAATTTCTTACTTAATGTTGATGATAAGATTTTTTTGAAAGTATGTGCATTTGATTCATACATATTTATTTACAAAATAACCAATAATATCAATATAAAAAATTGTATACAAATCATTAGATGATTCTTCTAAAATATTATTTTAATTATTTTATTTGAAACAAAATAATTTATATATTACAACATAATAGTAATAACCAATGATTGGTACTATGTATATAAATATATAGTTAATTTCTATACATATATACATATATATATATATATATATATATATATATATATATATATATATATATATATATATATATATATATATGAAGACACATGCACATCATAACTATACTTAGTTTGTTCAGAATATACAACATAAAATGAAAAATATTTAAAACAAACGCTTCATTCATTCATAAGGAATATATTAAATAAATTTGAAGTTAATATATTAAAATAAAAACTACTACAAAATCAATTTCAATAAATTTTGATTATATAAATAAGGTGAAAAAGAAAAAAAAAACATGAATTCTACTTTTCAATTGATTATTTTAAAATTTATTTTAAAAAAAAACATGAGACAAATTATCTAAGATGCACTTTTACGCTCTTAATAAACACACACACACACAATTATGTTACTCTTAATTAAAAATCATAAGAATCCATAATATAAATTATATTAATATGTTATAATAAAATCATATTCTAAAATTTTATTTCAAAATCCATACTCGGAGAAAAAAATAAATCATATTTGTTGATAAATAAATAAAATATATAAAAAATTAATTAGATGAGGATTTTATAAAAAATGATAAATTGAAAAAAAAATTAAACAATAAGAGTAATATAATTTGACATAGATGTTTATACTAAAATATAAAAATATATCATATATATTTCATCATCGTTTGATTGTGTGGAAACCCCAATTAAATAATGATTAATTTTTTATTATTTTAACAAACAAATTCAATAATAATAAAATAAATTGTTGAAAAAACAAAAGGCAAAAAAAAAAAAAAACCAAGCTAGACACACAAAAGAAGGCATGTGCTTGGCTTTCCCATTTTATTATTATTATTATTATTTTGAACAAAAAACAAATGGATGACACATCACTCGAACTATGTAGCTCTAGCAACGCATCATCTATCCTGTGATTTTCGATGAACTTGAGTTCGTCAAAAACATTGTCGATCCCCGTGTGATATTGATTATGTGTTAGCCTTGATGTGATTGTGTGAAAAATAGTTGTTAACATAATTTTTCATAAACAATAACGTGATTTTTTTAAAATAAAAATCGATTAGATTAAGAAGAGAGTCATTTAGTTTGTAACACTCCAGACCTAGGACCTAAGAAGTTGAGAATATTATTGTTGTTAACTCACATTCGAAGTGCAATGAATGTAAGCTAACAAAGCACTATGATCTTTCTATATCCTATTTTAGTGACCTTACACTACGCAAGTCCTTTAGTAATGATTAGGTCCTATATTTTAACTAAAAAGTCGTTATAAATTTTTCACGTTTAATTGATTTGTTCACATTTTTAAATTATATTGTTGAATTTGTGGTTATTTATTAATTTCAATCATTCCTTGATTAACTATTGCAATTCATTCGGATATAATTTCTTATTATCAATATTATTATATTGCTTATTTTCCTTCCTATTTATTATTCTTTTTTATTTAACGAGTGGTTAAGTGATTTTCTTAAATACTTGAGGATGCTAACATGCAATGGACAATTTAAAATAATTACACTATTACCATTACACTATCATTTTACTATTAATGGCTCGTTTATATACATTCACCATTTATATACAAGATCGGTTTTATGCCAACTACTACAAAATTGACTTATTTACTATTATGTCATTTCTTGATCCTACCCTTCTATTTACTAGTTCATAACTTTAACTATTACATAAAACAATACGATCATTGCAATAAAGTAAACTAAAATACCCGAGTACAACAAGAGTTATCGTGTGTATCAAGTCCATATGCCAACCACATCCTACATATACGCGATGGGTCAATCCTTCGGTAGTTAGTTCAAACGTCATGAAAATCATCTTTACCTGCGCGAGCTACATCACAATCAGTAAGTTAACCAATGCATATATATGCATGTATAAAATGCGACATATGTGTAATAAATCATTTTCCTCATGTCATTAAACATTTTATAAAACAGTCTGAAAATATTTTTTCTGTCTTTAGACATGTTCTATTTAGGTATTTTAGGATTTCCATAGTATATGTTCGGTGAACCGAACCCGTCTACGGACGTGCTTTGTCGAGTCTCTAAAAGTGCAGGTTTGCACTTATCCGGTCTTGAACCATTTCCATTTATGGAAAACCCATTGTGTTTAACAGGGCACTTGCCCAATCTCAAGACATAGGCATCGATAAATTCAAGAGCACAATAGTTTCCGTAGGTTTAGAGTCAAGACAATGACTCTCTCCTTTTTTTCCCTCTTTAAATTTTAACAGCATAGAAATAAATTGTAAACTTTTTGTCATAAAAGATAACTAAATAGAATGCTGTTTCAAGTTCAAGCATTATGTATAGGCTGGAATTTGATTCAGGAAAAAATAAAATGAAGTACCTGTACTAATATGTCAATGACAGGAAGAGTTGAAAGCAGACCTCTATCATTAACATTTCCAACAATCAGATCTAGGAGTTTGGCAACACCGGAAGCATGCATTCATAGAAATTCAATCCCACCCAAAACTGTGTAATCCTCAAAGATATTTACAGCAACCTGCAATTATATTCAAGTCAACAAAATATCATAAACCAAGTCTAGCAGCCGTAGGTTGGATGATGACAAAACTAGATGCAGAACAAGAGAGCTACACTTAACACAACAAGACCAACGCATAGTAACTTTTGTTGAGCCTTAAATTCGGGAATGATATACTGGATATTACAGTGAACCTAACTTGCAAGTGATCAAAACTTCTTTCCATGATTTCCACGAGACATGGGAAGTACGCTAGTAGTCGAGGCTCCGTTGCAGGAGCATGGGAAAGTGTTGCTTCCCATAACTGCAGATTATCCCAGTTAAATTTGCTATAATCCATTGACTATTAAAAGTAGCATAGAGAAACCACACACACACACAATACAGAACATCAAAGTAGGCATCGTAAGATAACCAGCATGCCGTCCTCTAAAAGATTGAGTATATCTGGGCTATTTATATCAATTCCACTTTGCAGAATAGGCAATAGCACATTGTAGCAAGTAGGTGACTGATAGCCAAGTTCAACCACAAATTCCGCAAAGCAATAAGAATCTGAATCTGTAGAAGACTCTCACCCGAAGCCTCCTCCCAAACCTTTTCAAACAACATAAAGAAAAACAACGACGTCAAAAAGGCCAAACCATAGTAAGTGTGAAATGTGCATGGTATGATTATTTTCAAGGATCACCAGATAACTAGCAAAACTCTCAATTCCACATAATTGAACCCAATTTCTTCGGAGCATAACAGCTCAGAAACTCAGAAAGAGTTCGGTCAGTGGAACTCCTTTCATTCAACTAAAAATAATGCGAACAGGCATAGATAAAATGAATTTCTTTTTGGTATGTAACTCTAACGTGTTTAAGCATTAGAATAACGAAAGATATAATGGCTTGTCCAATACCTTCTGGAAAAATTGCACCAACTTGTTTGCAAATGGAATGATCTCATGGACATGTCCAATAAGAACAGAGATCAAATTCAAAACCTGAACCTGAAATTACATGAAAGAAGGAGAAAAGGTACTAAGAGCAGACTAAAGAAGTAGAATAACATCTCAGTTGAATTCATAAATAATTCAGCTAATCATGCTTTAGCTACCTAGCCTGCAGGTTAGAAATGTGTGGTTCACGAACTTTAAATATTTAAAGAATGTGGAGTTCCAGAAAGAAGCAGAAAGATGTTCTTGAAGAAATATATTTGCAACATCAATGACCCACAATGATATTTGGACACTTTCAGAATCAGTGATTTTTTAACATGCATCCGCACATGCATTATTCAAAATTTTGAAATTAAGTTAAGTTTACTGTAAAAGAATAATTATATTAGATTCATTTAACTAACTTTTATGTAGATTTAACATAGATTCGTGGGTTTTTAATCAAGCAAATAAGAGACATTATATTTAAAAATATATATATTTAAACTGTTGAACTAGCTATGAACAACATGAAAAAAAAATTGCATTTAAGTATTGGATTTAAAAATATAACCACTTGAATAATGCATATTTTTACAGAATATTTTCTAGCTAGTTCAATATAAAAACATTTTTTAAAATAAATATTTAAGAAGAAGCAACAGTGAAGATGAATGCATCCTTTTTTTTTTTTTCTTTTTTTCCTGAAAAAAAAGTCCGGAAAGTACTAACAATTTTTTATCATAAGCTTCTTGGCTGGTATAATTCATTAGAAAGTTAGGGGGAAAAAAACTCTGCAATCAAATAATTTGGTAGAGATTGTGTTATGTAAATAGTTAAGATAGCGAATGAATAGAAGTTCTATGAATCTATGAATGCTTTAGATTAAAGGATTCCTATTCTATCACATTATCAAAAGGAAGATAAAGTTCTATAAATCCTCTTGTCCATAGGAGTCAAAGGTGACATGGAGAAAAATCAAAGGTCCAACGTAATTACTAAATGAATTAATTTTGATGTAAATTTATTATTTTTTAGTTTTGATTTTTTTATATTTATGAGCTCATTTTTCACTCATTTTTTTAGCTTTGATGATCAAAATATAGTGCCAATAAGGTCCTATATAGGATAGAGACAATTTAGGAAGTCTGCTTTATGTTATTTATGGTTTTACATAAATAGGCATGTAATGAAATCAACAAAAAGCATATTAAAAAAATAAAATTGTTGAGAACAGGGGTATAGAATCTTTCTATATATAGCTTATGATTGGCCATCACATCCCCATAATTCATCCTAAATCAACGATAATAAATGCTTGACACCCCTTTTTTTCACAACGGAAGATACAATATAATTTGGACTGGCTAGAAGAGAAGAGGCAATATGTTACAGTCCTTGAGGAGATGAAGGAGGTTAACAAGAAAGGCAAGGAAGGGCATCCAAGCATGCAATGGTATCCAGGTGAACCAGAAGCACCAACTTACCTTTGAGTCAAATTCCTGAACCTCCTCAACCAACTTAAAGCACGAATCAAAGCAGATTGGAAGAAGATCTAGAAATTCTTGCTCTGAGAAGTTTGCATCCTCAATATGCAAACACAAAGACCGACAAGCTGCCAGCTAGAGCAAGGAAGTACTAACTTCAGTAGTTGAAATGGGAAATGCAAAGAACAATCAAACGATCAAAAACGAGGAAGAGAAAGGAGACGTGAAAGCACATAACAGAAGTTATTTCAAGCATCATAACCTGACAGACAGGTCTTTGTCTTCTAGCAATCTAATCAATCCACAATACACTGGTCTCTTTTTGTCCGCTTTAATCTGTGGAGAAACAACTATGTGCAACCACAGTAGAAATTATGGAAGGTCTTTGGACAGAAAAGCGAGGATAATTGTCTAATGTGTCAATACATGGGACCATCCTCAGCCTATTTTATTCCAAAGCACAGGAGCAGTATTCTAGAATGAATAAGGAGTATGCATAGAGCCACAAAAATATGAAGACTTCCAGAGATCGTTACGCTACAAATCACCATGCTGAGAAGAAACAGGACAAAATGCATGCATGCTTCAGTCTCGACAATGAGGTATAACAATTACATTTTCTTTCTTGAAGAACAAAAAGAAAAAGTTACAAACACTTAAAAGAGTTCTCTACCATGAAGCTTAGAAAATGACATTACCTCAGAAACCCATTGTCCTAGTATCAGTGCAACTTTTCGATGGATGATACACATATTTGGATGATCATTTGACAGTTCAAGGGATAAAGCACCATTAAACCTGCAATGAATGGTTTCAGAGAGAATTAGATAAGGATGGATCATCGTGTCGCCCGTTAAAACAAATACTAGGTAAATAAAATTTGGTCAGGAAACAACAACCTAATCAACAAATACATTCCAGAAACTTCAATTCCAAAACTTCAAAAAATACATGCTGATAGTCATCAAATAACAACCTACTCATTTTCGTTAGACATCATGTTTCTTAAACGACTATACATCTGATCCTCTGCATATTTTTAGAAGCAATTTTTCATGTATCTGAAGACATTATCAGATCTGGAGATCTATCCATCTACTGACCCCCTAAACCACGCATATTAAATTTATAAGTAGCTACCAGAGGCATGCAATTACTTAAACCCAAATGACAATCCCTTTGCATTCACAAAATTATGAAGCTAGCAAAGAATTAAGAAAATGTTTGGCACCAACAAAACAATTATTGTTGCAAAATAATATCTTTTAATGTGACTGCAATTAATGATAACTAATTCATACAACATACAAATTGATTAGATAACAGCAGTAGCATAGAGGAGAATTCTTATACCAATCTTTGAAGCTCAGGTAGTTAGAAAGCTCATAGTAACCATAGGCAGCAGCACCATAAGCAGCATCTTTAAGAAGTAACCGTGGAGTGATTTCAGGAACTGATGTTGGGCAAGCATTCATTGCCTCTTAAAGGATGGACACCACAACAGGGCCCAACAGCTACAAGTAACAATCAAAACAATATAAGTTCACATCTGTCAGTAGAGTGCTTTGCAGATTTTAAACCTTAATCATTACAAAGTTGAATTCCACCTACTTGGCTATGATTTTCAAACAATACAATGTATAAAGCTTCAGCACAAGGCCTCAGTTTTTCAGTCCACTGAATCATATCCTGCTCGTGATGAAAAGATTCTGGGTTTTGGTACAACTCCTCCAGATCACTAGCTGTTAGAACAAAATACCTGGCAAAATATCAATCGCATATAATTATCTGAAATGCAGATAATCACAACAAGGGGATGCAGAATACTGAAAAAATATGCATAAAGCATTTAGAGACATAATAGTTCTTTACTCGAGCTATACTGCGACTGTGGATTCGGACAAAACTTTATAAAATTTTATTTTAAAAAATAATTTTAATTTGATGGTATGTATTACATTATTGGTTACTAAAATATATTAAATAGAAGGTAAAAAATATTATTTTTTTAAAAAAATTCTATGTTTAACAAAATATTTATTATGTTTTTTATAAATTTTCTGCTAAAAAGAACACAATTTATTCTTCTATATTCAAATTCTTAACTAATAACTTGAAATAAAAATTCATGGACTCTTAAGTACTAAAAACTTCTCTTATAATTTTTTTTCAAAAAAAAATCTAAGACAAATTATTTAAAAAATACTTTTAATCTTATTTTATATAAAAAAAAAAAAAATTGATATGCATCTTATCATTTAAGAATAAAAAAATTCATCATATAAATTCTATTAAATTTTTTTAAAAGCGTAAATAACAATATTCTAAAAAATTATTAAAAAATTCATATATAGATTTCTTTCTCCTCCCTCATCGCTCTTCGTTTCTCTCTCCTCTTAGCAATTAGTAACCAGATTATAATATAAATAAAGTTGCGCATCAAAATAAAAATTATTAAAAAGAATGAGGGATCAAAAAACAACATAGCAAAACTTTACGTATATAATGTCTAAAAAAAATGCCAAAATTAGTAGTTGAGGGTAAACAAGTAATGTAGGCGGAATAAATGTGTAAAAAACTTAAAGTACCAAAAATGTTGTGAGTGTGTGAATAGTCTAAAAATAATAAATAAATAAAAACCCATATATTTCTTTTAGGGTTCTTTGTAATTTGTTTTTTTTTTTTTTTTTGGCTAAAATATATCGAGAACTCTTAAGATTGAAAAAAAAATTAATTACATCATACAAATTAAGGATTATTTTCTTTTACTTATCCGCTAAATAAGTCAAAGAAAATAATCCGTAATTTGTATAGAATCGATCTAGCCCAACTCTTTTTATTCCCTTTTTTTTTTAATTGGCTGGAATCGGTTCAACCGAGTCACACACGTATTAGGCTTAGCCCAACCCAAAAACACAAACAAAACTCTTTCTTTTTCTTCTCGGATCAAACTCAATCCTTTCTCTCTTTTTTACTCTTCCTCGTCCGATTGTTCTCTCTCTATCTCTCTCTTTTTTTTATTTCTTCTTCCTTCCTTCTTCTTTCTCTCTCTACCTTCCACTCGGTTCGTCCCTCTTTCTCTTCTTCTTCCCTTTTTTTTTTTTTTGTCTTTCTTCTTCTTATTCCTCTCATCTCTTTCTTTTTCTCTCTCAATTTTTCTCTTCTTCTTCCCGATCCATGGAAGAAACAAACTAGAGATTTATGGTTCGTTCTTTCCTCCTTTCTCTTTCAATCCTTCTTTCCCTCTCACCCTATTAATCTACCTCTTCTAATTAGATCAAAATCCCAAATTGAAAATTTTTCCCAATTTGACCGAACCATAGGTTTTTTATTTTTCAATTTTTCCTTTCAAATGGTCTTAATTGGCTTGATTTCTCTTGAATCAAGCCAATTCAAACCTAAATGAGTCATTATTTTCAAAAACCCCTAATTTTTATTGCTATTGAAGATCTCGTAAATCCTAGGTTTCAATCTAGTCTAATTCGGTTCAATTCATAGTTTAAACATTGAATTAAAACTCCAATTAAGTTCCATTAGCCTTCCTTTCTATTATTTAACCTTAATTTCAATCCACAACAAAAATCTTCAAATTCCAAAACCCTAATTGTCAAGAACTTTAATTTAATTTCCAAATTCCCCTCTATTTAGTTAAACAATTACAAATGTATGTGTGTGTGTGTGAGTGTGGAGGGGGAAATTCGGGTTGATGATGATGATGGAGAGATGTTGTCACTTCAACAATTAGGTAAAAATTCCTCTCTCTTTCTTTTTTTTCCTATTTTTTATTTGATTTTAATTTTCAAAGCAAATTCCTCTTTTTTTTTTGTTTCTTACTTGCCTTTTTTTTTTATGAATTAAATTGATTCAAACTAATCCTCTTTCTTTATGTTTGCCATCTGCTACTTCTTATTGTGATTGTTTTGGTTCCCCACTATTTGATGGTGCGAGATTTTATTACGGGATATAGAGTTGGGGGTTTTGATTGATAGGTTAGTGATTTTTAAGAAAAAATAACGGATGGCGACTAGAGAAGGAGTAGAAGATTACAAGAGAAGGTTAAAAAGGCAGAGAGTAAAAGTAGCGAGTGGCAACATTGTAATTAGAAAAGCAAATGAGAGTACAAAAAAAAAAAAACACTATTGTATGAATAAGGTCGTCCATAGTGTTTTGTGTGGGGGTGAACGAGTGCATGAACGACTTCACCCTCACATCTTTTAGAGTCTTTTGTAATGTAATATTTGTTCTCATTACCAAACCATTCGAAACCCATGAAGTAAATAGGAATTCCTCGAGAGGGAAAAGAGGAGGCAATGGTTGACTTGAGATGTGATTAACATAATCAAATTTGGCTCATATCCCACACGGAGAAAGAAACACACGTTGATGAATATTATAATACCTTAATATTAAAACTTCATTTTTATCTCATTAGGCTACATTATGCCTTAATATTACTTAATTACTTTTTTTAAGTTTCTAACTTCCATTACACATTTAATTCTACCCAATCATGTCCCATTTCATGTTCTAGCTTAGTTAGGTGTTATTTAGTTTATTATGTGCTTTATTTTTAGTTTGGGCCTTATTAGGCCAAATCTTCAAATTTCATTAAATCAATTAACCTTTAAATTTTTATGAATGTTTTCATTCTAACTTGGATAAATACATTGTTTCAAGCTTAATTTAACCAAATTTAGGTATTAAAATTCAATTGAATCTAAAACCCTAAAACTTACCCTTTAGGCCGAATGTCCCTCTAAATAAATTTCTAATATTTTCTTCTCATTTCAACCTAGAATTTTAACACCAACTAACTCAAATACATATTATTCATGAGAATCAATTTAATTGATATTTAGGGCACAAATTCATACCTAAACTCGAATTGGCCCTTAATGGGCCAAAATTGGGCCTATGTCCATATAATTAATTTTCTTCAATTTTCATCAAATTTTGTATTCCTACCTATCAAAAAATGCTTATTCAAGTGTAACTCAACCACCAAACCACAAATTAAATTCTTGGAACTTTACATCCTAAAATTCACTAATTTGTAACCCGCACAAATAAGTGAATTTTTCTTCAATTAAAGCGAGGTTTTTCATCCTTAAATACTAATTTATGCCTAACTAAGTCAGAATTAAGTGTCAAAACATCAATTACATGAAAGCAATAAAAACCTCCAAATTTAAGATTTGGGCCGAATAGGGTACCTTAAACAATCCTAGGAATTTTTTAGTTTTAAACTTAAATTTTAAGCTCAATTAACCTATTTGCATCCCAATTGCATGTATTACAAGCCTAAAATCATTTTCTTCAATTTTGGTTTATCAAGAACCCTAACCTAATTTTGCTTCAATTAAGCAATTAAATCAAAATCAAGTAATTAAACATAAAATTGACATGAAATTGAGCATGCTTGTGGTGTAGGTATAGTTACTTAAATATGCTTCAATTCAACCTTGGAAAGCTAGGTTGTTTGAAATTTTTCCTTCTCCTTCTTTGCTTCTACGGACAAGAAAAAGAACATAAAATTAAAAAAAAAAAATACCTCCTTCAATTTGTCTAACGTAGTTAGAGCATTGGTTTCCTGCTTAGGTTTTCCAAATAATTGGTTAAACATGACGGATTGTTTTTGTTTAAAGCTCGTCTGCATGCTTTCCTCGCAATCTTCTACATAAAAGCATAAAATTCAACGTTGTAATTTCAAATCAAGCCCTAATTTCAAGAATCAAGACGGATAGATGTACTTAAATTGAATTAAATTCAATTTAATAAAAAATGATGAAAGAAAATGACTCGTGAAAATTGACTCTAAGTAGATCGAATTCGGAGATTAGGGCTTTTGATCATAGAGAAGATTACAAAAGGGGAGAGAGACGAGAGAGAGGGGTAGGTTTTTTTTTTATTGGGATTTTTATTTTTATTTTTATTTTTATTTTTTTCCTTAAGCTTATTGTTTTCATTCTTGTGTTAGAGAGGGCAACGAAGGTTGGTTTGCCTTTACATCACAACGTTGCAAATCATTTTCTTTTCACATGGCTCACACTTAATTCGTTTTTTCTTAAGTGCTCCCACTTTTATCACTCACTAGGAAAGTTAGATTCATTGACCTCTCATATATATTATTTAACAATTGAGCAATGGTAAAGATACTTGAATCCATACTTGGATCAATTATTATTATTTTATTATTATTAAATGATGTATGTTATAAAAGAAATGATAACAATAGTACAATTGATGAGAAAGATAATGAAAAAATAAATTTACTATAAGATAAAGTAAATACAAGAGATAACAACTCCAAATAATCTTTCAATCTCTACAAAATACTTATATATAAATTAATGATCAATCAAGTCCGTTTATAAGCTTTAAGAGTAAGATGTGAAGTTCAAAGGATTATATACCATTAAAAGATGCATAAATAATTGAATAAATTGCATCACCCTTTCAATTTGTCATATTAAATGGTGAATTGAATCATATGAATAGTGAAGAATATAAAATGGATATTTATTATTTTGTAACATTCTCCCTTAAATGTCCATCCTACAAGAAACATGCCTCATTAAAACCTTACTAGGAAAAAAACCTATGAGAAAAAATCCTAGTGAAGAAAAAATAATACAATATTCTTTATACACATTAATCTCAATATTGGCCTCCTCCCGTTGAAAACATCATTTGAGATCTTTAAGATGAAGTATTTCAATCTTGTGAATCATTTTCTCAAAAGTTATAGTGGGTAATGCCTCAACTAATAAGTTTGCCGGATTATCACTTTGATGTATTGTTCCTTTAATAGAATTATTCAAGTAACATTATCTTTATATGATATTATTGAAACTTCTTTTGCTTGGTAGATAAACTACATATCTCTCGGATATGATGGATCATTAATCTTAGCCAAACACATTCTCGACTTGCCTCATGAATTGATATTTTACATGGTTTGAATATCAATTAGCTATAGTTTGCTTCATAGAATATCATGATATAACTGTATCACCAAGTGTAAATACATAACTCGTTTATGATCGAGTTTTGTATGGATCAAATAAATAACTCCGTATTTACATAACCAATTAAACTCGACATTGATTCATTTAAATAAAATAAATACCATATTAATTTTTTCTCAAAGATAACATAGGAAATTTTTAATTCCATGCAAATCCCTATGTTGAAGTAGAACTATGACTTACTAATAAATTTATAGAAAAGACTATATGAAGTCGAGTATTATTACCAAAATATATCAATGCACCAGTGGTGCTAAGAGATATGATACTTCAGGACCAAATAGTTTTTCTTTATCTTCTCAAGGTCGAAAAGTGTTTTTTTTATTTTTATATCAAATGAATGAACTACCATTGAGCTAGTGAATGAATGATCTTTATATAGAATTGTCATAACCAAAATTTCAGAATTTTTTATTTTTAATTGATTATTTGTTTTCTTTTATTTTTATTTACTTATCTTAATTAGTGTTATTATTTTTACTTATTCCATTTTTTTTAATAATCTGCAAAATGAAAAAAAAAGGAAAAAATACAAAAACAATGTGAATTCAATATTCGGGGATGCAATTGTATTAAATTCAAAATTATTATAGTAATTAAGGATACAATCGAATCATTTAAAGAGTTCAAAGACCAGATTACATTATACGGGGACTAAGTTGACCTAGTAATAATTTTCAAGGACCAAAATTGTAAAATTACAAAAAATCAAAGAAATGAAAGAAAAATTTATAAACTTACACAGGAGTGGATAACCGGTCCCACTCCCGCTCGTAACTAGTTTTTGGGATTTTGTCCTCCTCGCTTTATGGAACCGGTTTTGGTTTCGATTGCGAGAATCGATTTGGTTCCCGGTTTTAGCCTTGAATTCCGGTTCCAGCGAGCAATTAATTCCCTCAACTTACGAGCTGTCATTTCTCCCCTCCATGGTTAACAATTTCGACACCTCCGTCTACTTGCTCGCTGACCACTCTACTGCTGCAAATCCCAACGACTTCATCATCACCGAACTCTCTCCTGCCG